>OY755194.1:12020702-12594130 GCA_963576735.1 Bedellia somnulentella
TATTGTTTGATTTTGTGTAATTTTAATTCTATTTGTTGTAAATGTGAAATTTTAATTAAGTTAGTTATATTTGTTGTGAATGTTAAATTCTATTTTGTATATATTTTTTGTTCTACCTAACAATAATTGCGTGTTGGCCATAGCTGTTAAGCATTATTGTGTTTTTAATAATAAATAAATAAATGTATAAACTCCTAAAGCAGGTTGCCAGATATTCAGAATCATAAAATTTATCAACCAATTTTGGAAGTTAAGGGGGGAAAAATGCCAAATAAATGCTTTTGGTGACGGGTCTCCAACAGCATCGACCAAAGGGGTAGTGACATTCCAAGCCGGGCACTACACGGCTTATTTAACATACAAAAATTAGATATGCACCTCAACAACCATAATAACCATGGCCTCTGGACATTCTTCACTCGGATATCTCGAGCCGTAGCCGATTGTCATCTGAAATAAAAATAGTGATAATATTAATCAATACATACATATACTCACGGCTATAAATCCCTAGAAGGGGTAGCCAGAGCTAAGGAATTGAAAATTCCTCAGCCACTTTTGGAAAATTGAATGGGGGAAAAGATTGTAAAGTAAAGGTTGTTGCTGATGGGTCTCCATCCGCATCGCCCAAAAATCCCTTAAAAGCCCCAATACCGTTAGTCGCCTCTTACGTACAACCCATCGGTAGAAACGGGGTAGTGCTATTCTAAGCCGACACTACACGGCTTAATGTTACAAAACCTATTAATCAAATAGGTTTGTAATATAATTTAGGTTTAAACTTGGTCAAATGTCAACTTACTTACAAATAAACTTTTTGGGTACAAAATAAAACAAAGTCCTCAGATTCGTTCCCTGGGGAAGAGATTGTGAGATTAAGCATAATTGGTGATGGATTGGTGATGGGTCTCCAGCAGCATTGACCAAAAGCCAATTAAAATAAGACCCATACCCTTAGTCGCCTTTAACAACACCCGAGTGTAGAAAGGGGTAGTGGCAATTTAATTACAGTTATTACCCATAAGCACAGTGCCGGCTTAGAATGCCACTACCCCCTTTCTACCCACGGAGGCGACTGAGGGTGTAAGATTAAGGTTAAGGGCGGCTTTAAATGGTTTTTGGGCGATGCGGTTGGAGATGTATCACTAACAACCTTTATCTTACCATATTTTCCCCACGCAACATCCAAAAGTGGCTGAGGAGTTTCTAGCTCCGAAGCTCAGGCTACCCCCTTTTTGGGATTTATGGCCGTGAGTATATACAACATTCATTATTATGTATGTACGTATGTTATTATCACCACTGCGTCTTAACGGCCATAATAAGAACCTGGAGAAAGACGACGTCCCGACGACGCAGTGGTCCAGTCCATCCCCCGATGTCGTCCACGTAAGACTTGGTAAGCACGTTCCACACCCCTTTTGTACGAATACGCTGTTACATGACTAAGGACAACTCAGCCATGTGGGTTTCCTCACGAATTAACCACACATATGTCTTTAGAAAAGACAAATTGGTGGAGGCTCGACCCAGGATTAGAACACTAATCGTCTGCACGATAAGCGATGTTCTACCCGTTGAGCTATCACGTCGTCGTATGTATGTTTAATATAAACTCACATGAAATTTCATACAACCCACCTGAGTCTCAACGGCCATCATGTATGTGTGGGAGTCATGTTAGAGCGTATAATACAGCGAACTCATTCGCACATAGCAGCGTCTCACTCATATTGTACATCGCGGTAATGTAAATGTTTTTCGAGTTAAGCATAGATACAAATTATAAGTTGGTACACAGCAGGTTGTAGTAGCCAGTATATCTTTGCTGTTTCCACAGCTACATAGTTGATATAGAAAATCGTAAATTAAAATGAGTGTTGAAACAAAATAATAATAATAGAATTTTGGAGATATATGGCCGTGATATGTTTGTATGTATGTTATTATCCCACCTGAGTCTCAACGGCCATCATAAGAAACCCGGCGAACGACGACGTCCCGACGACGCAGTGGTCCAGTCCATCCCCGATGTCGTCCCCGTAAGACTTGGTGAGCACGTACCACACGCCGCCGAACAGCAGCCAGAACGCGAAGTGGATCACCACCATGAACAGGAGGACGAAAACGCCATTTGCTGTTGATCTGAAGAGAAAGAAGTGTTAACAGGACTGGACTTCGGAGCGGTCGATAAACAGGGGTCTATCTTAATAGACAGAGTTATTGCTATCTACAGCAGCCCGGCAAGTACGAGCGGTGTTTAAACTAGTTATCGCGTGGGATAAAGCAGCCATCTCTTACGCACTTACTTAGTATCGTATACTGCCATCTCGTTCTCGTTATCGTGTCGATAAAAAAGCGCTCGTGCTTGCCCTTCTGCTTTTCTAGGGTATCTATGCGGAAACGTCACACTCATACACCTTAGCCTATACATATAAGAAATAGGTTTGGGAACTCGTTGGGTGCTCTTCTCCAGTAATCCACAAATGTGAAATTGAACAAACAATTCGTGTGTATGTTGTGTGCTGCTTTCTTTCTTTTACTGGCACGCAAAGGCCGATACGATGAAAGAGATGCATACATGTCGCTCATTCTGCGCTCTCGCTTGCATGCTTGCAGGCTTCTTTTAATTAAATTCATCATGAAATTAGTAAAATACTCAAAACAGTGTTAACATAATTTAATGTTTTTTGAGATGAATTCCTCATGTGGGGATTATTACTCATAAATAAAAGATGTTATTAAAGGAAAGAAAAATTTCGGCACTGGCGGGGTTCGAACCCGCGACCTTCGGGTATACGCCCCCGTCGCTCTGCCAACTGAGCTACAGTGTCAGTTGGCATCCAGCGCGAAATTTCTCTATCCTTTGTTTCTTTTTTACACGTTAAAGTAGTGTTTGCGTTTTCCTACCTCCGAATTTTAACTAATTCGGACGGCCACTTGTCTACCTTTTCAGATAGAATGCAAATGTTGGAAACGCCTAACTATCACATAATTTAATGTTTTTTGACATGAATTCCTCATGTGGGGATTATTACTCATAAATAAAAGATGTTATTAAAGGAAAGAAAAATTTCGACACTGGCGGGGTTCGAACCCGCGACCTTCGGGTATACGCCCCCGTCGCTCTGCCAACTGAGCTACAGTGTCAGTTGGCATCCAGCGCGAAATTTCTCTATCCTTTGTTTCTTTTTTACACGTTCAAGTAGTGTTTGCGTTTCCTACCTCCGAATTTTAACTAATTCGGACGGCCACTTGTCTACCTTTTCAGATAGAATGCAAATGTTGGAAACGCCTAACTATCACATAATTTAATGTTTTTTGACATGAATTCCTCATGTGGGGATTATTACTCATAAATAAAAGATGTTATTAAAGGAATGAAAAATTTCGACACTGGCGGGGTTCGAACCCGCGACCTTCGGGTATACGCCCCCCGTCGCTCTGCCAACTGAGCTACAGTGTCAGTTGGCATCCAGCGCGAAATTTCTCTATCCTTTGTTTCTTTTTTACACGTTAAAGTAGTGTTTGCGTTTCCTACCTCCGAATTTTAACTAATTCGGACGGCCACTTGTCTACCTTTTCAGATAGAATGCAAATGTTGGAAACGCCTAACTATCACATAATTTAATGTTTTTTTGACATGAATTCCTCATGTGGGGATTATTACTCATAAATAAAAGATGTTATTAAAGGAAAGAAAAATTTCGACACTGGCGGGGTTCGAACCCGCGACCTTCGGGTATACGCCCCCGTCGCTCTGCCAACTGAGCTACAGTGTCAGTTGGCATCCAGCGCGAAATTTCTCTATCCTTTGTTTCTTTTTTACACGTTCAAGTAGTGTTTGCGTTTCCTACCTCCGAATTTTAACTAATTCGGACGGCCACTTGTCTACCTTTTCAGATAGAATGCAAATGTTGGAAACGCCTAACTATCACATAATTTAATGTTTTTTGACATGAATTCCTCATGTGGGGATTATTACTCATAAATAAAAGATGTTATTAAGGGAAAGAAAAATTTCGACACTAGCGGGGTTCGAACCCGCGACCTTCGGGTATACGCCCCCGTCGCTCTGCCAACTGAGCTACAGTGTCAGTTGGCATCCAGCGCGAAATTTCTCTATCCTTTGTTTGACAAGTGGCCGTCCGAATTAGTTAAAATTCGGAGGTAGGAAACGCAAACACTACTTGAACGTGTAAAAAAGAAACAAAGGATAGAGAAATTTTGCGCTGGATGCCAATTGACACTGTAGCTCAGTTGGCAGAGCGACGGGGGCGTATACCCGAAGGTCGCGGGTTCGAACCCCGCCAGTGTCGAAATTTTTCTTTCCTTTAATAACATCTTTTATTCATGAGTGTTAACATAATCCCGTAGATATTTGACAGACTTCCCAGTAATATGGCTTGCACGTCCTCTTCATCGTCTTTGAAAACGACTTACTACTTCCTGGTCCACACATCGATTTAAATGACCACAGCTATATATTCCAAGAAGGCGTTTGGACCAGAGTTAGAAATAAATCAGCAAAACCTCAGCAATATTTTGCGTGATTAAAGGGTTCATACATACATACATACACATACTCACGCCTATAAATCCCTTAACGGGGCAGCCAGAGCTTTGGGATGAGAAATTCCTCAACCACTTTTAAAAGTTGGTTGGGGAAAGGATGGTAATAATAAATGTTTTGGTGACGGGTCTCCAACCACATCACCCAAATATCACTTAAAAAGCCTTTATACCCTAAAAAAGGGTTCAATCACATAAAAATCTTAAAAACCCTGAGTCGCTTTTCGGGAAGAAATTGGGTACTGCTCTTGTCAACCGACACTATATAAATTCACCATAAAATACTCACAACAGTGTTAACATAATCCCGTAGATACTTGACAGACTTCCCAGTAATATGGCTGCGGACCGGCACGTTCTCTTCGCCGTCTTTGAACACGACGCGGCGCGAGCGACGAGGGCGGCCTAGACGACGCCTATAGAATAGATTTAAGAGTGTTACCGTTTATATAATTATAATAATCGGGATTGAACAAAGAATATAATTTAAATAACTTACGTGATATGTTTGTCCGACGTTCCGGCACACCCACTGGTGCCGTGCTCACGGGCTGACTGTTTATTATTATACATAATGTCTACAAACCGCGAGAGTTTAAAAAGTGTTGTTACCATACGATTTTGTAGATAAATGTGATTTATGATGATCAATAACTTTATTTGACCTGATTAATGGAATAGCTTTTTGAGTATTGTTTAAACTTATTTTATTTTTATGCATGACTAATCAACCAAATGATAATTGTACTAAATAATTAAAAAGTAGTCTTAGTTAAGTAATGTGTAATCTAACTGTAATATTTTTTTATTTGTACCATTAACTTGATTTTATAAATATTTAAATTTAAATTTAAATTTAAACAACCGTGATAGCCCAGTGGGTAGAACACTCGCTTATCGTGCAAGCGACTAGTGTTCAAATCCTGGGTCGGGCCTACACCAATTTGTCTTTTCTAAAAGACATATGTGTGGTTAATTTATCATGGTTGCTAACGGTGAGGGAAAACATCGTGAGGAAACCCACATGGCTGAGTTGTACTTAGTCATGTGACAGTGTATTCGTACAAAACGGCGAAAGGCCTGCCCCCTATCACGTGAATACACTGTCTAAGCAAAACGTGGGTACCTTTCTCTGGAAACTAGATGGCACTTGCCATGTGAGTTCAGGAGTATTGGTACCTCTGCCAACCCCTTCGGGGATAAACGGCGTGAACGTTTATGTTATGTTATGTTATGTTAAATTTAGTGATACTATCATTTTAATCTATAGTCCAATTAGTATTTTTACAATTATATCATTAGAAAACAAACAAATTATGATTTGTAATTCACAAATTTAAATAATAATGTAATTTATATAAACATAACTAAACTTCAGACGCCTTCAAAGGCAAAATATAGAAATGGACAGAAATTATCTTGTAAACATCTTTTATGTACCTATATTTCCTGAAGAAATAAATCATTTCATTTCATTTCATTTCATTTGTTTTATGAACCTTGATAGTTTAGTGAGGAGAACAACCTGAAGAAATAAATCATTTCATTTCATTTCATTTCATTTCATTTGTTTTATGAACCATGCATCATGCAGATTAAAATCTTGAGTAGGGAGTACACCAAATGTGTCTTAAACTCAAACGCAAAACCCACGAGAAGAAATGGAGTACCTAGTGCTATTCTAAGCCGACACTTCAATAAAGATCTATTGAAGAGTAATAATAATAAAACTCTTTATTGCACATTTACAAAAAAACAACGTTTACAAACAAAAAGATCGGTACAAAAGCCAAAGTACAACTGGCGGTCTTATCACTAAGAGCGATCTCTTCCAGACAACCCATTAATGGAAAGATTTGCTGGATTAAAAACATGTTCGGTAGATGTCCAATAAATTTAACTGATTTGCTTAAAAACCAAAATTATTCATCAAACTATTATCTATCTATTTTAAATATTACTAAATATTTATTAAGTTCTAACACGCTTACAGATAGTATTTCATAAAATAAATAATATTCAATAAATACAATAACTATGCAATATATATAAAGATTTTTAAATAAAATACATATATACATTTTACGACATATATAATAGAATATATAAACTTTTGTATGCAACACATATAATATTATAGTGTTTCGGAGAGGAAGTGTTTTTTTACCATGTTCTTGAAAATAGGGAGAGACTTGGCTAATCGCACCTCTACAGGAAGACCGTTCCATAGTTGTACAGCCTGGACGGTAAAGGAGGAACTGTAAAAATTCTAATCAAAAGTTCACGCAGAATATGCCCATGCCAATTATAGATTAGTCCATGTACGAGATAAAATGCGTAAATATAGTATTTTTAGTGCCGTGTCGGTTTAGAATATCACTACCCTTTTCTACTCACGGGTGTCGTAAGAGGCGCCTAAGGCTGTGGGGCATTTTAAGGTGGTTTTTGGGCAATGCGGTTGGAGACTCATTTCCGACGGTCCTATATTTCTACCATTTTCTCCCTTTTCAACTTCCAAATAATGGTTGAGGAGTTTCTAGCTCTGAAGCTTTGGCTACCCCTTTTTGGAATTCCTAGCCGTGAGTATATGTATGTATGTATGTATTGTCTGATTCCTATGCGCTCATAAGTTTGTTCTGCCTGTCTGTATATTTGTATTTAGTTTTAAAAAGATATGCTGTATCTTATCAGTCAATATTTTTCCGATAAATACTTATTGATTTTCAACAGAGATATGTAAGGCAAAAGAGTCATGTTTCCGTATAATACACACTTAAAAGTGGTGTGGCATAGTAATGAAATTTCTTAATATTTTCGACCAATTATTCAATTGATTTACAGTGTACCGATATTGCAAACCATTTACAATTACAATTTTTGCTGTGTAGTGTCGGCTTAGAATAGCACTACCCCATTTCTTCCGGTGGGTGTACGTAAGAGGCGACTAACGGTATTGGGGCTTTTAAGGGATTTTTGGGCGATGCGGTCGGAGACCCATCACCGACAACCTTTATTTCACCATCTTTTCCCCACGCTACTTCCAAAGGTGGCTGAGGAATGTCTCATTTCCTAGCTCGGGCTACCCCTTCAAGGGATTTATAGCCGTGAGTATATGTATGTATGTATGTTTGTTACAATTACAAATCTACTTTATGTTTACCGAGTTACAAAAACCTTAAACTTGGAAATCTTAAGGTTTTCTCAAAAATATAACGAAAACGTATGTAGCATGCTACCGGAAAAATAGAACTTGGTACAACAAAACAACATGTACAAGTAAAACAATGAATGTGAGAAAAGCAAAAGAGATTTGTCAAGATCGTGCAAAGTAGCGATCAACAGTATCTGCCTACACCAATGGGAATAAAGAGCGTGAAAATAAGTATGACTTACTTGTGTATCCTTTCTCTTTTCCGTCTTGTATACGGAGTGGAATATCCTGCTGTAGGCGTACTTGATTCAGGAATCGCATAAATATCATCAACATTCTCGTCAACGTCTATAGTTTCATATATCGTCTCTGTTGGTAAAGAACTAACTACAACCTGAGTAGATGCTTCAGAAATATGTACTGTATCACTTGGAGAATAAGTATTAGTATTGTCTGCATCGATTTTCATTTGGATACCATTGAAATCTTCAACACTTCGAACATAATCATAATGTTCGGAGAATTCATCGCTAGATTCTAGATCACTATTTGGTTGTATATTAAAATTTACTTCTCTGCCTTCAGCATATGCTTGAGATCTTCTATATTGCTTTTTGAATTCTTCATTAGTGTATATTTCTGTGTTGTTTATAACTGGGAGTTCAAAGGAGGATCTTTCTGATGCAACATTTCCTATAGCTTCGGAGTAACTAAAAGATCGTTCGAGTAGTCTTGGATAACTACCTCTTCTTACTACGTCTTCGGCCATTATTTTGTAACAACGAGCTTTGTTCTTATTTTACTAATTTCAGTTTTAAGGATGTCTAGCTATGTCATGTATAAACGTATAATCTTATCACATCATAGCAAAGGTCTCAAAATTTCAATGTATGAATCTTTTCTTCTCAGGCTGAAAATAAAAAACAAAATAAGAATCAATTAAACCGCAAAGCCACCGTCACATACTTCAACTTATCCCATACAAATAATCTTCTCAAAGCTTCATATTAAGTACAAAAATAGTAGGTACTCTTGAAGTTTTAATATCATATTAATTCATGGAATTTTCGCCGAAAATATCACTACACATTTTCCCGATACATTTTTGAATCACCAACAGTCCACTTAAATCACGTACATTTCACTAATTTCAGTAAATAAGCTATGAATATACCTATCATAATATTAAAACAAATATGCATACAGGTATTATTTGCTATAATTGTCGCACATTTACAAATGACAAGTGATATGCTCGAGCGTTCCTTTACTATTGTATTATATTGTTAAATATTTTTATCTAAGATGTAGATAACTGACCGAGCAAGATTAAAAATAACCTAAATATGTCTTGTTTTGGAAGCGTGTCACTATATAACATAGTTTTAACTAAATACATGTTGGGCAATTGGGCAAAGAAATGAGGTAGTGTTATTCTAAGCCGACACTATACAGCTGTGTAAAATCATAACATTCTATGAAAACCAAACAAACGATGAAACTATCCCTTTTCTACATTTTAAGATGGAATCTTTGTATCAATATAAGTACATACATATACTCACGGCCATAAATCCCGAAAAAGAGTAGGCAGAGCTTCAGAGCTAGAAACTCCTCAGCCACATTCGGAAGTTGATAGGGGAAAAGATGGCAGAAATAAAGTATCGTTGGTGATGGGTCTCCAACCGCATCGCACAAAAACGACTTAAATAAGCCCGGTTTTCTTAGTCGCCTCTTAAGCCACCCGTGGGTAGAAAGAGGTAGTGTCATTTTAAGCCGGCACTACACGGCATTCACTTCACCATGCATCCTCTATTTTATCATCATTTCCCACACAAGTTCCGTAACTAGCTGAAGAATTTCTGATTAGAACACTTCTCTTTTTCGGGATTTATAACGATATCCTCACGCTCTCAGTTGCTATTAGGATAGGCAGAGAATATTGATTGCCTCTTTGTACGATCCTTGAAACCTCTCGAGTTTACGAGTATATTTTGGTAGAGGTAGGCAGAGATTGATAAAAACTACTTTGTCACCACTTAATACTTTGTACGATCCTGGGAAACTTATTTGTAACCCAACTTACATTAATACTTTTCAATTCTGCCTCCCATCTTTTTGAAAGTGTTTCAAAAGGAAATAGCACGGCCGTTTGTTCATAAAAAGTTAACCCTTTTTCAACTCCTGGATAATGCTAGAAGAGATATGATGTTTTTAGTGATTAAAAATAAAAATACACAGATCAAGTGAACCCCAAACTGTAAGACTTGTGTAAAGGAAAATGGAAGATCTTCCGCCAGGCGGTGGTATGCCTGGGGACCGCGGTCCAACTGTATTAAGTTGGAACATCTATATATACTAGTTTTTAAGAAACTTTGCAATCGCGATGTAGTATTTGTATGGCGAGACTTGATGACGAGTGTGACGTATTTGCTTGTTTACTTTTTATAGGACACTACTCAACGATATATTTCATACTATACCTACCTACCTATAAGACTAAAAAAAGAAAACCGACTTCATAGAAAAACAACCGAAAATAAACAATCTAGTACTAAAAAGTACGAAATAAGTTTTTTAATTGAATATGAGTACTGTGATTGATACCTTAGCAATTTCTTTATTCCACACGCGTCAGTTCAACCTACCTAAATCTTAAAATTCTCTTAAATTAATTTGTGAGCCGGTGCCAGCCTCGATGATAATTGATAATAAGAAGTGTGTATTTCGCACTTCATATACATGTAAAATGTAGGGTACTGTAGTTGTAGGGTAAATTGATTTTTGTACGTATTATCATTTAAAACGTTAGGCGATAGATATATATTGTTTAGATTGTAATAATCAGAGATAGATAGCAGGGTGAATTTACTTTTGTTTGTCTGGCACCGACTCAAAAATTAATTTAAGAGAATTGTAATATTTAGGTAGGTTGAACTGACGCGTGTGGAGTAAAGAAATTGCTAAGGTATCAATCACAGTACTCATATTCAATTAAAAAAAACTTATTTCGTACTTTTTAGTACTAGATTGTTTATTTTCGGTTGTTTTTCTATGAAGTCGGTTTTCTTTTTGTTAAAAATTATTTTATTTCACGAGTTTTAGAGATGGGTAGACCTGGCAAAGATGCCTCTCGTATGAGGCAGTGCGACGGTTACTATATTATTCTTCGTATTTCCGGTATTTCTATTAAAGTACGATATTAAATAGGCTCAACCATATGTAACCTTACATTGTTCTTAAAATCCTTCGAAAGGCGAAGGTCATCAATTCTACATCTCAAGAAAGACTCAAACGCTCACGCCGAATATCCCTGAAGGGGTGAGCAGAGGTAGTAATACTTCTGAATATCACGTGACATTGTCACCTATTGTTCGGAGTACCCACGATTTATTAGGCAGTGTTCTCACGTTATACAGGGCAGGCCTATCGGCGTTTTGAACAAATACACTGTCACATAATTGTGAGTTTCGACAGTCCCCTCAATTTCCTGGGATGCCATCATCAGATCCTGGTCTCATGGTACTTTCTCGGTAACTTCATAAAAGCTACGAAGAGGAGTATAAATCTATATAGAATGTGGAAAGAACTGTTTCCTAATACCTAGTGATTGAGGATCCACACCTTCTATCATCAGCTCAGTAGCATAACAATATGATTTTCAGAAGCAAATGCCAATATAAGTTCAGAAAATATGTAAAACGCGGTACATTTGCCTATAAAATTTGAGGGTTCCCCTCGATTTCTCCAGGATCCCATCATCAGACCCTGATATCCTCATCATGGTACCAATCCGGGAGTACCTTCTTTCGAATAAAAAAATAATAATCAAAATCGGTTCATAAATGGCAAAGTAATCGGCGAACAAACATAAAAAAAAAGTCGGTTAAAAACAGTCGTCTATGTATTCAGTATTTTAATTAAATAATTATTTCAAAAGATAGCTACCATCAAAAACCCAAAAATTGGTAAATATTTCTCACTGTATTCGATCATCTATAAAACAAATCACACTAAATAATATAAAACATTTAAAACATAGGAACAAAGCCGAAGTATTTATGGATTTTTTGGTATATTATTAATATCGGTTAAGCTTTGGAGATGGCAAAAAGGGTTTCAGAAACGTTGATTTGTGTACATTTAGTAGGTGTGTGCATTGGATTTAGAATAACAAAAAAATATAAATGGATTTTCTTTGGACCAGACATATATAAAAAAGATACTTGACCGCTTTAGAATGAGTGAATGTAAACCAGTTTGGACGCCTTGCGATCCAAATGTAAAATTCCAAAAGGCTGAAACTGAAGATGAGATCTTGACGGACTTACCATACCACGAAGCTATAGGATGTCTTGTATACCTATCGCAAGGCACAAGACCCGACATTTCCTATATTGTCAATTCTCTGAATCGCTTTAATAATCAGCCACCTATTGTTCACTGGACTGCGGTGAAAAGGGTATTTCGCTATTTACGAGCGACATTAAACACAAAGCTGTGTAGTGTCGGCTTAGAATAGCACTACCCCATTTCTTCCGGTGGGTGTACGTAAGAGGCGACTAATGGTTTGGGGCTTTTAAGGGATTTTTGGGCGATTCGGTTAGAGACCCATCACCAACAACCTTTATTTCACCATCTTTTCCCCACGCAACTTCCAAAAGTGGCTGAGGAATTTCTAATTCCCAAGCTCTGGCTACCCCTTTAAGGGATTAATAGCCGTGAGTATACGTACGTATTAAACACAAAGCTAACCTTAAAAAAGGACAAAAAATATATTACTGGGTACACCGATGCAGACTGGGCAAGTGACCCTGAGGACAGAAGATCATGCACGGGATATATTTATATTTTTCAGGGTGCAGCAATTAGTTGGGCATCTAAGAAGCAGCCAACGGTTGCCTTATCTAGTACAGAGGCAGAGTATATGTCATTGGCCTTCTCTGTGCAAGAAGCATTATGGCTTAAACATCTAGAGGCGGATTTCTGGCCCAAACTGTATGATACTCCTCTCTTGATTTTCTGTGATAACCAGAGTGCTATAAGAGATTCAGGATCTGGTGCCTACCACGCCCGCAGCAAACATATCGATGTGCGATACCACTTCCTGAGGGACAATATTGCTGCTGGTAAAGTACACATCAAATATATCAGCACTATGGTATGGTATTTGATGCACTGACCAAAGGACTGCCTCACCTGAAGCTCAATACATTAAACTCTGCTATGGGTTTGCATTCATAAGAGGGTAAAGGAATGAACGAAAACCGGTATTAACGCCTGTGCTTTGTTCACCGTAGTGAGCGGCAACTGTAGGCATCGCTCTCTCTTAACTCTGACACAGTGTGACTTGCATTATTCTCGATCTTTATATTATATCTTCAAATGAATAAATTAGTATTCAGTGACAAATAACGTTTTATTTATTAATAACAGTTTTCGGTCAAACCTGCAGATGTCACTATCGGGGGAGGGAGGAGAAGGAAGAGACAATAAAAACACAATCCGCTTAACTTTAGAAATCCAATCGATACACATATTTACATACATACATATACTCACGGCCATAAATTTCTAAAATGGGTAGCCAGTACTTCAGAGTTAGAAACTCCTCATCCACATTTGAGAGGGGACAAGATAGTACAAATAAAGTATCGTTGGTGATGAAGCTCCAACCGTATCGCCTAAAAACCACTTATTAATCCCCATTCCCTTTTAAGCCAGCGCTACGGGCCATCACAAATGAAACACAAGTTTATTCAAATAATTTAATCTCACAGGTAAATATATTGCATAAAATGTAAATATCACTTTGATTATCAAGAAATTCCACTCTTGATTCTTCTAAATGAGGAGGATCTTTCAAGATGGAATCCAGAGATCTTCTCACTGAAACAACTTGGAGTGGCCGGCGCTGATGATGACCTGACGAGGAAACTGCTGGAAATATACAAATTAAATCAACTTTACGGTTCCAATATTCTTGAAGGGGTGGAAATGGTATTTATACTTATCATATCGTATATATACGTAAAAAAAGATGTGTGTTGACGAGTTTCTTACGGGTTCTTCTCTCAACAAAACACCTTCCGAATCCGAAGTAAACTTAGTATTAAGTTGAATTTTGACGTTCAAAAAACAAAGATTTATCTTTTTATTTTGAAATAAATTATTATTTTATTTTATTTTTTATTTTATTATTATCAACATGGCATGAAATATTGACATTTGATTAGGAAAAGATGGTGAAATACAAAAGGTTAGAGTGACGGTTCTACTCTTAAGCCAGATCACCCAAAAATACTTTAACAGCCCCAAAACTCTAGGTCAATTTGCTGTGTAGTATCGGCTTAGAATAGCACTACCCCGTTTCATCCAGTGGGTGTACGTAAGAGGCGACTAACGGTATTGGGGCTTTTAAAGGGATTTTTGGGCGATGCGGTTGGAGACCCATCACCAACAACCTTTATTTTACCATCTTTTCCCCACGCAACTTCCAAAAGTGGCTGAGGAATTTCTTATTACTTAGCTCTGGCTACCCCTTCTAGGGATCTATACCCGTGATTATATGTATGTATGTATGTAAAACTGTAAGTCGACACGTAGAGTATTTCTATGTAGGAGATTTGTTGAATGCTATTTAACGCCACAATAAAATATTTATTAGAGTTCATTATGAAAACCAATCTTGATAGCTCAGTGGGTAGAACACCGCTTATCGCACAGACAATGAGGGTTCGAATCCTGGGCCGGGCCTACACCAATTTGTCTTTTCTAAAGTCATATGTTTGGTTAATTTATCATGGTTGTTAAAGGTGAGGGAAAATATTGTGAGGAAACCCACATGGCTAAGTTCTACTAAGTCATGTGACAGTGTATTCGTACAAAACGGCGATAGGCCTGCCCCCTATCACGTGAATACACTGTCTAAGCAAAAAATGAGTAATCTGAACACCAGGTGACACTGAATGAAATGAATTTAAGAGTTATTAGTAGTTGTGTCCTTTCCAAAGAAATAAAATATTTAACATACATATACCCACGCGATCTTTATTAGTATTTATATTTATTGTTATTTTATATTGATCTAAAGTAGAACATATTTTAATGTTTCCAATTATTTGTATTATATTCTTCTGTAATATGTGAAGAGATCTAAATAATATATATAAATTAGCTCTAGGCTAAGACTATGTGCGTGTTGTCTGTTTGTGGGTGTGTGTGTGTGTGTATGCGAGTGCAGGTGTATTGAAATTAGTTATAAGTTAGTTTTAAGTGTAAGTAGTCTTAAGGTTTGGTCAGAGCTGAAAATCGGAGCTATCTGCTTGTAGTGAATAGACCGAGCTCTGTACCATTTTGTCTTTTATTTTGCTGTTATATGTTCGCTTTGTTAATACATATCTATCTATCTATCTACATAATTTCCCATAAGGTTAGACAGATCCCATCGATCACCGATTTCGATCCTGGAAAGTCCTCATGCTTCGTCTGCATTAATAAATAATTTCACAAATGCCTTTTATTATTATTTTATTTTTAAGAACAAAAGAAGGGACATGAATTACCTTTTCATTTGCTTGGCGCTGCACAGCGGGGTGTCTACCGGGAGGATAACATCCAATTTTTTGTGGTTGATCACGTACTTCTGCTTTCTGTAGTCATATCTGCAACATTTACATACATACATACATATACTTACGGCTATAAATTCCACGAAGGGATAGCAAGAGCTAACTAATTAAAAATTCCTCAACCACTTTTGGAAGTTGCGTGGGGAAAAGATGATGAAATAAAGGTTGTTGGTGATGGGTCTCCAACCGCATCGCCCGAAAATCCCTTAAAAGCCCCAATACCGGTAGTCGCCTCTTACGTACACCCACCGGATAAAAATGGGGTATTGCTATTCTAAGCCGACACTACACAGCAAATTGAACACATTCAAAAGCTAAATTTAGTTCTCAAGACTAATAAATACAACTTACTTAACAACAGACGGAAACCGATGTCCCCAGACCACCTCTTTCGGTAAATACGAGGTCTGGCTCTGAGTGAACGTGCCCATAGACGCGGAGGCGCCTTTCAGACTCACTGTGATTTCATAGCTGGAATATAGAGGTGTGTTAGTGCCTTTCAACACTCTTGGACCAAATTGAGAGTGTTCTTAAAAAGGCAGGCAAGTATGAAGAATAAAGGAGCATGTATGAAAAGAATGACGGATGAAAACGAAGCTAGAGTGGTTTGTCAGGATTGTACAAAGTGGCGATCGATAATCTCTGTCTACCCCAATGGGAAATAATGGCGTTGGTATATGTATGTATAAAAGTCTGAACATTTTCTAGAACAGAAACATACATAAATACAATCTTATTTCCATACCTAAATCTCTCAAACTGTAACGGCCCCATCTCATACAGCGGGCTGTTCTCGTCAATTACGTGGATGAGGGTGATGGGCCACAGGAGGAACTGGCGGTGACTGAGCTCCAGGGTTTTAGCGAAGTAGCGGATTATCTCGCCTTCTTTGGTCCTGTAGTTAGGGACTAAGATAAACAATGGGACATTTATAGAATATCTGTCTAATTTATAGAAGAATTTATAATAATACATACATACATACATATACTCACGGCTATAAATCCTTAGAAGGGGTAGCCAGAGCTAACGAATTAGAAATTCCTCAGCCACTTTTGGAAGTTCAGTGGGGAAAAGATGGTAAAATAAAGGTTATTGGTGATGGGTCTCCAACCGCATCGCCCAAAAATCCCTTAAAAAGCCCCAATACCGTTAGTCGCCTTTTACGTTCACCCACCGGAAGAAATTGGGTAGTGCTATTCTAAGCCGACACTACACAGCAAAAGACTATTAAGATATAAAATTCACAACTGTAAATAACCAAAAAGGACACCCAGAGATATAGAATTTAATTATTCCAGCCATTTTTGAAAGATGCGTGATGAGCTAGAATCAAATACACAGGCCTAAATCAATTTAAAGCCCCGACACGGTCAGTGCTATTCTAAGCTGACACGACACAGCAATATTTCTCATTTTTTTTTGTGAAGATAAATAGTATAGTGTCACTAGTTACTTATGAGCTTTAACGAAATGTGCTTTGCTGTGTAGTGTCATCTTAGAATAACACTACCCCATTTCTACCCGTGGGTGATCGTAAGAGGTGACTAGGGGCTTCTTAAGTGATTTTTGGGCGACGAGGTTGGAGACCCGTCACCAAAAACATTTTTTTAATTTTACCATCTTCTCCCCAAGCAACTTCCAAAAGTGGCTGAGGAATTTTGCATTCCAAAGCTCTGGCTACCCCGTTAAGGGATTTATAGCCGTGAGTATAGTAGGTATGAATGTGCTTTGAACTCAGCGATTCAAACATAGAATTACTTATTAAAGTGTTTATTATTTCAACTGCCTTCGAAATTTCACGATGGATGGATCAATCACACTCACGGCTATAAATACCAATACGAGGTAGCCAGAAATTCAGCGTTACAAATTGGCCTAGACCTCGCTTTTTTAACATACCCTTTTTATATTATAAATCGATAAAGGACATCAAACTTAACAACTTTGCCTATGGAATGCCTATCTAAAATATTGTAATTTTCAAAATATAATAATAATTAAAAATTGTCGTACCTAGTTCAAACTGAGAATGTATACAATGAGATTCCTTGCTTCAGTGAAAATAAAAAATAAAAAAAAACATTTGATATATGCTTTTCGCTCTGTAAACAAAAATATAACTTCTTTCTGTATTTTCCAGTTGTATTGATCGTCGTTGAAAAATAATATCATGAAAATAAACCGGTAAGCGAGCGATTGAACTGGAAAATACCGAAAGAGGTTATGTTTTTGTTTACACCATAGATCAAATGTTTTTTTTTATTTTTTATTTTCACTGAAGCAAGGAATCTCATTGTATACATTCTCAGTTTGAACTAGGTACGACAATTTTTAATTATTATTATATTTTGAAAACTACAATATTTTAGATAGGCATTCCATAGGCAAAGTTGTTAAGTTTGATGTCCTTTATCGATTTATAATATAAAAAGGGTATGTTAAAAAAGCGAGGTCTAGGCCAATTCTACAGCCACTTTTGAAAGTTGAATGAAAATGGTTTAATTTAAAATGACAAGAGAGGGTATCCAGTCACATCACCAGAAACTCCTCAACCCCTAAGTTGCTTCTAGCGACAACCATAAGAAAAAAGGGTTAATTATATTCTAAGCTAACAGTACAAACTATAAGTAAGAGCTTATTCCATTTGCCTGAATTCAGAACGTCCGATAGCCACAGAATCTGAATTCAGACTAGTGGAATAACGTTCAGAACGCTAGGCTTCCGATAAAGAGACAAATTTCGGTTCCTAGCTCACTTCATTTTTTGTAGCTCCGTCTCAGGAAGGTGGAATAACGTTCAGCAGTGTTGCCAACGAAGGCGATTTTTCGCCATTTAGGCTACTCAGATTGGAAAACGGCGACCAAAAAATCGTAAAGGCGACTGGTCGCCTTTTAGGCTACTCGAAAAAGATTAAGTTTACTTTAATTTACAATCGAATTACAACACAAATAAGCACAAAAAAAAAATCTACATAAAAAGATATACGACGATCGAGATAAAAAGATGGTAAACCCCTTCACCCATATTGAACGTTTTATCTCTAAATACCTCCGAGATCATGTTGGCACTACTGTGAAAATATCACAGATGGAGTTGCGAATATTTAGTTTCGAATCTACCGATTATTCGAATCAGTATGTTAATTAGAACTATTCGAATCAGTATTTTTTATCCGCTTAACCTTTAAAAGCCTTATACACGATCACTTTCCGACCGCGGGGAAGTCTGTTGTTCATACCAATACTTGGTTGATTTCAACGGCCTTGGTCAGAATAGCATCTGCTCCGATTGAACTGCTCAAGTTGATTCTAACCACCGACCGTGTAGAACAAATATAAAGATTGGTTGTTGCGACCAAGGACACATGGTCACGCCAAATTTAAAATCTTTTCTTTCCTTAACTTTAAAATGCAGTACACTAACAATAAACACGTTTTGATACTACTAATAAATAAAGGAAAGAAAAACTTCGACACAGGCGGGAATCGAACCCGCGACCTCGAGTATACAATCCCGTCGCTCTGCCAATTGAGCTATCATGTCAATGGCTGCCAGCGCGAAATTCTTCTATCCTTTGTTTCTTTTACACTTTAAAGTAGTGTTTGCAAAAATTTTAAAAAAATGAAAATTTAAAATATCTGAGGTGGGGAACGCAAGTTCAAGTTTTTCTTTCCTTTATTTATTATTAATAATCCCCACATGAGGTTTTCATTAACAAAAACATTCAAATTACGTTTTGATACTTTTATTTTCTTTAAATAACTTCAGACTCTAGTTTAAACGACTTGTAGGTTTAAGTGTGAAGTACTGATTTTATTGTATGTACAGGAAGTTAAAATATAATTCATAAGTAAATAGTTAAAAAAGTGGTTTAGTAGTTTAGGCTACTACTTTAGGCTACTACTTTAGGCTACCTCATTTCAAATTGGGCTACTTAGGCTACTCAAGCTTTGAAAATTGGGCGACATAAGGTCTTGACTTGTTGGCAACACTGACGTTCAGACGATTTAGTCGCCTCGCGCCCGCCACAGCGAGAGGACGTGCCAAAATTTTTCATGCATATGATTGCAAATTACGTCAACAAAAAAAGATAATAAAAGTTTTATAGCAGATATACATATGCTCACGCCATTAATTCCAGGGGTAGTTAGGTAGGTAGGGGATCCATTTCATAGGGGTAGGCAGATATGTATAATTATATTCATACATACATATATACTCACGCTATTATTTCCGATTGGGGTAGGTAAATACGTTTTATCACATACATGCAAATTAGATTATATTATAAATACTCACGCCATTACTTCCCATCGGAGTAGGCAGATACGTTTAATTACATACATACGCGCATATACTCACGCTTTTACTTCCGCTTGTGGTAAGCAGATAATTTTAATTGCATACATACATATTTCCGTAAGGGGTAGGCAGATACGTATTGTTTCAAATATGCATACTTATACTCACGCCATCACTTCCCGTGGGGGTAGGCACAGGCGTATAATTACATAAATGTATACATATACTCACGCCATTATTTCCCATTGGGGTAAGCAAATACGTTCAATCACATATATGCATACATATACTAACGCCATTACCTCTCATTGGGGTAGGCTGAAACTATCGATCGCCACTTCGTACGACCCCGGCAATTTTTTTAATAAATATGCTTTTATTTTTAAGTCATATAGGAGTTCCCGCCTATTTAATATTTTGTGTGAAATATGACGTAAAAATATTTGGAAAAGGTTGTGTACATGAATAGGATATATGTAAGTATAGTAGCGAAAGAGATATATAGACGCAATGTGTCGTCGTTTATTAAATGAGAGTGCGATAGTTCATAAGAGAGTCCGATTGAGAGCGTTTTAAAAAAAAGGCGGGAGCAATTTCGTACGACTGCCCGCAAAATCGCGCGCTCGCGAATGATTCAGGAACTGAAATCGGTGTAGTGGAATAACAAGCGTCTGTGGCCTTCTGCGGCAGTGACTGTGAAGGACCTCCGATTTCAGGAACGATAAAAGTGTAATGGAATAAGCTCTTAAACTGTAACTCTCTATACAATATTAGTACAGATAAGTAGTGAAGTGTCAGGTGGCCTAGTACGAGCGCTATTTTATCGACACGATAACGGTTAGAATGAGATGGCAGTATACGATACCAAGTAAGTGCGTGAGAGATAGCTGTTTATTATAGTTATATAGTTAAAAGTTAAGTCTAGTTAAGTTTTGGGCGATGGGGTTGGAGACCCATCATCAACAACCTTTATTTTTACCATCTTTTCCCCACTCACATTTCCAAAAGTGGCTGAGGAATTTCTAATTCCTTGGCTCTGGTTACCCTTTCTAGGGATCTATAGCCGTGAGTGTATTAAAAAAAAAACGTTTATTTTGACACAAAGAAAGAATAACAATAAGCTGGAACATAGTTAGGATGAAATGGAATAATAACTATTATCTGATTTCACTCTTTGACACACATGTTTTGAGTTAGATATGAAAGCAATTACACAGGGGATCCTAAAAAGGCTAAGCCTGTGACTAAGGAAACCAAGTAATAACAAATTAAAATGTAGTGAATTGAATCAATCAGAAATGTATTGAAAATAGTAGTAATAATAGTGGAGAGAGTAATATGAAATTGAACATGATTGTTACTAAAAAACTTATAACTATGTTAGTAATTAATTTGTATGTATGTATCTAGTTAAAAGACGGCTCGTACTAGCTATGATCTTACTTGTGAGTCTTGACGAAGTGTGCTTTGAACTCAGAGTTGATGATGTGGTCGTAGTTGAGGTCCCAAGCTCGGATCATCAGACATAGCTCACCGTCGCGAACACTGATCTGAAGTAAGGAAGTATTGGATTATCATGATTATACGTTGCATAATAATTATTCTTGACACTAAGTGGAGCTGTCACGTGAAATTCAGAAGTATTGGTACCTCTGCCGACCACTTCGGGGATATTGGGCGTGAACGTTTGAGTGTATAATAATTATTGTCAACCAGCACTATGTACAAACCCACACTTGGCCAGCGTGGTGATAATAAATACATACATACATATACTCACGGCTATAAATCCCAAAAAGGGGTAGCCAGAGGCAGTCAGAGCTGGAAACACATTTTGAAGTTGATATAGGACAAGATGGTAGAAATAAATATTATTGGTGATGGGTTTCGAACCGCATCGTCCAAAAACCACTTCTAAAAAATCCTCATACCCTTAGTCGCCTCTTACGACACCCGTGGGTAGAAAAGAGTTTCAGACTCAGATCAGACATTTTAAGGCGGCAATACATGGCCATGATCAAATTCCCTATATAGGGTATGTGTAGCAACCTCTTGTCTAAGCATACAATGATAGCTCATACGCTCACTATGGCGAAACACTCACACTATATAGTACAGTCAAATAATATGTGCCGGGTAGTGTCGGCTTAGAATAACACTACCCCATTTCTACCCGTGGGTGATCGTAAGAGGCGACTAAAGGTATAAGGGCTTTTTAAGTGATATTTGGGCGATGTGGTTGGATACTAAAAACATTTATTATTACTATCTTTTCCCAATCAACTTCCAAAAGTGGCTGAGGAATTTTTCATTGCAAAGCTCTGGCTACCCCGTTAAGGGATTTATAGCCGTGAGTATATGTATGTATGTCAAATAATATATCTCTCTAAATATGAATAAAATTTCGACGTCCTTGGGACATATATAGACTGTAAGAAATTTTAATTTGAATATTCTGTGGCTTATAGCCTACTACCACGTCTCCTTTCCTCGTCCTCGTCTATGATGATGATGAAACTTACCACAGCTTTCTTACTGAATCCCACCCCGTCACGTGACAGCTTCTCCGGTCTGGTGAGCTTGGCGTACACGATGCACGTGAGCACGCCCGACAGACCCGTGCCCAGGATTAGCTGATGATGGAGAGGAAATATCATCGCGTATATTTGTAATGAACTTATTTACTACACAGTTTTGATTAAAGTGTACAAGTATGTAGTGTTTTTGCCGTGTAGTGCCGCTTAGGATGTCACTACTCCTTACTACCCAAGGGTGACGTAAGAGGCGACTAAGGGTATGGGGCTTTTAAAAGTAGTTATTGGGCGATGCGATTGGAGACCCATCACCAACGATACTTTGTTTCTATCATCTTGTCCCCTATCAACTTCCAAATGTGTCTAAAGAGTTTCTAGCTCTGAAGCTCTGGCTACCCCTTTTTGGGTTTTATAGCATTATATTATGTATGTATGCCGTGTAGTGCCGGCTTAGAATGTCGCTACCCTTTTCTACCAATCATCACATCGCATCAAGCCCCAATACCCTGACTAATATTAATATTATTATTACCCTGACTATTGGATTTTTGGGCGATGCGGTTGGAGACCCATCACCAAAAACCTTTATTTTTACCATCTTTTTCCCACTCAACTTCGAAAAGTGGCTGAGGAATTTATAATTCCTTAGCTCTGGTTACCCCTTCTAGGGAAATATAGCCGTGAGTATATGTATGTATATGTATGTATGTATGTGCGAATTAATTAGGTGAATGAAATAATTAATAGTGTTGTGTCGAAGCAGTCGTTGTCAGAAAAGTGCAACATTGAATTCTGTTTTCTACATTGATAGGGAAATTATCGTGAAGAAGGCCACATGGCTAAAGAGCTTATTCCATTTGTCTGAATGAAGACGTCTGAAAGCCACAGAATCTGAATTCAGACTAGTGGAATAACGTTCAGAACGCTAGAACTGAAATTTGTGTAGTGGAATAACAAGCGTCTGCGGCAGTAACTTCGAAGGACGTCTGAATTCAGCAACGACAAAGTGTAATGGAATAAGCTCATAAGTTATACGCCTACCTATCGAGATAGTGCACTGTCCAAGCAAAAGGTGGGTACTTGTAACACCACCACCAACTCGCATTATAACGTCAAATAATGTTCAGAAGTTTTAGCATCTCTACCATCCCTACGGGAATAAACAAAACATAAACAAAAATGAGTTCTCTGCCATGTTTATTTTCCCAGGTCAAATAAGCAGTAATTTTGTAAATAATAAACATACATACAGACTTACATATACTCACGGCTATAAATCCCTAGAAGGAGTAGCCAGAGCTAAGGAATTTGAAATTCCTAAGCCACTTTTGGAAAGTTGAGTGGGGAAAAGATGGTAGAATAAAGGTTATTGGTGATGGGTCTCCTACCGCATCGCCCAAAAATCCCTTAAAAGCCCTAATACCATTAGTCGCCTCTTACGTACACCGGCCGGAAGAAATGGGGTAGTGCTATTCTAAGCCAAGCACAACATAGCTTAATAACATATATATATAATAATAATATATAAAATATATAGCAAATAATAAAATACATTTTAATTTCCTTTCGTCCTTACCTGCATTATGAATAAAAATATAGCCTCTGGACATTCTTCGTCTATAGTTCTATCGCCGAAACCGATTGTAGTCTGAAACAAATAATGGGTAAAATTAATGTCATTAGAAAAACAAAGTATAAAGAATATAATAGCAAGTATGAAAAATGCTGTGTAGTGTCGGTTTAGAATACTACCCCATTTATTACGGTGGATATACGTAAGTAGGCGACTAACGGTGTTGGGGCTTTTTAAGGAATTTTTGGGCGATGATTGGAGACCCATCACCAACAACCTTTATTCTCCAATTTTTTCCGCACTCAACTTCCATAAGTGGCTGGGGAATTTCGAATTTTCAGCTGCGGCTAACCCTTTTAGGGATTTATAGCCGTGAGTATATGTATGTCTGTCTATGAAAAAATGGAAGAATGTAAATAAAGCTGTAGATAAATTATATTCTAGTGCTGATAAAAATCGGAGTTGTGAGGTTTCACCATGCTGAGTCAGTCACTATTTCATTGCTATGCAAGCATTTTTTTTCTTTCTTAGATGTCTGCCAGGTCATGTAGTGCCGGCTTAGAATACCACTATCCCTTTCTACCTTCGGGAGTCATAAGAGGGTTTCTTAAGTAGTTTTTGGGCGATTCGTTACCAACGATACTTTATTTCTACCATCTTGTGTCCCTATATACTATTCCCTATCAACTTCCAAATGCTGATGAAGACTTTTTAGCTCTAGCTACCCATTTTGAAATTTATGGCTGTGAGTATATTGTATGTACTGTACCCTGAACTGTACATACATACATATACTAACGGTTATAAATCCCTAGATGGGGTAGCCAGAGCTAAGGAATTAGAATTTTCTCAGCCACTTTTGGAAAGTTTAGTGGGGAAAAGATGGTAAAATAAAGGTTGTTGGTGATGGGTCTCCAACCGCATTGCCCAAAAATCTCTTTGAAGCCTCAATACCGTTAGTCGCCTCTTATGTACACCCACCGGAAGAAATGGGGTAGTGCTATTCTAAGCCGACTCTACACAGCAACTGAACTGTCAGCTTAAAATAAAACTCACCCATTTTTTTGCGAAGGTATTAGATGAGGAGACTAAGATTTTTATGTGATTGTTAGGTGTTTTAATGTATATGGTATTTACATCAATACCTTGTATGATATTGAATCGATGCCTCTATTAAAGTCTTTTACACAAACCCAGTGGGCAATCAGATCTAGAGTATAAAAAGTTTTTTTTAACCATCATCATCATAGCTCAGTGGGAATAACACAGCTTATCCTGACAATGAGAGTTCAAATCCCGGCCGACACCAATTTGTCACGTCACGGCTATTTTATCATGGTTGTTAACGGTGACGGAAAAAATAGAGGAAACCCACATGGCTAAGTTGAACTTTGTCATTTGACAGTGTATTCATACAAAAAGGCGATTAGCCTGCCCCCTATCACGTGAGTACACTATCCAAGCAAATCGTAGCAATGACAAGAACAATTAAGCAGGTGACAGTGATGGTGTTCCAAAAGGGATAACCAGAGCTTCAGAGCTAGAAATTCCTCAGCCACGTGGCCTATGGTAAGCTATGGTAGCCCATGATAGAAATAAAGTAACGTTGGTGATGGGGCTTCAACCACATGACCCAAAAACCACTTTCAAAAGCCCCATACCCTTAGTCACCTCCTACGACACCAGTGGGTAGAAACGGGTAGTTACAATTTAAGCCGGCACTACACGGAATTTAATTATAGTTAAACTAACGACAAATACATAGCTCCAGTTTACGTGACGCTAAAAGTTGACGAACCTACTATTGTAACATCGCCAAACTACCCAAGTCCTTACCCAACTAACAATATTGTTGATTGGATATTCGAAGGAGAAGGAGTCGGCATTGAAATGAATATAACAGATTTTTACGTCAACGGATACATTGGAGATTATCTGCTTGTTAAACCAGGTAAAACATGGATATATTATATACTATACGTACAAAATTTGTGCCTGTTACACCTTTGTGTAATACGTCATAAAAGAGGTTGTAACACTTACTGAAATAAATTCATATTCATACTTTTACTTACATACTCACTCCCATTATTCTCATAGGGTAGTGTTAACCGATCGCCACATTGCGTGATTATAAAAAAACTCTCTTGCTTCCCTCACATTTGTCACTTTGAACTTCCGCTTCAAAAGTCTTAGCACCCCATTAGTGGCTTAAGAAAATCTAATTGTGGAGTTTTGGCTATCCTTTTTTGGGGTTCATAGCCGTGAGTTTATTGGTATATATGTAATAACAATGTATTGTCTTGTTTTAGCTTCTATATTATGTTTTAAAGGTACACAATACAGCACTTAAACTATGATATACAATCTAATCTTAACCTTTTAATTGCTTATAAATAAGGAAATCTAGATGACGGCTTCAACGATGGTCTAGTGTTCTCCTATAACCTGAACTCTGAGAAACGGTACCGGTTCATGGACATCAACAAGATGGTGATGAGGTTCGAGTCCAAGACGGGCATGGCTTTCAGCAGGGGATTCAGTATTTCACTTCGGTCTATTTGTAAGTATAGAAGAAGAAGAAAGTCATTTATGCTCTGCATAAAAGGCACAAAAACTAACAATCTGCAGACAATAAGTAATAAATTAAAAAGTAAAAGAAAACAGAAAAAAACAATGTAAGCACTAAAATAATAAAAAAAAAGAAAAAATATTTTTTTTTATTAAAAACTAAAGATAGATAACTATACTTATAGATACTCATTTATTCATGTTAAAATAACACCATACAACAAAAGCAATAGTACACAAATAGAAATAACAACATTATTGAATTTAAATATTTTTGTTCATGAAAACCTCATGTGGGGATTATTACTAATAAATAAAGAATAAATAAAGGAAAGAAAAATTTCGACACAGGCGGAATCGAACCCGCGACCTCGGGTATACGCCCCGACGCTCTGCCAATTGAGCCACCGTGTCAATTGGCTGCCAGCGCGAAATTCTTCTATCCTTTATTTCTTTTACACGTTTAAGTAGTCTTTGCGTTTCCTACCTCCGAATTTTAACTAATTCTTTTATTTATTCTTTATTTATTAGTAATAATCCCCACATGAGGTTTTCATGAACAAAAAGATTTAAATAATACAAATGTAATTTATCAATTAACAAGTACAATTGACTACAACGTCGAACAATCATGATTAAGAACGAATTTCTTGAATAAACCAGGAAATTGAACTATTATTGAACTAATCGGCCATCCGTACGTAATTCGGGACGTCCTAGAATGGACCAAATTAAATCAATTTGGAACGAAACAGCTGTCGTATTAAGTGATGTATCTTGGCTGTAAACTGCCGTGTGGGTGCTTTTATTTGGGAAATAGGATAATAGAACTATAAACTTGTAATATGCTGAACTATGAATATTGCTGGTGGTAAACTATCTTATTTATAAACTTACTAAAGTGGTCCGCCTCGGCTACGCACGGATGTTGTTAAATATTTTTTACTGCTAACTCTCTATAATATTTATCGTGATGATATCTATCCAGCGTCGGCTTAGAATAGCACTACCCAGTGGCGTAGCTAGCATAGGTGGCACCCGGGGCGGATTTTATAGGTGTCACCCTAAAACTCAATCGAAACTGTTAAAATAAAAAAAAGTTACAATCATTTACGTTTTATTAAAATATGAGTACCTATTACAAATATTTGTTTATTATGTAAAACAAATTTAGTTTGTTAAAAATTAAAATTTCTTCCTTCTAGCTTTGACACTAGCGAACTCCGAAATCATGTCTTCAAAATTTATATTTTGTGTTGCTTCATGTTCTATCGTTAAAATACCAAGATTGTTTAATCTGGTTTCGGTTATTGTAGACCGCAAATATTTTTTTATTAATTTTAATTTGCTGAAACTTCTCTCACATGAAGCTACTGATGCACATATTGTTATAAATAACTTTAGTGCTACCGTTAGATTCGGAAGAGATTCTGTAAAATCCCATTCCACAATAAATTTCAAAAAGTCCAGTATCACCCAATTAGAGACAGTAATATTAGCCGCTTTTAAATGTCTTCTCAATCTTGGTATTTCTAAAAGGAGTTCTGTTTCTGATACTTCATCGTAAAGGTTAGTAAATTTTGATATAGCTAATTTTAACTGTTCAGTGTTTGCCGAAAGCAAGGTCTTTGACTGCACAACCTCAAACAATGAAGCTACGTCTTTAATGGACTTTACTCTTGTTTCGAGTTCAATATTGAATCTGTCAATGCATTCTAACATGTCCTTTTGAAGTTCCGCTCTAAGTGTAAGTCCAGCATCGGTGGACGACGCTAACTCACCGGGCATGCGTTTCTTGCGACGAATTCCGAATATTTTTCCGATTTTTGTACAGCAAAATCTATTGCCTCTTCTGCTAGATGCAACCGTTTCTCTCCAATGAATAGACGAAGTGCTTCTAGTTTTATGATTATTTCATCAAGACATAAACCTTTACTTTGTAATGCAATCTGAGCATTGTTCACTTCTCTTATCACATCATTCCAAAAGAAAAGAAAACAAAGAAATGAGAAATTGCACACAGCAGGCATAAGATTTTGTGCAGCACCTCTAGTTTCTAAATTTACGTCTTGGTCACATAGTTCCTCAATTGCAGATATTATCCCATCAAAATTTTCAGCCAATACTTTTACTGCACCGTAATGAGCACTCCATCGCGTTGTCGAAAGTCTTTTAACAGATGCTTTGCTGTGATTGAGGAGCACTTCCCAACGGCTTGTGGAAGTTGAAAAAAAGTTAAATATTGTTTCCACTGCTCCGAAAAATGTAACACAAGTCACATTTTGTGCGAACGAATGTTGGCCGCGAACGAAAATTAATTGAATGATCTATACAACCAATAAAAATTGCTTTATTGTTTTTTTCTTTTATATTAGCTTGTACTCCTCCGTGTATACCACTCATAACTGCAGCATTATCATAACCTTGAGAACGACACATCATAATATCTAAGCCATCGTTTTCAAGCTTCTTTAGTATTTCAGCGCTTAAGTCAGCTGCTTTTTTTTCCATGTAAAGGAAAGAATCCTAAGAATACTTCTTTGACTTCTACTTTTCTATTATTAATTTTTACATAACGAATCACTTCAGACATTTGATCAACATGTGAAACGTCAGGTGTGCTATCAAACATGATACCGAAATATTTGGCCGATTTAATTTCGTTTACAAGCTGACATTTTACATGATTAGCTAAAACATTTATGAACTCATTTTGTATTTCTGGCGATAAATATGTTACTTTAGGTGATTTTTCCTGCTCCAAATATAGTATATGTTCTTTGAGTACTGCATCATACTTTGACAGCAGTTTTACTAGTTCTAAGAAATTACCTTTATTAGACGACCCTTTGGTTTCATCATGTCCACGAAATGCTAGGTTTTGTTTAGCCAAAAACAATGCTATATCTAATAATCGAGATAAAAGATTTTTCCACTTCTGTTTTTCCGTATTCATTAATTGCAAGGCTGCATCATCTATTGTGGTGTGAGATTTTAATCTCATTTCCAAAGTTTTCCACTTTTCGAAATTTTCTAAATGTTCACATGAAGTTTCATGGTCCAATACTTTAGGATTTAGTTTCCACCACTTCTGAAATCCAGTTGTAAATGTTGTTTGTATGTTACTGACAGCAAATAAACGACAGAAAAACAGTACAGGTTATTTGATATAGGAAAAAATACCATCCATGATCGTAGAATTTTTTCACCACTAGGCATCGGTTTATAAAACCATTCCTGTGAAAGATGACGAGAATCACCTTTAATCTTTGAACCATGACGAGATACAGTAGGAAACGGTCCTTCTTTGTTCTGGAAATGTTCACTGCCCTTTTTTATTATGTCAATGCGAACATTATCAGGTACCGGTAAACTCCAATGTGAAACATCTCTCAAGTGTTGAACTGATTCTTCAAAGCTAATGCTATCTCCGAAAGTAGCATTAACGGCGTCATTTTCATTATTTATTTTGATTCCGTCAAGGTCCTGGGTCGTCTTCATTGATTCTATATTGTCGATGTTGCTATCTGAATGTGAGTCTCTAAGATGTGAATCATTACTTTCGTCAGCAGGAGACTCGGGTACTTTACTTGAACTTTGGCCGCTATCTGCTTTTGTGACATATTTGAAAAGAGAACCGGACATGCTCTGAATTTCATCCATTTTAGCCTTTTTGGCTTTTCTCTGTTGAAACCCGCTTTGTCTTTTCGAAGTATGAATTCCCCGAGGCATATTTCGTTCTGGGTATTCTAAAAAATATTTTTAGTTAGTAAGTGAAACGTTGATATTATAAACTAATTATAACAGTAAATAAACACCTACACGTTACGTAACTAGCTTTGTGAAATATATTTTTCCCAGACGCAGGATTGTTAATTTATATTACCTAACAATCCTGCGTCTGGGTGTAAATATGTTTTTAAGTATTATTAGAAAAATATTAGTTAAAAACTCCACCGTTAATTGTGATATCCGTGCCACGAGTGCTCGAGCTGCTCATCTCGGAGCAAAATCAACGTACGCGAAGTTGTATGATATGATTATGATAACTTTCAATCAAAAATCTAAACTTAGTGTATTCCGTTTTTGTAAACAAATCCCATTGCTATTAGATAGGAAAATATTAAGTAAGTTAATAATAAATAAGAATGTTATTTACAATTAAACATTATTACCTAAAGTAATATCGTAAAACGTGTAGAAATATAAGTAAAATCTTTTTACACCAGTAAAGTCTTTTAAACCTATTTTAATAAATAAATACCTTTAGTAGATAAGTAATACTTGCCCAGGCTAAACAAAAAAATATTATTGCAATCCGTCTGAAATACCTTCTTTAGGTACCTATTTATCATTTAGGACGTCTCAATAATATAGTTTAGAATACACAGTAATTAAAAGAGAATAAAATTGAAGGGTTTTTCAAAATAATCTAAGATACTGCTATTAGAAACTAAATGGATAAAAAATGTAAGTATTACCTGTAATAACAAAAATAATTCACTTACCTTGTTAATTTTCTTCAAGAATCGACTTTTATACAAAAAATGTTGTTTATAATATCTAATAATTAACAAACACTTTGCACTAGACTTTCACACGTTCACGTAAGCGAATATTGAAATGAATGCGGTCGGAAACAAAAGAAGCCCAATCCACAATACAAGTGACGTGCGCTATATCGAGGGAATCCCCTGACTAGCGTTGGTTATGCGCGAACGGGGTATTAAATTTTGGGGGAATCCCTGATCGATTGACACTGTGCACATTGTATTTTTTTAATATCAATTATTATGTTCGTGGTACAATATTATAGTTACCTAGATAATTTTATTAGTGGCGGTTATGCTCTCTGCCGCAGATTTACGATTTTTTATAAATAGAAAGAACTATAACTGATGGTCATAGTCGGGCTCGGGTGTCACCCCTAAGCGGGTGACACCCGGGGCGGGCCGCCCCCGCCGCCCCCCCTTAGCTACGCCTCTGGCACTACCCCATTTCTTCCGGTGGGTGTACAAAAGAGGCGACTAACGGTATTAGGGCTTTTAGGGGATTTTTGGGCGATGCGGTTGGAGACCCATCACCAACAACCTTTATTTCACCATCTTATCCCCACGCAACTTCCAAAAGTGGCTGAGGAATTTTTAATTCCTTAGCTCTGGCTACCCCTTCTAGGGATTTATAGCCGTGAGTAAATGTATGTATGTATGTATACAATGGAAGAGCCTCCTGTCGTCCTTAAGTCGTCACCTAACATCAATATTGTAAACAAGGAAGGAGGTTCTTCTGGCAATATTAATAAAAAGAATACTTTACAAGGAGTCTCCCAGTTTAAACTTGTATGTCAAAATACTCAGGGGTTTTCTTGTAAAGAATTAGAAATAGAACTGTTTTTGGAAAAATATGAAATAGATTGTTTATGTGTTACTGAACACTGGCTTAAGAATTGCGAACTCATATTTGGTTTTGAAAACTATTATTTAGCTAGCAACTACTGCCGCAATTCTAAAGCCTGTGGTGGCTCCGCTATATTTTTAAAAAATAATATTAAATCAAAAATTCGTAATGATATTGTAAAGTTAAGCGTTGAGCAAGTCGTGGAATTATCCTGCATAGAGTTAAAAAACTATTTCTTAGTATGTGTGTATCGACCCCCTTATAACCAAAATTATGATAAATTCGAAAATGTAATGGAAGATGTATTAAGCAAAGTTTTCAGGAATAAAAAACGTATAATAATATGTGGAGACTTCAATGTGGATCTCCTACAAGACAGTTATCTTAAAACACGATTGATGAGTTTATTCCAATCGTTCAATTTAGAAAATTTATTCTTGGATCCGACTAGAATCAAAACATGCTTAGATAATGTATTTACTAATGCAGATTTTTCAAGTAAAAGTGTTATAAATAAACTAAAGTCTGATCACAGCGGCCTTTTTGTTAGCTTTCCTCTAGAGATACCAGAGCCAAAAATTGTTATTAAAAAAAGGCATATTACTGCTAGTAAAGTAGAAAAATATATAAATATAATAAGCTCTAAGTTGCCTACATGTACAATTAATAAAAACTCAAATACTAGCTATGATATCTTTTATAATGTTCTGATAAATGAGTTTAATGAAATTTTTAATGTAAAAAATGTAATTATTACCAGTAAATTTAAGTTTTGTGAGTGGGCAACACCAAGTATTTATAGATCAAGAGAAAAACTCTTCGATTTATATGATCAAAAAGCTTATAGTAATAATAATTATTAAAAACAAAATCAAACTTTTTGTTCGTTGCATGAATTTTTTCTACTGTTGTTTACTAATTTGGGTGCGCTGATTTCAAATCTACCCTCGGATTTTTTGTAGCAGCTCTAGTTAGTGAGATACAGGTACCGTCTCGAATTTACATAAGTAGTCGGTAGTTTCTATCAACAGCGGTGTAACTTAAGTAGTTCCTCTATAAATTTCATTATGTCTTCCTCAAGAAGGACGTGTTTAAATAATCCTGATTGTTTTTGTGTTATTTGTGGACAATATATGTTCCAAAAATTTCGTTTAAATGTGTCGGACTTTGTGAAAAAGGCATACTTCGACTACTTTGGGTTCCCGTTGCCGTCAAACGCTAAACCTTGGATACCAAGTTTGGCATGTAAAAGTTGTGTTGAATCTTTACGACTGTGGGCAAACAAAAAAAGACCCACTTTTAAGTACAAAGCTCCTATGATTTGGCGTGAACCATCCAACCATCATGACGACTGTTATTTCTGTGTAACGAAAATCATAGGAATAAACCATAAAAATTGCTCTAAGTGGATATATCCAAACTTAAAATCTGTCATAAGACCAGTCTTGAGTATTAGTGACACATCAACACCACAGCAGCCATCTACATCTTCGGAAAATCCATACCAGTGCAGCGGACAAACCGAAAATGACGGCAGTGGTAGCGACAGTGATTTTGATTGCTACGGTAGTCCCCGACCACTAAATCAAGATGATCTAAATGACTTGATCAGGGACCTTGGACTCTCTAAAACGGCGTCAGAAATTTTAGCTTCCCGATTGAAAGAAAGAAATTTGTTGACCAGAGAAACGAAGATATCGTACTACCGTAACAGGGAAAAGGATTTACTTCCTTTCTTTACCAAAAAAGATAATTTTGTGTTTTGTACTGATATTCCGGGCCTAATGACTGCAATGGGATTAAAAGAGTATAATCCAAATCAGTGGCGGTTGTTCATTGATTCGTCAAAACGAAGTTTGAAATGTGTACTTTTACATAATGGTAACAAACTTGGTTCCTTGCCTATTGCTCATTCTACAAAGGCTAAAGAAGAATATCCTACAATATCTTTAGTTCTCGACAAAATCAAGTACAAGGAACATAACTGGGTTGTATGTGTTGATTTGAAAATGGTAAATTTTCTCCTGGGCCAACAAAGTGGCTACACAAAATATCCCTGTTTCCTATGCTTATGGGACAGCCGAGCTAAAGCTGAGCACTGGACAAAAAGAGACTGGCCCTCCAGGGAGGCTTTGGTTCCCGGTAAGCAAAATGTAATTAATGCTCCACTAGTATCCAGAGACCGAATTATATTGCCTCCTTTGCATATAAAACTGGGGTTGATGAAACAGTTTGTAAAAGGTCTTAACAAAGATGGCGAATGTTTCAAATATATTGTAAAAGTGTTTCCAAAATTGAGTAGTGAGAAAATCAAAGGTGGTATTTTCGATGGCCCACAAATCAGGAAGTTGATAGATGACAAAAATTTTAACAACTATATGACAGCTGTCGAGAAATGTGCATGGGAAGAGTTTGTTTGGGTAGTGAGAAATTTTTTGGGCAATAGGAAGTCTGACGGCTACATTCAGCACGTTGAACAGTTGCTGATACACTTCCAGCGGCTTGGATGCAACATGAGTATTAAGCTTCACTACCTTCACAGCCATCTAGACTATTTTCCTGAAAATCTAGGTGACCTAAGCGAGGAACAAGGAGAGCGCTTTCACCAGGATATTCGCACTATGGAGGAGAGGTATCAGGGGTACTGGAATGAACATATGATGGCAGATTATTGTTGGAGCATTCAAAATAGTACTCATAATACATCTCACTCTAGAAAGTCCAAAAAAAGGAAATTTTATTCAGAATAAATATATTTCATAATTTTTTTAAACTTAAACTATGTGCATTTTCAATGAAAAACCCTGTCACTTCGTAACTCCAAAACTAGAGCTGCTACATAAAAACGGCATATATTTTTGAAATCAGCGTGGAAAAACTGTAACTGTAATGTAAAAAAATCTCATGCAACAGACATGCTGTTTTCCAGTGAATGAATTGAGTGAATATGTAAAAAAATACTCAAAAATATTTAATAAAGTATGTAAAGAGGCTAAAGCCAGATACCTAAGCCGACGTATCCGAACATCCGATAATAAAGTTAAAACAGTGTGGAATATTATCAACACCCAAACAGGCCGAGGTAAACCATGCGATCAGGAGTTCTGTGTTCGATCTGATAAAGGTCTGACTACCTCTAATGAGGAAATCGCTTGTATTTTTGAAAAATATTTTACTGACATACCATCAAAAACAACTGAATATTTAAACACATCGGTTATAAAAGCTCAACACTTGTTACAACAAAATGTTGATAGGTGCGAAACTTTGTTTTGTTTTAAAGATGTCAGCCCTACAGATATCGAAAAATGTTTTAAATCATTTAAACTAAAAAGTTCTGAAGACATTTGGGGTATGTCAGTGAAAGTTTGCCATAATTTTATTGTAACTTTGGCTCCATATTTAGCAGATATATTTAATGAATGTATAAGAAATAAAATCTTTCCAAATCTCATGAAGCATAGTAAAATTGTACCACTTCTTAAATCCGGAGGAGATAAAATTAGTCCTGATGGTTATAGACCCATATCAATTCTGCCAGTTTTAAGTAAAATATTCGAAAAACTAATGTTCAATCAAATGCTTTTGCATTTCGCTTCAAACAAATTGTTTCATCCAAAACAATTTGGCTTTACGAAGGGCCGCTCTACCACCGATGCAGGCGTTGCCTTAATGAAACACATTTTTGATTCGTGGGAACGCAAAAATGATGCTATTGGTTTGTTTTGCGATCTTACGAAGGCATTTGATTGTGCAGATCATGAAATCCTTTTTATTAAATTAGAACATTATGGCATACAAGGTGACGCACTTAAATTAATAAAGTCTTACTTTTCGGATCGGATACAAAAAGTGCAAATCAATAATGCAATATCACCTGGAACTCATGTGAAAATGGGTGTTCCGCAGGGTTCTATTTTGGGCCCATTTTTATTTTTAGTTTATATTAATGATTTGCCGTTCATGGTCGAGAAAATGTCCGAGATAGTGTTATTTGCTGATGATACTTCTTTAGTATTTGACGTTGAAAGAAATAATCAGAATATTGACGAGGTGAATAACACGGTTTCACAGATTCAAACATGGTTTGCTTCCAATAATCTTGTACTGAATGGTAAAAAAACCAAATGCATTAAATTTGTATTACCTAATGTTAGGTGCGTTGAAAACGAAATAATTTTAAATAATGAAAAGTTAGTATTTTCGGATAACACAGTTTTCTTAGGGATAACTCTGGACTCCAAGCTCCAATGGGGACCCCACATTAGCTCACTAGCTGGCAGGCTTAGTAGTGCTGCATATGCCGTTAGGAAAATAAGACATTTGACAGATGTACAGACAGCTCGATTAGTTTATTACAGCTATTTTCATAGTGTAATGTCTTACGGTATTTTACTCTGGGGCAGAGCAGCTGATGTTGGTTCCATATTTATTCTCCAAAAGAGAGCAATAAGAGCCATATACAATATGAGATCCCGAGATTCCCTGAGGGAATTGTTTAAAACAATAAATATAATGACACTGCCATGCCAATATATTTATGAAAATATTATGTATGTAAGAAAAAATCAGGCCTCTTTTGTGAAAAATTGTGACAGACATATTCGAAACCTGAGAGACAACAATAAAATATCAGTACCAAAATACAGATTGTCAAAAGTAAATACATCTTTCATGGGGTTATGCGTAAAAATGTATAATAAAATACCTGAGGACATTTTAAATTTATCAGAAACAAAATTCAAAGCAGCTGTTAAAAGAAATCTTAGTTCGAAAGCCTATTACACTGTCAATGATTACATTAATGATGAAGTGGCTTGGTGTCATCAGGGCTCTGTGCAGGATGTTTCCGGGCTAACACCAAAATTGTAATGGACGTAAAAAAAGATGTGTGTTGACGAGTTTCTTACGGGTTCTTCCCTCAACAAAACACCTTCCGAATCCGAAATTTCAAAAAACAAAGATTTATCTTTTTATTTTGAAATAAATAATTATTTTATTTTTTATTTTATTTTTACCTATCCAATGTCCCTTTCCTGGTTCTAAGCTACCTTTTTAACAATTTTCAGCCACCACTTTCTTTTATATATGTAGATTACACATCTACTCTTATTTGAGGAATAGGGTAAAACGTGAACTGAACTACAAACTTGTACAAAGCTGAACAGTTAATTTGAATCCAAACATTAGTTGAACGTCTATCTAAAGACAAATTGCTTGAAAAACAGCTTCAACGTACGGTAAATGAACCGGGTTCGATTCCAGGAAAGTTACGCATGCAACTTTAAGTGAGGTTAGACTCAGCGTAGTTACATAATTTAAGCTTACAAGGAAAATCTTTTAGTCACAGGACCGCCGTTTTTTTTGTTTTTTTTTTGTCAAATTATACAGATTGGTGTGCAATAATCCATCGTCTTTTTCTTTTGTTTTGCTTACAATATGCTATATCACAGCTCTGACTACCTCATAGCAACGAATTATAAGTAAAATAACTAAAATAGCATACAAACCTGCGCCTCAACGGACGCCAAGTTTTTTTTCCCCTTGTTTTGCTTACAATATTTAATATCACAGCTCTAGCTTCTACTTTTGCGGATACATATTTATGGCTATCGGTAATATACTATCAATAAAAAGTATACAGACCTGCGCCTCCACGGACGCCAAGAAGATAGTAACGAAGTCGACCCCGCCGGTGACGCACGCTTTCTTCGGCGGGTCGGGGTCGAAGTCGTAGTGAGCCAGCGCGGCGATGTACCACAGCACGGCGAACACCAGCCAGATGCTGAAGTGGAGGACGATGGTGAAGATAACGATCCAACGCCAGCGGAGGTTTATCTGGGGAAGAACTTGGAGTTGTGGAACTAGTTTTATTTAAGCTTGGATTAAAACTGTTGGGTTTATGCCGTAGTACAAATGAATATAAATAAAGAAATAACAAATCCTGCAATATTAACATTATTTAATAAAAAAGAAGAATATTTTAGTGTACAATTGATCAACACTCAAGTATATAATAATAATAATAATAAGCACAAATGCAGTGCGCGGTGCTGCTCGATACGGCTCGGATCGTCCGTCGGTTTTTGAACCTGACTCCCTGACCCCGACCGACTGTGCTCTTGTCGGGGAATACCGCCTCTCCCATTTAAAATTCTAATTTTCTGTTTCGGCCATGAGAGAGGCGAGGAACTAAAGATGTTCCCAGAATAATAATAAAACTCTTTATTGCACATTACAAAAAAACAACAATTACAAAAAAAAGATCGGTACAAAAGCCTAAGTACGACTGGCGGTCTTATCACTAAGAGCGATCTCTTCCAGACAACCCAAGAATGGAAAGATTTGCTGGATTAAAAACATGTTCGGTAGATGTCCAATAAATATTGTCGTCTCAATGCTTCAGCTTGTCAAAATTTGGTTAGAGTTGGAATCAAAGCTAGACTTATAAATGCAGATTTTTTTAAATAATGATTCATGATATAATGTTTAAGTACAAAAATTAAACTATAACATTCTAAAATTTACCCTTTTCTACCCACGAGTGTCGTAAGAGGCTAGGATATGGGGCTTTTTTAAGTGGTTTTTGTGTCGATATCGTTGGAGACCCATCAACGATTCTTTATTTCTACCATCTTGTCCCCTAACAACTTTCAATTGTGGCTGGAGAGAGAAAGTTTTGGCTACCCCTTTTTGGAATTTATGGCCGTGAGTATATGTTTGCATATAAGAAAATTTAGAAATTTACAAGAGTCGAGTTATAAATTGATTGGTTCCCAAGAAAACCTACGAGAAACATTCCAGACCAATTATTTATTTGTCGAATTCATGTCTCAGATGTATGATCAATGTGTATTTTATATATACATATACCCTTGAAGAGGTAGCCAGAGCTATGGAATGAAACATTCCTCAGCCACCTTTGGAAGTTGCGAGGGGAAAAAGATGGTGAAATAAAGGTTGTTGGTGATGGGTCTCCAACCGCATCGCCCAAAAATCCCTTAAAAGCCCAAATACCGTTACTCGCCTCTTACGTACACCCACCGGAAGAAATGGGGTAGTGCTATTCTAAGCCGACACTACACAGCAATTATTTTATACTTCTTACCAAAGTATGAAACGTATCATTAAGCATCCGAATCTTCTCGAAGGGCACATTGGAGATGACGGCGACGTTTTCCACGCCGTTCTTGGACACCAGGCGCTTGGGGTAGTCGCCGTAGCCGGGCCGGTACGGTCGGAGCTGGGAACTGAAAAATAAGTTTTTTTAGGCTGATAGAGATTTTTCAGTATGCTGTGTAGTGTCGGCTTAGAATAGCACTACCCCATTTCTTCCGGTGTGGGTGTATGTAAGAGGCGACTAACGGTATTGGGGTTTTTAAGGGATTTTTAGGCGATGTGGTTGGAGACCCATCACCGACAACCTTTATTTTTCCAAAAGTGGCTGAGGAATTTCTAATTCCCTAGCTCTGGCTACCCCTTCTAGGGATTTACAGCCGTGAGTATAAGTAAGTAAGTAAGTAAGATTTTTCAAATGTATGATTGATTGATATGTAATGCTATTTCCCGATATCATGGACTGCATGGAATAGCATTAGATATATGTTTTTCTAAGTTTAGTTTGAGGTTTGCTGGATTAAAAGCTTAAGATAACAATATGTACTAAGAATAAAGTATTTTGCTATAATTCAAAATTTGTGAAAATGCCTGACATTTTGATGATTTTTAAACAATTTCAGTTTTTTTTTTGGAGTTGATCCTATCATATAATGTTTAGCTTAATATATATAAATAAATTATTTTTTTAATGTGCGCGAAAAATATAAAACTTATTAGTATTATATTTTGGCGCCATATTATTCAAATTATTATAGAATCCATAAATAAATTGCATAAATGTACGCAATCGAAGCAAATACTCGTAGTATTCCCATCCTGAACCCATCTAGCTGGTTTCTCAACAGTTTTATAAACAGGCTATCAGCTTACCTATTATTTTTTCTGCTCCTAATAGAAGATGGTATATTATTAACATCATTCACTTCCATATAGTCTTTCCCTTTACTTAAACTGTTATTGCTTTGTGTGATGATTATTTTTGGCAGTTGTTTAGAATATCTTCGTAACCTATTAGAGTTATTCACTGTAGCATCTTTCTCATCTTTCTTTTTATTATTCTTTGGTTTGTATATTTGCAGAGCGTTATTTTTATTTGCTTCATTTACATGTCCATCAACTTTATTGGCATTAGCATTTCCATAATTAAGTACGGTAGAACTGTCTTCTTTCGATTTTAGTTTAGAAGAATCCTTTTCATTAACGATTATATATTCTGTTTCATGTCGGTCAATAAGTTCAGTTTCTTCATCAATATCAACTTCATCATTATCAGTTTCTAATAGATCTTCATCATTTTTATCAGGAGTTTTGATGAATTCTAAATAATTGAGACATTCATCGTATAGTCTGTCTATTTCAATGAACTCTTCGGACGCAGAGGCCATTTCATTTGTTACTGAAAAAAATAATACTTGTTATATTTTTCACATCTACGTAATGGTTATTCGTTTAAAGAATTCAAGAGAAGCTATCATTCATTAAACCTATAAACAATATGAGTACATAATACTAGAAATAATAAAATTTAATCCCGGATATATAAAATAGTCTTTCAAATAGCATAGCCACTAAACAGTTACATTACAATCCATTTGTCGTATTTTATTACCCTTTAACAGCAAACCATATATTTATTGCCGTGTAGTGTCGGCTTAGAATAGCACTACCCCGTTTCTACCGATGGGTGTACGTAAGAGGCGACTAACGGAATTGGGGCGTTTAAGGGATTTTTGGGCGATGCGGTTGGAGACCCATCACCAACAACCTTTACTTTACCATCTTTTCCCCACTCAACTTTCCAAAAGTGGCTGAGGAATTTCTAATTCCTTAGCTCTGGCTACCCCTTCTAGGGTTTTGAGCCGTGAGTTTATGTATGTATGTATATATAGCTATACTCTATTACACATGTAATGGTTTCATGTTGACTATAGTGAACGGCAACCTAACTTCTAATAAATAAGTTATGTTTAGAAATTTCCTGAATAATTAAAACACGTATAGAATACTTCAGTGAGTTTAGTATTTTTAAGTGGCTGAGGAATTTATAATTTCTTAGCTCTGGCTACCCCTTCTAGGGAAATATAGCCGTGAGTATATGTATATGTATGTATGCAGAATAAGCAAGGACATTTTTGTAACTGCTGATATCTCTTTATACTCTTATTCTGGCAAATAAATGATTATTCTATTCTATTCTATAATTTTGTCGGTTTAAAAGTTTTACAATATAAGGAAAAGCCAATTGATTCTAGGCAGATTAATAACTTATAATTAATTAACTTGAATTAGATTTGACACTCAATATATAAAAAGTGTCATTTTTATTAGTAATAGCGTCTGTACAATCCCAAGAATAATAAAAAATACTTACTTAAACTTTCCCGTTACAAATCCAAATTCACTTCACCAACTAAACCAATGCAATTTTCTAAACATTACACGCACATTAGAAGTGCTCTATCGAGTATTGCAATCTTATCTGACCGTTATCTGACTATTATCTTATTAATTGTCTTGTAAGAGCGGCGAGGAGACTGACTTCAGAATCTTTTGTGTGCGGACTAACCTTCGTTAGGAGGTGGGTGGTTCTGATGACTGAATAGGTAATTGTCGGTCTACAATTCTGAACAAAGAATGTGTACATTTATATAGTTAATAAAAGTCATATACATACATACATACATCACGGCCATAATTTCTAAAAAAAGGTTGACAGAGCCTCAGAACTAGAAACTTCTCAGCCACATTTAAAAGTTGATAGGGAACAAGATGGTAGAAATAAAGTATCATTGGTGATGGGTCTCCAACTGCATCGCCCAAAAACCACTAAAGAAACTTCCATACCCTTAGTCACCTCTTACGGCACCCATGGGTAGAAAGGGTTAGTGACATACTAAGCCAGTACTATACGGCAAAGTCATATTTACATACATACATACATATACTCACGGCTATAAATCCCCTAACGGGGTAGCCAGAGCTTTTGAATGAGAAATTCTTCAGCCACTTTTGGAAGTTGATTGGGGAAAATATGGTAATAATAAATGTTTTTGGTGACGGGTTTCCAACCACATCGCCCAAAAATCACTTAAAAAGCTCCTATACCCTTAGTCGCCTCTTACGATCACCTACGGGTAGAAATGGGTTATAAATGTCAAATATTTAGTTAAAAAATCAACATTGTAAATAAATAAATTATAAACAACCATGTGACAGTATTTTTGTAAAAAACTGATAAGCCTGCCCATATTATGCGGATGTTCACACCATACAAAACATGGGTAGTCTGAACAATGTCATGTGATTTTAAGAAATATTAGTACTTCTTTTATCACTTCAAGAATTTAGAGAATACGTGGAGTTTTATTAATACAGTTTACTGTGAGATTATGTTCTTATTTTCACAGAACCGCCCGCTGGTAGGCAAACAAGATCAAAGTCAGTAAGCCATTGCTAACAATCAGCTACGTAATATTTGGCTAAATATCGTGACTTCAGCGGTTTCCGTCCATAAATAGAATTCAATTTTCAGTTACATTGGTTGGTTTACATTACTTTCACAACTTTTATTGTGTATTTTATTTTAACACGAATACATACACACATAAATAGATATACTCACGGCTATATATCCCTTGAAGGGGTAGTCATAGCTAGAAAATTAGAAATTCCTCAGCTAATTCAGGAAGTTAAGAGGGGAATAGATGGTAATAAATTGTTGGTCACGAGTCTCTAACCGCATCGCCCAAAAATGCCTTAAAAGCCCAAATACCGTTAGTCGCCTCTTACGTACGCCCCCCGGAAAAAATGGGGTAGTGCTTAGCCGGCACTACACAGCTACAACACACATTAATTTTGATCATGGCTCATCTATTGCCATGGGCAGAATTCAAACCCGCAACCTTTTAAACCGGAAGCTAAGCACCTACTTACTAATCCAAGATGTCGCAATTAGGCAAAATATAAATTTTCTAAGGTAAGTATAACGACTAGGTACTAAAAAGTTTAATATGGGCAGTTTAGACTAAACAGGTAGTTTAGGTGTGTAGTGTTGGTTTAGAATAGAACAACCCCTTTCTACCCACGGGTGTGTAACGGACGGCTAAAGGTATAGAGGCTTTTTGAGTGAATTTGGGTGACGTGATTGGAGACCCGTCCCCAAACATTAATTATTATTACCACCTCTTCCTCACTAAACTTCCAAAAGTGGCTGAGGGTTTTTTTATTTTTAAAGCTCTGATTACCCCTTTTAGGGATTTACAGCCGTGAGTATATGTATGTTTGTATGTTTAGACGAAGAAAACCACAGACTAATGGTGTTTAACATTAAGTAATAGCCGTGTAGTGCCGGCTTAGAATGTCACTACCACTTTCTACCTGCTGCTGTCGTAAGAGGCAACTAAGGGTATGAGTCTTTTTAAATGGTTTTTGGCGGTGTGGTTGGAGACCCATTACTAGCGATACTTTATTTCTACCATCTTGTCCCCTATCAGCTTTCATATGTGGCTGAGGAGATTTTAGCTCTGAAACCTTGGCTACCTCTTTTTGGGATTTATGTAAAATTACTTTCAGAATAGCTGTGTAGTGTCGGCATAGAATAACACTACCCCATTTCTTCCGGTGGGTGTACGTAAAAGGCGACTAACGGTATCGGGGCTTTTAAGGGATTTTTGGGTGATGCGGTTGGAGACCCATCACCAACAACCTTTATTTTACCATCTTTTTCCCCCTAAACTTTCCAAAAGTGGCTGATGAATTTCTAATTCCTTAGCTCTGGCTACCCCTTTCAGGGATTTATGGCCGTGAGTATATGTATGTATGTATGTTAAAGGATATAAAAACAAATCATGTGCCATTAAACAGGAGATGAAATCACTTTTACATTTTTTAAACTCCCGCGGTTTGTAGACATTATACATAATAATCGGGACTAACCAGCCAGTCCGTGACCACGTCACCAGTAGGTGTGCTGAAACGTCGGGCAAACATATCACGTAAGTGATTTAGAAAGAAAGAAAGAGAGGGAAAGAGAGAAATTTATTCGCTGTACAGAACATGGAAAAATAACATTAATAGAAAAAAACCACACATTATTCAATTCTCAAAGCTAGAAAACAAAAGTAAACAAGAAAAGACATACAAATATAATATTTAGAAGGCAAGGCCTCTGCACAGCGAAACGGTGCTGCCTCAACATTACGTTGTGAATAAAAAAATATATTCGTTGATTAATCCCAATTATAATGTATAAAATCATCGGTAAATTATAACAAAATTCAATATTGAATTGGCAACTTACTGTTCGCCATTTCTGTTACTTGTTCACTTATTCTAAGGTAAGCAGTAATAAAAATCATTTTGGCAACAAAACAACTTTATTAAACAAAACATTTTTACATAAATTCAACAGTATTATTAACATTTCAAAAAGCAACACAAAATAATTTGTTCATTTTATAATTATCTCAATTTACGCTGTAACAAAATAATATAATTAAATATTGACGAAGTCTATTTTATGTATAAGTCTATTTTTATGTACACATTCAACTAACAAAATATAATATTTTAAGTACTATAAGAAATAGTTAGGCATATTATATAGAGATATTTATATAAAGACATATTATATATAGGGGTTTGTTAATAGATTTATACTTGATACTTTTGAAGAGTAAAATTTAAGTTTTCTGATCTCGGCCTCTGAAAACAAAATAAAAATACACATAGTATTTTCTTCTCACTTATCTCGTAACTCTTTAATCGATAATCGAAATGGCGAGGATAATTTTTGAGATGCTGTGTAGTGTCGGCTTAGAATAGTACTACCCCATTTCTTCCGGTGGGTGTACATAAGAGGCGACTAACGGTATTGGGGCTTTTAAGGGATTTTTGGACGATGCGGTTGGAGACTCATCACCAACAACCTTTATTTTTAACATCTTTTCCCCACTCACATTTCTAAAAGTGGCTGAGGAATTTCTAATTCCTTAGCTCTGGCTTCCCTACTAGGTATTTATAGCCGTGAGTATACGTATGTATGTATGTACTCTTTGATAATTTTTAAAAATATATTTTCCACAGGCGTTGAATTTTAATTAATTTTATTTAATTGCAGCCGTTATAGCTCAGTGGGTAGAACACCGCTTATCGTGCAGACGATAAGGGTCCAATCCCAGGTCGGGCCTACAACAATTTTTCCTTTCCAAAGTCGTATTATGTGATTCATCTATCATGGTGGTTTACGGTAAGGGAAAAAATCTTTAGGAAACCCACATGGCTAAGTTGTACTTAGTCATGTGACAGTGTATTCGTACAAAACTGTGATAGGCCTGCCCCTATCACGTGAGTACTCTGCCCAAGCAAAACATGGGTACCTACTGACACACTAGGCGGCGCTGTCGTATCATGTTCAGGTTATAGTACCTCTGCCAACTACTCTGGGGATGTTTGGCAAGAACGTTTGAGTTTGAAAAGCAAGTTTGATATATCATTAAATACACTATCTACCCGTTTGTGAGGTTGTAGGTGTAAGTATTGGTTATTGTTATTAAAATATTGTTTACTTACATAAATATAATTATATTACTAATATCCTTCTATGCTGAGCTAGACATCTGACACAAATCTGAAACATAATGAAGAAATGCGTAAGTGTTTGTGTACGAGGGACATGCCAAAAGAAACTAGATACTCTTTTCTCATTTATTTGACACTGGCAAGCTATACACCATCTTATAGGCTGGTTTTTTATTGACATATTAGAATATAGACCACACTTCTTTTATTTATTTTTTATTTGAATGAGCACAATTTTTCCGAGAATCTGGCGGGCATTCACTGGCAATGATTTATTATGGCATGATTTATTATGACTTTAAAAAAGGTTTAAAGTCTCAAAAATGTTTTAAACTTTTTGGTGAGTCTGCTTGTTTCCGAGCAACAGTATTCAATTGGTTTACTGAATTTAAAAGAGGACGGGGATGTCTCGAAGATGAAGCGAAGACAGGACGGCCGCCAACCGCGGTCACGCAAGGAAACGTTCGTGCAGTCGAAAAACTTATTCATGAAAACCGACGAATTACATGTGTAGAGCTAGAGCGAGAGCTATGAATTTGATCAGCAGCAATGCAAACCATAATTCACGACCACCTTCCTCTCCGGAAACGTTTTTCGAGATGGGTGCTGCACAAACTTACCGATGAGCAGAAAGACCGTGGGGTGGATTGGTGCCTATTCATGATAGATAAATTCAACGGAGGCGATAAAAAAAACGTATATGATATGCTGACTGGTGACGAAACATGGCTATATAACTATGAACCCGAATCAAAGCGATAGTCGACTGTATGGTGCATTGGAGACGAGCCAACTCCAACGAAATGTCGCCGTGCACGAATCACACAGAAACAAATGGTCACCTCGTTTTTCTGCAAAACGGGTCATATTGCTACTGTTGTGCTAGAGAATGAAAAAACGGTGAACTCCGAATGGTATGTGACAGTTTGTGTTCCAACAGTAATATCAGCTTGGTGTGACAAGCGACCGAAGTCAGGAATCCGGCACCTTCTCTGGCACCACGAAAATGCGGCGCCGCACACTTCTGCCAGAACACTAGACTTTTTCAACTCGAAAAATGTGTCAATTCTCCCTCACCCGCCATATTCCCCTGACCTAGCGCTTTGTGATTTATACCTACTTGTTTCCGAAAATCAAAGAAAAACTAAAGGGGAAGAGGTTTGAAAGCAAAGAAGATGCGCTGGTTGCCTATAATTTCGAGATTTCTGAGGTATATAAAGAAGAGTGGTCACAGGTATTTTCCAATTCGTTCAGACGTATGGAAAAGTGTATACGTGCTCAGGGTAAATACTTTGAAGAGATCGATACTTGTAATAAAGAATAAATTTTATAATATTTGAGTATTTAGTTTCTTTTGGCATAAACATACATAAAAACATAAACGTTCACGCCGACTATCCCCGAAGGGGTTGGCAGAGGTACTAATACTTCTGAACATCACGTGACTTTGTCACCTGGTGTTCAGAGTACCCACGTTTTGCATGGACAGTGTACTCACGTGATAGGGGGCAGGCCTATTGCCGTCTTTTGGCATGTTCTCGTTAAAGTTTTTAAAGAGAGATCTGGCTATATTTTTTCAACATGTTTACCCTTATCGAATTCCGAAAGTGACGGAAGAGCTTCTTATTCTGAAGCTTATTCAAAATTGTGCTGTAAGTTTGTTTACTTTAATTTTAAATCTTATAAATCATTTAAATGATGAAAAAAGTTTTGGCTATGATGTTGATGATAAATTCGTTTGAAATGATGATGATGATATCTCACCTGGCCTGCTTCTCACCTCCGACGGTCTCATCATCTGAGTCCAACTCAAACAAGTTGTCCCGAGCGAAACTCTTGTTGGTGTAACCGCCCATGTCCACTGGAATATTAAATATTTGTATTAGCCATTGTAGTTTTGGTAAATATTTGAATGCTGTAAAAGTTCATACATACATATATACATATACTCACGGCTATAAATCCTTTAATGGGGTAGCCAGAGCTTTGAAATGAAAAATTCCTCAGCCACTTTTGGAAGTTGATTGGGAAAAGATGGTTATAATAAATGTTTTTGGTGACGGGTCTCCAACCACATCGCCCAAAAGATTTAAAAAGCCCCTATACCCTTAGTCGCCTCTTACGAAAAAGTTCATAAAGTGGTTTAGTTGAATTTGGTATCTAAAAATTATATTTGATTAATAAATAAAGAGTAAATAAAGAAAAGAAGAATTTCGACGTTATTACACTTATTCCTCTTTATTTATAAGTAATAGGCAGGTGTCCGCAGTATGAAGAATGAAAGAGCATGTATGAAAATATTGATGGACGTTAACGAAGCCAGAGAGGTTTGCCAGGATCGTACAAACTAACGGCGTGAGAATATGTACGTATGTATGTTATTAGTAATAATCCAAACATGAGGTTTTCATGAACAAAAACATCCTAACTACATAAATATACTCATAAAATTAGTTCTCATAAGGGTTCACACACTTCAGACGCCTGCGTTTTAAAGCATGTTCTATATTTGATATAAATGTGTCCTTCATGGTCATCCTCTACTAACATTACCATCCGCATTTGATCCTTGAAGTGTAGGTATCTTTTGACAATTCACTGATTGAAGGTAGTACCATATAAACAGTGCAATCATTTTCAAGTGGAAAGACTTTTGTGATTTTCCCATATTGCATGATGTTAATAGGCTTTTCTATGAAATGAATAGAATCAGTAGAAAAATCTTGTTCACAAAATGTTCAAAGGTCAAATAAAAACTTTTTTATTACGAAAGTACCCATAATCCAGCCTTTTTGGTTACGCAAATAGACCGAAATATTACGAAAGTACCCATAATCCAGCCTTTTTGGTTACGCAAATAGACAGAAGTCGACAGTAACAGTTCAATTATCTCATAAAAGTGGTTGCATTTAGTTACTTTGACAAAATTATTCCGATTCCGATGTCACAATTATTCTCGCTATTGAGCCTAATCACTATTGAGCTGTGTTGTGTCGGGCCAGAATAGCACTACCCCATTTCTTCGCGTGGTGTCTTGACGCTTTTTAAGAGATTATTAGGCACAGATCATTTCCCAATACAATTTCCGAAAGTGACTAAAGAATATTTTATTACTCACTTAAGTAATTAAAGCCGTGAGTATATAAACGATGAATAAATTAATTTAGTTTTAGGCCCGATAGTGTGATTCTTATGCAATACGACAAGGCTCCGGTTAATTATTCACGTCGCCTTCAGCCTACAACCACATACTTACCCCTACTGCTATCCTCATAATTCTTGAAGTCGTCATCATAGAAAGGGGGTAGCATCTGGTGCGGGTGGGGCAAGGTCCAGGTCTTTCTTCTATCTACAACTATATGCTACTTACCCCTACTGCTATCCTCATAATTCTTGAAGTCATCATCATACAGAGGGGGTAACATCTGGTGCGGGTGGGGCAAGGTCCAGGTCTTTCTTCTATCTACAACTATATGCTACTTACCCCTAGTGCTATCCTCATACTTCTTGAAGTCGTCATCATAAAGCGGGGGTAAAGTCTGGTGCGAGTGGGGCAAGGTCCAGGTCTTTCTTCTATCTACAACTATATGCTACTTACCCCTAGTGCTATCCCCATACTTCTTGAAGTCATCATCATAGAAAGTGGGTAACATCTGGTGCGAGTGGGGCAAGGTCCAGGTCTTTCTTCTATCTACAACTATATGCTACTTACCCCTAGTGCTATCCTCATACTTCTTGAAGTCGTCATCGTAAAGCGGGGGTAAAGTCTGGTGCGGGGTGGGGTAAAGGTCCAGGTCTTTCTTCTCGTCGCCGTACAAACTGTCGCTGCCGCTGTACGATTTCATTCTGGAATGGGAAAATGTTTCTTTTATTACTGTTATAGTAGTCTGGCTGAACTTTGACCGGGAAGTAAGTGTTTTAATATCTACAGATATCTGTTTGTACATTCATTCCTTATTTTCCATTTGGGTAGGCAAAAACTAGCGCCACTTTTATGATCCTGACAAATCTCTCGTGCTTAATTTAAATATATCAGTCTTTTTATAAGTGCTCTATTTTTCTTTACACTTCGGTCGCGTGCCTTTTAATCACATTTAAAATATTTAGATACAGCTTTTAATACATACATACAAATGTATGTTCGGGAACTTATAACAAAATACATACACACATATACTCACGGCCATAAATCCCAAAAAGTGGTAGCCAAGGCTTAAGAGCTAGAGACTCCTCAGCCACATTTGTAGAAATAAAGTATCGTTGCCCAAAAACTATTTAAAAAAGCTCCATAGCCTTTGCCGCCTCTCACGACACCTGTGGTGGGTAGAAAGAAGTATTAAAATTTTAAGCTAGCACTACACGGCATAATAATCTTTATATATTACTAGCTGCCCCCACAGACTTCGTACTGTCAAAAGTGTAGACTTTCACGTCGTCAAACTGAAATATTTAACTGACCTGTTGAGGGTCATGCGATGAGAAAAAAGGTGTTTTTCATAGTGTCCTCACAATTTTTTCACTTTATAAATTTTAAGTTTATAAGTATAATAGTTTTGGCTGAGCATTGATTCTTAGTCTGTTTAACCATTTTTTAAGAAAATTTATTGATCTCTTAATTTTTCTGGGATAAAAAGTGTCCTATTGTGTTAATTGGGATCATTACCTGGCTTCCTGTAAATTTTATTTTAAATACGTTCTGTGAATTAGTTTTCATTTAGCTACAAACACACAAACATCTAAACTTTCACATTTATAATATTAATAGGATAAGGCTTAAACATAAGCTTCTCGCGAAGGTGACCTCGCTCGCCGGCCAGCGCAGCGTCTTGTCTTGCGCTTCATGCACGCGTGTAAATTTTGTTACGGAGTAATTTAAAAATTGTATTATCTTCTAAGATGTTTATTTAAATTAAGTGATGTCAAGGACAATTTTGTTCTCAATTAAATACTCTCAATCAACAACATATTTATTTCGATAAAGATTAATATTATGTTGATAAAACATTATGGCAATTATGCATTAAATTCAACCAAATTTATTTACCATAAAAATGGTTATAGTAAGTGAAACTTAAAAGTTAGACATATACTGTCGCGGGCATTTTTTTAGATCATTTGAAGAGAAATAATTCTTTAATACATTTTTTTTGGGTAACTTAAACCGTTTACACAGCGCACACAACGGAAGCCTTAGTATGAATAATTAACCCCCTTTTTGCAACATTATTCGCTGATAGTTTGCACCTGTTGGTCGCAGCTTGATGATATATAGCCTATAACCTTCCTCAATAAATGGACTATCCAACACAAAAAGAATTATTCAATTTGATTGGGTAGTTCCTGAGATCCTAGCGTTCAAACAAACAAACTCTTCAGCTTTATAATATTAGTATAGATATAGATTTCTGTAAGCCTCTTTCTTGCCCGGAAGCCTGTGACGCGATGAGTAAAGCTAGAAATTTGGTTCAGGTATCGTTTTGTACAGTTCGTGGCCGTGGTGTGCACAAAATTCAGACATCTGATGTAACTGGATTAAGTTAATTGTTACAGAATTTCAAAGTTTCGATTTTGGCCCAAATACTTTGCTTGAGTGTCTTAAGCGCGCGCAAACTTTAGTCGATCAGAGATGCGCTGTGATTGGTCGGAATTTTTTCAAACCAGCCAATCAGAAAAATTCTTTAGAAATTCAAAAGAGCTGCGCTGTGATTGGTCGGGAAATTTTAAAATAAACCCATTTTATAGGACGCGACGTAGTTGCGCCAGGGTTACCCACTAGTATATATATTATTTATTATTTTTATCTGTGTCTATTTGTTCCAACTTATCTTTGTATCGCCTGTAGACCCATCACCAACATCCATTTGTTATACAATCTATTATCCATTTAACTTCCAATTGTTTCTGAGGAATTTCTGATTCTGTAGCTATGTCTACCCCTTCATGGGACCTATAGCCGTGATTACGAGTATATAGGTTATATGTCACGTACCTGGTGTAATCCTCAAAGCAGCTCCACCGCCACAGCGCCAGCGCCAGCATGGCGGCGGACAGCGCCACGCCGAGCGCGATCACCAGCCACGCCAGCAGCGTTGTGCTTTCTCGAGGCATGGAATATTGCTGGAATATTAGTTAGTCAAAATTACCACTTGTTACTTAAAGTGTTAAGCCTAGAACAGTACTTTTTAGGGCAAGGCCTCATCACAGCGTGCATCGCATCGCAAGTAATAACTGAAATGAGAAATCATACCGCGATCTTAAGACGAACAACGCCATCTAGTGCCACCTAAAGTTAAACATAAATAATAAATAATGGAAAGAACAATTTCGACACAGGCGGGATTCGAACCCGCGACCTCGGGTATACGCCCCCGTTCGCTCTTGCCAATTGAGCTACCGTGTCAATGGCTGCCAGCGCGAAATTCTTCTATCCTTTATTTCTTTTACACGTTTTAGTAGTTTTTCTTTCCATTATTTATTCTTTATTTATTAGTAATAATCCCCACATGAGGTTTTCATGAACAAAAAGATTTAAATTAAACATAAATAGTTTTCGCTTGCTTGTTATACACGAGGTGGGCAAACATGCAAACCTAAGCAAAGTGGTGAGTTATTGTCGAGGTACTAACGAGGCTTCCGTTGGGAAATCACCGATCATCAGCCATGCGAGCAGCGTCCATTTTTGTATTTTATCATTCATGTCATATCAAAATACTTAACTTTTTAAAGATCTATTCAGATGTTTTTTCATGTTTAGTGGCCGTGCTAAGCCGGAACGGCTAAGCCGTTAGTATACTATACTGAGTGAAGTAGGGCTCCCATTGTGGAAAATTTTGGAGTGGTATTATTCTACTGCCGTAAGTCCGAATTTTATTAACTCAAAATCTTGTAGTAAGTGTAGGTGACCATCGTTCAAATTTGGTCCTGATAGGTTCTATGGTTTGGGAAGAGTTCCTTGACATACCAAGTCGGGAGTAAATGCCGCAAAGCAATAAAACCATATTTGCTCAGTGGGATCGACAGTATTGCTGGAATATTTAAATTATCACAAGTTACTTGGAGTGTGTGCTTAGAACAGACTTATTCGGGCAAGGCTTAAGGACTACGTTCGTCGCATCGCTAGTAATAACTGAAATAAGAAATTATACCGCGATCCTTAAACGAATAATGCAATATAGATGGAAGTTACTGCAAATAAACATGAATTGGATATTGGAATTCCCTCTAACTATTTATTTTATAACATACATACCATACCCACGGCTAAAAATCCCTAAAAGGGGTAGCCAGAGCTAAGGAATTAGAAATTCCTCAGCCACTTTTGGAAAGTAAGTGGGGAAAAGATGGTAAAATAAAGGTTTTTGGTGATGGGTCTCCATCCCAATCGCCCAAAAATCCCTTAAAAGCCCCATAAGCCGACACTACACAGCAAACAGCAGTTTTAAAACCGTTGAATTTTAAAAGAATGATATTTGCATTCAACTTATAACACTTTCGGATGATGTAAGCGATGGAAAATTATTCCTACAACGCTCTACATTTACATAAAAAGTCCTTATAACACAAGATTACAAAAATATCACGCAATTTTTGGATGCGCTCAGAATTAGTACTTGTGCAAATTTTCTTCGGATAAATACTTAGGGTGAATCAAAAGCAAAGAAATATAAACATATGATTTAATCCTACACAAGCAGGTACAATCAAATCTCACCTTAAGCCCCAGCCTCCTCAACCGTGCAGCAAAGGGGTCAATCCCAGAATAGTTATCCCACATATCCCTCAACTGCCCTCGACTGAGAGACCCCATCTCGTTCTCCACCCCGAACTGGATCTCCGCGCAGACGTGGAACCCGGGCCAGTTGATGTTGCAGCGACGTTTGTGCACGATTTGGGTGGCTGATGCGCTGGAAATTTTATTAATTACATACATACATACATACATATACTGACGGCTGTAAATCCCTAGAAGGGGTAGCCAGAGCTAAGGAATTAGAAATTCCTCACCCACTTTTGGAAATGTGAGTGGGGAAAAGATGGTAAAATAAAGGCTGTTGGTGATGCGTCTCCAACCGCATCGCCCAAAAATCCCTTTAAAGCCCCAATACCGTTCAAATTCAAATTCAAATTCAAATTCATTTTATTTGCTATTTAGACACGGTACATTTGATGACACAACACAATTAAATAATTTTAGTTTCACATGTCTAACCTTTGCAGGCATGCAAATTCATAAATTCAATAAATTCGTTAGTCGCCTCTTACGTACACCCGCCGGAAGAATTGGGGTAGTGCTATTCTAAGCCGACACTACACAGAAATTGATTAGAAAGGAGGAAAAAATATATAATCGGGCAAAAAATCACAACAAAATGATTTTGAAATAAATTCAAGATATTCAAATTTGCCTATTCAAGTTAAAATCACGTTATTATTTGCTATTGAGGTAGGCAAAGACTATCGATATCGACCACTACTTTGTACCATCCTGACAAGCCTCATTGTTTCCATCACATTTTATTTAAATATCAGATTGCCTATTTTAATAAAAGTATTTAGTTGTGTAGGGTCGGCTTAGAATAGCACTACCCCATTTCTTCCGGTGGGTGTACGTAAGAGACGACTAACGGTAGCGGTGCGCTTGGAAGTTATTTATTTGTTTGTTGAAGTCTCAATTTACCACTAATCACATAACTTATGCTGTAGTCCAACTGCCTGGCACCGTGCCAAGTCTCACTGCAGTTTAGTACAATAATCGTCGTAATATCGTCTTTGCGCTAAGATTAAATTAAATTAAGTTACATATTAAAAATTTATATACAATTTATAAATTAAATGATAGTCAATTTTTAAATGATATAATAATGATTTATTTTAATTGATAAGATCCGTTTCGTTGTTCGTTATTTCTACAATCTTTTAAGTTATTTCTGTATATTTAGCTCATCTACATATTCTGACCATTTGTGAAGCATCAGTTAGAATATATAAACCGATTCTTTTTTACAAACGATATCTTGGCAATAAGTCAGTAAAATAAGTTTTCTGTACTATGCTAATTTTAATTTAGGGATACATACACACATATACTCACGGCTATAAATCCCTAGAAGGGGTAGCCAGAGCTAAGGAACTAGAAATTCCTCAGCCACTATTGGCTTTCCAATAGTGGCTGAGGAATTTCTATTATGTAATTCTATATTGAGTGGAAAAAAAAAGGTGAAATAAAGGTTGTTGGTTATTGGTCTCCAACCGCATCCCCAAAAATCCCTTAAAAGCCCCAATACCGTTAGTCGGCTCTTACGTACACCCACCGGCAGAAATGGGATAGTGTTATTCTAAGCGGACACTACACAGCTTATTTGGGTAAAGCAAGTAAACATACAAACATACTTTAGATACGTACCATATATTATATATAAGAAACGTCGAATTGGCAGTTCTATCTACAATTAGGCAGGAACATTTAACATCTATGTTGAAAACAACGATTCATAAATATTTGTAGCTTATAATATTATTAAGTTAAATTTTATATTTCACGACAGTCTTTCATTTTAATCATATTCACACCATTTCTTCTAACGATATGTCTTGTTTTTTCCTAAATGTTTTAGTCCTAAAACGATGCCATAAATAGTTCACACGAAAGTGTAATGAAATAAAGGATATCTCCAAATCTCATACAAGTTTTTCTTCAGTAAATTTTTTTGGACTAGCAATGATTAGTTTGTTAGCAGTAAGCACTGTTTCTACCTTTTTTGTAACGTTATTGTTACTTGCGTTCTCTATTTTGATAACTGTTTCCTTATTCTTTGATTTAAAATCATTATTATTATCTAGTTTTTCTTCTTTAGGTATAGAGTTTAAATTACTTTTTGTAGCATCTATATTATTACCACAATGATTATTACAAGGTTTATTTTCTCTGCAATGTTGCGGATAATGATGCATAATGGCTTGCGTATCGAAACTTATCTTACCATACTTTACAAATTCAATTGATTTTTCTCTATTCATTGGGGCTAAAGGTATATAAATTTCTTTTGGCGAATCTTTACATTTATATACAGGACAAGAATCTATAAATATACCATCAAACATATCTTTGGTTTCTTCGATTAGATCTAAAGCAATATCCTTATTTCTTCCTAAATTTGTAGCGTTACTATAATTAATATCTTTGAGGTGCAATGTCGTAGGTACGTTGGATTGTTTAGTTAAATATCACAAATTTTCTTCGTCTCGTGACCTTGTTTTGTGATTAACATCTCGAATAACCGCGGTTCCTGCCACGGTTTTTGTTTGCTATGTCTGAGACTGGACCATAGATATACTGGTGGTCTCCGTCAGTATTGTTGGAGCTCGGAAGTCGTCAGTCGTAGAATCGTACATTGGGAATTCACAACACAGTATAAGTTTCAAAAATTTTGGCACTTCGACATAAATGGCTGGAGGGATAGGAATCCATGGTGATGTTGACGCTTTGTAGTACAAATAATCTGGGTTATCTTTGTATTTCTCATCTGAAGAGCGTTCTAATAGCGGTATTCCTGACAGGAAGAGTATAATAAACATTGTGAATAAAGGAGATAGTATGGCCACCCATTCGACTCCTTGTATTACATTTAAGGAAAGTATAAAGATTCCCCACCACACGACAATTTCTCCGAAATAGTTCGGATGCCGAGATAGGCTCCATAGACCATCATTGCACCAACGCCCTTGATTTTCTGGTTCCTGTTTGAAAGCAAACTTCTGTAGATCAGCGTATGTTTCGATAAGTAATCCTATTACAAAAATACCAGCACCAGCTGAGTCTAAAGTGGTCATCGTTTTAGGAGACTTTGGAAAGGAATGATGAGGCGAATTCGTAATTATAACTGGTAAGCTTACTACAAACACCCACACAGCTTGAAAAGTGTAAAACACAGCAAATCTGAGTGTGTTACTTTTTCTGTCCTCAAACTGTTTGTCTCTTCCGGTATGGTAAATTCTGTACAGAAGGTACCCGGATAATCTAACGCCCCACATGCACACAAAAGCAGTTATCATTAGTTGTCTACTGTCATGACTCTTCAGTCCACTTCCACTTGACCCGAGAAAGAAGGTAAGTAATGCTATAATGATGAAATTGGCTCCACCCGTAAAGTCCGTGAGTCGATCACTTTGCGAAACTGTAGCGATTAAAAAAAACACAATCTGCATTGCTACTGTCACCATAGCACTGATGGCGAAATTATTTTGATCGATTATAGGCACCATTTTGACACTACGTTAAATTAATTGGCATTTATGTTAATAATACTAGGGTTGTTTTAGGTTAATTTTGTCGCATTGGCGTATTTTGGAACATTTATAACATTTGCTTTTTATATCACTGTTTTTCTTACATTCCTACATGGCATGTGTGTAAATTTGTAATTGTTTATTGTTTCTTTTAAGAGATTTCATTTTAAATAGTTTTTAATGTTAGTTTATTAGCAGGAGAATCGTTTGACTCTCTGTTACACATGTTAGCAGGCGACTACTGAAATAGAATTGACGTGTTAACAGCGCATGCGTTAAATATTACGCATGCGCAATACATACATCTGAATTCAAGCATCCGAAATTTGACATAATGAAATCATTCGTTTATCCTTATTCTACATATTTTAGCACGAAATTTATTAATAATCCTTTAAAGAATTGTTTCATCCTTTACGACTTTAGGAACAAACAAGTTATTTTGCTTTGCTTAAAGAATGAGGTCAGCTATGACGTCATATCTTGCTGACTAGGTCATACTCAAGATTTGACATTTAATATAGATAACAATGGAGTACAGGTGTACAGGTAGATTTAATATATGTTCTTGTGTCATAGAGTTTTTAATTGAATGTGTGTGTATGTTACTTGTGTACTATTATGGCTTTAGAATAGGATGTAAATTATTTTACATACATACGTACACATATACTCACGGCTATAAATCCCTTAACGGGGTAGCCAGAGCCTTGAAATGAAAAATTCCTCAGCCACTTTCGGAAGTTGATTGGGGAAAAGATGGTAATAATAAATGTTTTTGGTGACGGGTATCCAACCACATCGCCCAAAAATCACTTAAAAAGCCCCTATATCCCTTAGTTGCCTCTTACGATCACCTACGGGTAGAAATGGGGTAGTGTTATTCTAAGCCGGAATTACACGGCAAAATATATATATTATATAATAAATTATTTTATTTACTTTAATGACAATCGCAGAAGGTGCAGCTTGTTTTTTCATTTAGGCATAAATACATATATAGTCACGCTATTATATCCTATTGAAATAGGCAGAAACTATGGGGTAACTTTGTAAGATGCAGGCACATCTCTCGAGATTAATATTCGGCTTTAAATCCCTAGAAGAGGTAGCCAGAGCTAAGGAATTAGACATTCCTCAGCCACTTTTGGAAATGTAAGCAGGGAAAAGTAGGTAAAAATAAAGGTTGCTGGTGATGGGTCTCCAACCGCATCGTCCAAAAATCCCTTAAAAACCCCAATACCGTTATTCGCATCTTACGTACACTCACCGGAAGAAATAGGGTAGTGCTATTCTAATCCGACACTACACAGTACGATCAATGAATCAATTCATTTTATTTTATATCCAATGGTTATTTCTCAGTGAAATGTCAGTTTAGAATAGCACTTACCAATATTTTTCCTCGAATATAATTTTTGGATGTGTAGAATTATTAAACAGTCAATTATTTAAGCAGTAAAACACATTGAAATTTTAGGTTTTACAAAATTGTGTATGAATATTAGTAACTAATGTATTCATATTAAATAATCTTCAAAGTTTCTTTCATTTTTATACTCAGAATGCATAGCTGTGTATTGTCGATTAATTATAATTTGAATGACACTCAGAGTACATAAATACATATATACTCACGGCAATAAATCCTTAGAAGGGGTAGCCAGAGCTACAGAATATGAAATTAGCCACTTTTGGAAGTTGAGTGGGGAAAAGTTTGTAAAGCAAATGTTTCTGGTTCCCCAAACAACACCCTTCAGGGAATGGGGTAGTGTTATTCTAAGCCGACACTGCACAGATATTACACTAAGGGTATTAAGGCCCCAGTAATTGTTGGGCGATGTAGCTGAATAACATCACCAGCCATCTTTTATTTTGTCATCTTTTCCCATTCATCTTTAAAAAGTTAAAAGTGGCTAAGTAATGTCTTATTCCGTACTAAATTCCTATTAGAATTTACAACCCTTAGTATATGTATGTACATACATACATATACTCACGGCTATAAATCCCTAGAAGTGGTAGCCAGATCAAACGAATTAGAAATTCCTCATACACTTTTGGAAAGTTGAGTGGGGAAAAGATGGTAAAATAAAGGTTGTTGGTGATGGGTCTCCAACCGCATCGCCCAAAAATCCCTTAATAGTCCCAATACCGTTAGTCGCCTCTTACTTACAACCACCGGAAGAAATGGGGTAGTGCTATTCTAAGCCGACACTACACAGCAATATTTATAGTATAATATGTATAGTAAACGACGTGATAGCTCAATGGGTAGAACCCCGGTTAACGTGTAAGCGTGTTCAAATCCCGGGTCGGGCCTACACCAATTTGTCTTTTCTAAGAAGACATATGTGTGGTTAATTTATCATGGTTGTTAACGGTGAGGGAAAACATCGTGAGGAAACCCACATGGCTGAGTTGTACTTAGTCATGTGACAGTGTATTCGTACAAAACGGCGATAGGCCTGCCCCCTATCACGTGAGTACACTGTCCATGCAAAACGTTGGTACTCTGAACACCGGGTGACTAAGTCACGTGATGTTCAGAAGTATTAGTACCTCTGCCAACCCCTTCGGGGATATTCGACGTGAACGTTTATGTTATGTTTATATGTGTATAGTAAAAAATACTTACATATCACTCCGGTTCCCCAAGTCCATGTTAATCGAATTAAGATAGTAAATGGTCATATCTTCCAGTATAAGTTTAATGTCTGCGGTGATATTGTTTATCTGTTCCAATGTCCGCCCTTCTAGGTAAATAGTATGGGTGGATGTTGGTGGGGTCTTGGTTTCCTCTGGTTGGGGTTCGACGTCCGAGTTTACTTCTTCGGGGAGAGGTGCTGAGGAAAAGTTGGTGAATAAGTGAGAAATTAATTATGTGACAGAGTTTACAAAATAACAAAAAAAAATTGTGACAAAGATAACGACTATATACGTGCATACATATACATACATATACTCACGGCTATAAATCCATTAATGGGGTAGCCAGAGCTTTGGAATGATAAATTCCTCAGCCACTTTTTCAAGTTGATTGGGAAAGGATGATAATAATAAACGTTTTTGGTGACGAGTCTCCAACCACATCGCCCAAAAATCACTTAAAAAGCCCCTATACCCTTAGTCGCCTCTTACGATCACCCACGGGTAGAAATGGGGTAGTGTTATTCTAAGCCGACACTACACGACACCTTACAAACACACAAATTTTAAAGCTTTAATTTAGAGATATAACATTCACTAATTTGTTTTCCACTTGGCAATATCATGCGCTACGATTATCGACTTAGTTTGTGTTACCATATCAATAATTTTTACTTCAATAATGTTGTTATTCCTATTTCTGTACTATTGCTTTTGTTGTATGGTGTTATTGTAACATGAATAAACGAGTCTTTCTATAGTATCTATAGTTATCTATCTATCTTTAGTTTTTAATCTATTTTTCAACTTTTTGGTTTTTTTATTATTTAAGTGTTTATATTGTTTTTTTCTGTTTTCTTTTACTTTTTAATTTATTACTTATTGTCTGCAGATTGTTAGTTTTTGTGCCTTTTATGCAGAGCATAAATGACTTTCTTCTTCTTCTATACTTACAAATAGACCGAAGTGAAATACTGAATCCCCTGCTGAAAGCCATGCCCGTCTTGGACTCGAACCTCATCACCATCTTGTTGATGTCCATGAACCGGTACCGTTTCTCAGAGTTCAGGTTATAGGAGAACACTAGACCATCGTTGAAGCCGTCATCTAGATTTCCTTATTTATAAGCAATTAAAAGGTTAAGATTAGATTGTATATCATAGTTTAAGTGCTGTATTGTGTACCTTTAAAACATAATATACAAGCTAAAACAAGACAATACATTGTTATTACATATATACCAATAAACTCACGGCTATGAACCCCAAAAAAGGATAGCCAAAACTCCACAATTAGATTTTCTTAAGCCACTAATGGGGTGCTAAGACTTTTGAAGCGAAAGTTCAAAGTGACAAATGTGAGGGAAGCAAGAGAGATTTTTTATAATCACGCAATGTGGCGATCGGTTAACACTACCCTATGAGAATAATGGGAGTGAGTATGTAAGTAAAAGTATGAATATGAATTTATTTCAGTAAGTGTTACAACCTCTTTTATGACGTATTACACAAAGGTGTAACAGGCACAAATTTTGTACGTATAGTATATAATATATCCATGTTTTACCTGGTTTAACAAGCAGATAATCTCCAATGTATCCGTTGACGTAAAAATCTGTTATATTCATTTCAATGCCGACTCCTTCTCCTTCGAATATCCAATCAACAATATTGTTAGTTGGGTAAGGACTTGGGTAGTTTGGCGATGTTACAATAGTAGGTTCGTCAACTTTTAGCGTCACGTAAACTGGAGCTATGTATTTGTCGAAATTATCAGAAAATACATCTAAATCTTCGCTGTGCTCTGCTTTAAACTGTTCTATTAATTTTGCTACCTGATCGTCTGTTAATGCATCAAGTTTTTGTTTTGTTGCTAAAGATTCTACATCTGCTTTTAATTTATCTTCAGTTTTCTCTTCCATATCATTGGGTTTTGACAGACCGTCATCATCAAGGTTGGGCATCTCCTCTGGGATTTCTTGATTTGGCAAGTCTTCTTCATTTTTTTCGTAATCTTCTATGTCTTCGTTATTTTCTTTTCTTAATTGCATAACATTGTCTTCTCTGTAGGGTTTATTGAATTTGTCTTCATAATCTTTAATGTCTAAAGTATCTTTTTCATCGCTTTCGCTTTCAGCCAATCTGTCCACGACATCGAACAAAGAGTTTAAATCTTCTTTCAAGTCACTGTATACTTTTGCTACTGTATCTGAATCATAGTCGTCAAACAAATCACCAGCAACGTCGTCGTTATTTTCATCCTGCTGTTCTTCAGATTCATTTATTTCTTCACCAATCACGTTTTCTCCAATATCATTGTTTTCATCTACATTATCGATGGCTAATTCAATGGCTTCATATTGTTCATTGTCTTGTTGCGCATTAGGGTTTAGTTTATTTTCTTCGCTTTCGTTTTGATCCTCTAATTTTAACTCTTGGTCGATTTCCGCTAAAAGATCTTTAGCTTCTTGTATAATTGCATCATCTGGTTTAAAACCATCTTCACCAACGGGAATTGAATCTTCGTCGTTTTCAGATCTATTGTCTTCAACTTGATCAAATTTATTTTGGTCATATTCATTGTCAACATTTTCATTTTGTGATTTGATTGACTCGTCAACATTTTCAATATTAGCGTCAATTTCCGAGTTTTGAATTTCTTCGTTTGGGATCATATTTTCAATTGAGTCAGGTACAAATTCATTTTCATCGATATTGCTGAGGCCATCTTTTGCTTCTTCTTTTTTATTATTCTCGTTTATCATTTTATTTTCACTATCTTTGAGATCCTCATTGTTTGCAAACGCCTCATCTGGAATAATAAGTTTTTTATTTGTTGTTTCAATGTATCAAAACTTTTGGCACATAATATTTAAAAAAAACTTGCTTACATTACATTTTATTCTAATATTCTAATATATATTAATTATATATATGTATATATGTATGGGAAATGACAAACCAAATCCCAAACTACAGAAACTCTGTAATTGTTACAAAATCAAATTATAGCATAGGATGTAATTAATCGAAATTCCAGCCAACTCGTAAAAGAGTGTAGTTGTAATCACTTCTCTAAATAAAGTATATTTTTTTTTATTTTTCAAGTAAATCGCCACTTTGTACGATCGATAGTCTCTGCCTACCCCAATGGGAACTAACGGCGTGAGAATATTTATGTATGTATGTAAAACTAATACATTATGTAAATAAATGTATAAAAAATACTTCGTCATAGTAAAGTTTTCTTAACATTTACACCATAAAAATTTAAAACAAAGCAATCAACACCAAAAATAAAACTTTGTTTGCGCGAGGGCACGTAAAAGGGAGGATATTGTTTTTTTTGTGACTTCCTTATCCTCATTCAAAACGGGCATAAGTTTGTACGACGGCGGCTCTTTTACAAAGTTATAAATGGAGTTAGAAACAAGCAGAGTAGTGATAACCATAAAAGACTATCATTTTTGGAAGATGGAAGGAAGAGCAACAAAAAACTACCTACATTCACACATGTTAATACTTTTATTAATTTATAAATATAATTTAATATCATTGGAATATAAATTAAATACTTAATAAATAGTCATAGAGAAATAGTGCTTTTTTCAGCCCATTCCATATGTAGCCAACACTATACGGTAAAATTATAAAAAAATAGCGCTCAATAATCAAACAGAAACGAATGTAACACGTCGTGATTCTCAAGTTATCGTATAAAATGCAGATTATCTTTTGTTTATCAATGTTTCTTTCCTTTGTCCGATTCTTGGTTAATTAAATTGTTCATACGTTACGCATCATATTTTAAATTTAAACGATGACCGACAAAGCGAAAAGAAACAAAATATTGAGGAAAAAAAGTGTTAAAAAAATATGTGATAGGTTCTATTCCAGATCTTTAAGTGAACACAAGCCACTTTTACATAGAATGATAACAAAAATAAAATATATTTATTTGACATCGAACACAAGACAACAGCTTAAAATTTTACTAATTTAATACAGATGGCAGCATAAAGGCAAAGTACCTCAGTTCACAACATTATCCTTTAGGATACGGCTGGGAGCTGGTTTTCTGGTACTGCCTGTTACTTATATGCTAAGGTGACGTGGTTTTGTTACTAAAAGTGATACTTTTACTGGGAATAATAAGAATTAACTAATAACTTCTTGGGAAGAGTTACAAGTTTTATCGCTATTTTTTCAAGCTAATCAGCTAATTTCAGATAAAAGGAAATTTGAGTTAAAGAACAGCTAATTTAGAACTCACCATTTATGTTTTCAGGTTCTTCGTATTTTATTTCCTCTGAAATTGATTCTGGAATTTCTTGATTTTCATCCAAATTTGTATTATCTTCATCTACTTGTTCATTCGGAACTTTATTTTCTCCATCTTCTTCCAATTTGTCTTCAAGGTTGTATCCATTATTTCCGTCTTCATTATTTAAGTCATCGTATAGCTCATTATAAGCTTCGTCTTTTAGTCGTTCGTCAATTTGTTCATCTCCTTTTTCCTCATTATTATTATTAAATTCATTAACATCTTGAAATGGTTCTTCTTTGTTTATTTCAGCTTCGAAATTTCTAAGAGCATCATAGTCGTCGATATCGAGTCCGTAGTCATATTGATACCACGCGTCCTCGGGATCTACCTCTGTAACGAGAGACATTTTGGAATCATTATTTGTTTAACTAATAGTACTATGGTCCGAGTGAGCATTTTTGTAGTGGCAAAATTAGATTAAGAAGGTGCGGAAATAGAAGAGTAGTATAAGAGATAGAAATTATTATTATTAATATTTTGTAGTGGCAAAATTAGATTAAGAAGGTGCGGAAATAGAAGAGTAGTATAAGAGATAGAAACGTTTCAGTTAGACAGACATATAAATAGGGATCGATACATTTTTTTAGGGTATATATGATTATTTGTTTTTTGAGTTGTGACGCTATTTGAACGGAGGTGCGAATATTTGTGGATTTGTCTCCGTAAGTAATCAAATAATCAATAAATCAATAAATTTTATTAAGCATAAAGTTTACAATGGTACATCGGACTCCCCTTTTAAGTTATAAAACCTGTGTTAGGGGAGACCACTCTTTCGGAGACATATACAATTTTGTGCTTAATACAATAAAACTAATACAATAAAACTAAAACTAAAGTGTCTTATAAATAAGTAATTGTTGACAACAATTTTTGTGTGACGGTAGATTGAAAACCGAAAACAAAAATGAATCTTATCTATATTGTACTAAATCAAACAATACCCAGCCGTCCAAACATAAGAGGCCGGTCGTCCGCTGTCAGTTACAAGCCATTTTAAACTCTACGATTTACATAATATGGACGGACCACCGACGACGCGCTGCAGTTTGCAAGGGCCGGGCTGTGGTTTGTGGTTGATTAGACCACTGAGACTGTTGACTTAAAATAGTTAATCAATTATTATTTTTACGAAAATAATATTTATATCTTTTATTATTATTTGATCTTCTTTTTATCTTGTTTTATTATTTATTATATAGACTAGTATACAATAAATGTAGCAATTTATAATAGTAGCTTTTCAGTTTCTTCATAATTAAGAGTTTTTAACCAGTTAGTTACCATTACTTTACATTCTTTTAATGATTTTGTATAAAAAATTATATTACTGTTCACTACATTATATAATTTTACTGACTGTTGATAAAATTGTTTTGCGGCAAAATCAGTTTTTATTTTTTTGTGTTTGATGACTGTGTTTTTGTTACGTTTTTTTAGAACAGAGTTGTCAAATTTAGCATTTTTGTGTACCTTAAGTACACACTGTAATATATAAAGTTGCCTTACTGAGAGCAGATCTGTATCCAAGTATAATTTAGTTGTAGAATATAGTTTTTTCCTATTTGACATAACTTTTAGAATGAGTCTTTGTGTGCGTTCAATACTAATAAATGTTGTTTTGTGGGTACCACCCCATACACTACTACAATATAGGATTATTGATTCTACTAGAGCTTTGTAAATGTATCTAATAAGCGCAGGATCACAAATGTTACGTAGTCGTTTAAATATCCATACTAACTTTTTTGCTCTATTTGATACTGCGTCTAAATGTGGGTACCATGTTAAATTTTTATCTATAATGATTCCGAGATATTTGATTTTAGGTACTCGTACAATTTTGGGACAGCTGCATTTACTAGTATAATCCATATCGCATGTATGCGCAGTTAAAATATGATTATCACCAGGTTGTGTAGAATTATTTATTGAAAAAGTTACATAATTTGTTTTGCCCACATTTAATGACAGTAAATTTAAATTAAGCCAATGTAAAACCAAATGGAGACCATGCTCCGCAGACGAAAATGCATCAGACCAAGAATTTCCATGGAAAAGGAGGGCGGTATCATCAGCATAGCAATATATTTGTCCATTTGGAACTTTTATATTTGTCAGATCATTTATATAAATTAAAAATAATGTAGGTCCGAGTACACTGCCCTGTGGTATTCCGTATTCCGTGGCGAACTCATCAGAACTGTAGACTTCGTTATTAATTTTAACTGTTTGTGAACGATTACGTAAATAATCTGTCATCAGTTCAAGAAAACTCCCTCTGATGCCTATGATTTCCAACTTTCGCAAAAGTATCGGAACAGAGACGGTGTCAAATGCTTTCTTTAGATCAAGAAATATACAGAGTGCTTTCTTTTTTCGATCCAATAAATTGGTGATATTATTTGTAAGATCTAAGATAGCGTCTTCCGTGCAGACACCTTCACGGAAACCATATTGTGAATCAGATAATATACAGGGTGTAATTGTAACGACTGTTATCAATGAAAAGTATGATTAATTATCACGTATAGAGGCTGAATTCGTTGAAAAAAAACACACTTATTTTTTTTCAAATTTTGTTAAATTTTGCACTAAGAAAGTAGTACTATTGACACCAACACGCTCTATGTGTGCGTGAAACGCGATGACAAGGCGGGCAACTCAGCTGACGGCTGCGACCCGCCGTGACCCTTAACCGGCGGCCAAATCAAATCAAGGCCAGTAAAGTAATCAATCGAACTTAGCTTCTAATATCTTCTTATTTTTTACATGTTATTATTTGACGTGATAAATTTGAATAACACTACCCCATAGTTAATACTGCGTTGGAATGCGGCAGTATGTTCAGAGAAAAATTCATAATTCGTAAACATCGATCGCCGCGAAATTCAAAATCTGCATGTATCTAGTCGGGCGGGCTTGTCGGCATTTTATCAAAGGAACAGTATTAGTACTAAGTTAGTTGTTATTTGTAGCTCATTGTGTTTGTGTCGCTTATGATTGGATGTTACTTTGATTTTTCGCATTAATTTTCGGAGTGTGAGTTCAGTTTTAGTATCTTGTGTTGTGATTGTGTTGAGTAAATATGGCGTACACGAACCAGCAAAGTTCAGTGTTGGTGTTTTATAATGTTAATTCTCAAAATGTTCTGCGTTTTGCGCAAATAAAGGTGATAGCCCGGATCTGCCACTGCCAATCAAAACGGGGTGAGTTATTTTTATTCGTATTCTTTAGTTAACTGTGATAGAGTACAGATACACCCGTTTAGAGCCCTTTAGCCCCGAGAGAGTTTAATAAACACCAAGAACTCCTGCAATTTCGATGTCGGTTAATGAATGAATAGGTATCTCTTGCGCACTTTATTTTATGCCACGTAAATGCATCGTTTCGAGGGTCTCTATTTGTTTTTAATTTTATTATCTTACGCTCATGAAGTACATACATTACATACATACTCACGCCGTTACTTCCCATTGGGGAGGCAGAGATGTAAAGTAAAACATAAATAGCGGTAGCTGATTATTTAGGACGACAGTTTTGTTATAATCGTCGATGTTAATTAATAGAGATAGATTTTTTACATACATATTCTCACGCCATTAGTTCCCATTGGGGTAGGCAGAGACTATCGATCGCCACTTCGTACGATCCTGGCAAACCTCTCTAGCTTTGTTTACATCCATCAATCTTTTTACTTGAAAATGTTTGAATTACACTACCCCATATTTAATACTGGATTGAAATACGAGGCAACTAAGACCACAGCCTCACCAGGCGCGGCGATAAGTTCAAAGAAAAATCAAACATAGCCGCGAAATTCAAAAAAATTTTGCATTGCTGTCATAGTGCGGTTTATAAATACGGTCACGAGCAAGTGTGCGCAAGACTAGATGGTCACATGACGCGCCCGCTGTTCTCTGTGTGTGGGTGAGACATTATACGGGTAGGAGTGTGTGCGCTAGGCTAGTGTAGATAACCACAGTTTTCCATCTGATGGAGAAAGTAAGTTTTTCTGCTAAAGCGGTTTTAATCTGTTTGTTTATTTCATATGGTGGATATTAAGCATTAAACTTTAATATACGAATTAATATTGAAGTAACAATCGCCGTCAAACTAACACGCTGTATTATAGGCTTTAAGATAGTTAAATATTCTTTTATTAATTACTTTTTCTAGGATTTTCGCAATGATAGGTAAAACCGAGATAGGCCTGTAATTACTTGGGTCCGTCTTAGATCCATTTTTATGTATAGGATGTATAATCGATCTTTTGAGTAGTTGAGGGAATTTACCATATTTAAGTGCTAGATTACAAATACGAGAAATAAATGGGGCAAGAACTACTTTAGCCGTTTTAATAAATTTTGTTGAAATGTCATCGCATCCAGCTGCTGAGTTGAGATTTAGATTTTCTATGATGGGTAATATTTCTGTTGGATCAGTTTCTATAACTCCTATTGAATTTACACTGGAGGGTATTTTATTTAGATATTGGTTCACTGAGTCAAAATTAACCTTGATTTCATTTGCTAGAGTTTTTCCAACATTTATAAAATAATTATTAAGATGATTTGCAGATTCTTGTGGTGTACTTTTTAATTTCAATAACTCTGCATTAAGTTCTTTTTGTTTATTTAAATTAGTTATATTTTTTATACAGTTCCAGAGTGATTTAGTGTTATTTTGTGATTTGCATATTAAATCGTATTCATAGTTATTTTTAAGTTTTTTAATAAGATTATTACAATAATTACGGTAACGTCTATAGGTCAATTTCAAAATTTCATTTGTAGGATCATTACATAACTTTTTTTGTAAGTGGTTTCTATTTCGTATGCATTTTAAAATCCCTCGTGTGATCCAGGGTTTAATGATAATTTTATTACTAGGTATTTTAATTATTTTAGAATTACATTGAATAGATTCTTTTATTGCAACAACTAGGTTTTCAGTAAGTATGTCTGGATCATTATTTTCAAATTGTTCGAAGTTATCATTTAGTTTACATTGTAGGGTTTCAAATGCACCTTCGTAGTTAGTAACAACTCTAGACCCAGTTATGTACTTTTTATTTTTAACTTGATACATATTCACAACTGTCATTTTATGATCCGTCACCGTGGTATCTAGAACTCCTATAACGGATTTTATATGACCGGGATTATGACTGGCCATGACGTGATCTAAACAGCTGTTAATTCTAGTGTTGAATCTATGACCAGGGAGTAACTGATGTTTAGCTAATGAATCTAAGTATGATTCTGAAAATCTGTCTTTATTATCCTCTTTTATATTAATATTAATATCTCCTGTTAGAATGACATTATTTTTAAGATTAGTCGAATCGAAGTAATTGTTCAATGATTTAATGAATTTATCAACGTCTTTATCGCCCGGTGGACGGTAAAGACACAGAAGTTTTTGTGTAAATGAAGAGAACACAAGACAAATCTCAAGACAAGAGGCTCCATTAATTACTACTTCTTTAACTGTATGATTTAAATTAACGTTTATAAAAAGGACAACCCCGTCATTTTGATTTACTTTTCTGTTTGTTCGATAAGTTAAGTAATTATTTTTTAATGGCAATGGTTTATCTTCACTGATTCTACATTCTGTTAAAACTATGATATCAAAATTATTATCAAGCAAACTGATGTTTACATCTAGATCATCAATGTTCGATATTTTGTGGACACTTCTTATATTTTGTGTTATTATGGATACAAATGGTTTACAATTTACAGTAAGTTTATTGAATTGATCAATAGAACCTTGGAATGCAGTAATATTATTTGACAAATCGTCTAACTCTTGCAAAACAGTGGTTGTGCTATTATTCATATAATATTTTTTTAAAAGTCATAAGGTTTTGCAGATTATTACTTTCAGTTTTTACAAAAACATCCTTAAACTTATCGAATACTAGGTAAAAAATTATTAGGTTGATTTTGTTGTAATTAATATTTCTTTGTGTTTTATGGAATTTAGTAATGGTCGTAGTAAGTATTTGTAGGTATTTCAAGTAATAGCTTGTAGAGGTATAAACAGTTCTAATGAAAAATATAAGTGATAGTAAATTAAATATATAAAATATCATACCAGATAGATATTTGTAGACAGAAAATTGAGTTGCGAATATATTAAGCTGATTTAGTCAGTCAGCCCGAAGTTTGTGGATTTGACTTTCGCTTTTAATAATAATGACCGGAGAGTTGTCTTTCCTCACATAAACTTTTCCAAAAGAGGTCCAGCAATATTTGTAGTTCTGAGCTCGTTTTAAATCTCTTGCCAAGAAGAATAATCTACCAGCTTTTTGCGTCAAGTGTTCAGCTATAAAGATAGGTTGGTCAGGCTTCTTTGTAACTCCAAGACATTTAGCATTTAGTTTTTGTGATTTGTTTTTATTATTATATATCTTAGCATATTTGATAAAATTTTCCCATATAATTGTAGAATTAAATTCGACAACAATATTCTTATTTTCAGAGTTATTCTTAGTCTTATAGACATCGGAAATATTATCGCGAGTAATATGGAGCTTCAGTTCTTTCGACAGATTTTCCACCATCACTATTAGGCCTTCTTGAGTTTCCTTGGGGTCCATCGGGATGTTTTTTATTTCCAAACTTTTGTTCAGTCTTACTCTTGATATTTCTTCAATCCTATCTTCCAATATCATAATCAATTCGTCCTTATTTTTTAGTTCTCTTTCTAGTGATTCTACCTTTTTATTAAGTTCTTCATTCTGTTGCGATAGAAAAGCCATGGAAGATTCAATGTTCACATTGCTTTCTTGAATTCCTTTTAATATAGGATAGATTTTTTTTATTTGAGTATCCGTTTGGGCAGACCAAGCCTTAAATAAATCCTTCATTTCTTCCTTAAAGTCAGTAAGCTCCTCACTAGTTGTTTTTTCGAGTCTCTTCCTCTTGGTCCTGAGTGACACATGCATTGGCGGTGTAACTTCAGTATTAGACATTAAAGTGAGGTTAGGTTCTGAATTGGCTTTGTCAGGAGACATAATTGGATCCATTTCCAGTTAAAAGGCGAAGTTCACAGTTTACGCGGTCGAAATAAGACACCTGTTTTACTTTGTAATAGAATTGAAGGTAAGTTCAACACTATTACAACGGCGTAGAAAACAGATTAGCTTGAAACTATTTTTAATTTTTAATCAGAGTAGCAACGACACGTCTATTTACAAACACGAATCGGACGAAAGAGAGTAAGTATATTTATTTTATTTATTTTATTTTTATTTTATTTGGAAGATTTACAGCGTATACATTAACTAAACAATAAAGTAAACAATGCAATGCCAATTAAAAATCTCCACCTATAACAATAAAAACTAAAAACAACAACTTACAGACTAAAAGTAAATTCAAATAACAGACCGAGAACAATAGAAATAAAGGTAACAATACTAAAAACTAAATTAATTATTGCTAAAAAAAAAAATTAAAAAAAGAAAAATATAGGTAGTAGTTAGTTTATGTGTTTTTCAAGATTGTCTATTATTGAAATAATGAAATAGTGCGGCTTAGGATAGCACTACCCTATTTCTGCCGGTGGCTACCCCATTTAGTGATTTATAGCCATGAGTATATGTATGTAAATATTCTTCTTTGTTCCATACTCTTCGTCAATGCTTGTATTAATTTATTTAGAGTTAAACTCAGGGACGCAAGAGACAAAATGTCAGGATCGCACAAAGTGTCCTTTAAAATAGTCACTGTGTAGTAACCCTTCTACAAGTAAATGGCGTAATGATAAGATAGATAGATAGATAAAACATTTATTTCCACACCTAAGACACACAAATTATAACAGCATAATCACATACATTACAAAAACAAAAGAAATACACTTTACAACACCAATTTTGTGTGTCACAGCAATGAAAATGGGATCCAACTCAGCGTTGAAATTTGCTTTACGCAAAACACTGATTTTCAGTTGTTTCCCTGGACGGACCACTTCACAAAGACTAACCTTTAAGTTCCTATAACTATAAGATAATTAACTTATAAAAATTACAATATTAAAAGTACAAATTATATAAACCAAAATATGAAAATAAAAATAATGAAAACGAGATACTATTTCGACGTCAATTCGTAACCTGATAAGTAAAAAGTATTCATACCAGACTTGACCCCGATGACGCCAACCAACAACAGCAAAACAAATACTTTATAATCCATGATGGCACATAGCAATACTAATTAAAACTGTAAACGGAAGCACACATGTGGACTGTTTAGTTCGAACTAATAAACTGAACAAACTGAACACTTATCTACTTACTTATCTTCACTAATACGTTTTGTGTCATAAGATAAATGTTATCTATCTATAGCTATCACGGATTCGTGTTTTCGAATTATTTATTGGAATTATTGAGAATTACTACTACATTTTGGTAGAATTTTGCTGTGTAGTGTCGGCTTAGAATAGCAATGCTGTGTAGTGTCGGCTTAGAATAGCACTACCCCATTTCTTCTTAAAGGCGACTAACGGTATTGGGGCTTTTAAGGGATTTTTGGGCGATGCGGTTGGAGATCCATCACCAACAACCTTTATTTTTACCATCTTTTCCCCACTCACATTTCCAAAAGTGGCTGAGGAATTTCTAATTCCTTAGCTCTGGCTACCCCTTCTTGGGTTTTATACCCGTGAGTATATGTATGTATGTATGTATGGTAGAATAGTGGGAAGAGTATTGTATTAGTTGATAGGAGGCAAGGGTTCGAGACTTGAGCCTTTATTAATAATACATATGTGCACTCACGGCCTCAGAAAATTGTAAATTAATTTCAGGAGAGGGATGTAAGTATAAAGTTTTGTTGGAGATGAGTCTCCAGCCATACCTCTCGACAATCTGCAGGAAGAAATGAGTCAAACATTCTTTCACATACATGCTCACACAATAAAATCCTAATTGGGGCAAGTACCTTTATGGAATTCTGATGACTGTTGAACATTTAAATACACATAGTAAGTGTATCGCAGTAATAAGGGTGTTAGCAGTTTGTTTTTAGCCCCGATTCTTACATACATTTGCCATGTAGTGTCGGCTTAGAATAGCACTACCCCGTTCCTACCCGTGGGTGATCGTAAGAGGCGACTAGGGGTATAGGGGATTTTTAAGTGATTTTTGGGCGATGTGGTTGGAGACCCGTCACCAAAAACGTTTATTATTATCATCGTTTCCCCAATCAACTTCCAAAAGTGGCTGAGGAATTTATCATTCCAAAGCTCTGGCTACCCCGTTAAGGGATTTATAGCCGTGAGTATATGTATGTATGTATGTTTGTCTTACATACATACAGATGTTAACTCACGCCATTAGTGCCCATTGGGGTAGGCAGAGGGTATCAATCGCGCGTATTTGTACGATCGTGACATATCTTTCTAGCTTCGTTTACATCTACCAATCTTCTCATACATGCTCTTTTATTCTTTATACTTCAGACGCCAACCTTTTTGAGCACATTCGCTATTTGGTCCAAATGTGTCCTCCGAGGTCGTCCTCTACTAACATAACCATATACATTAGCTCTGTAAATCTCTTTTAACAATCAACTATCATCCATCCTCTCTATGCACCCAAACCATCTTAACATCCCTTTATCTATCTTTTACAATATCATCTTTTATTTCTCGCTCGATCACATATCTATTTATGACTCGATTAACCAAATTCTCCCCGATTCCTCTCCGCTAGAAACCCTAACAAACACAGCTTCATACTATCCACTATGGGATGGAAGAGCAAACATTCTGTTCATCACAACATCTTATCATCAGACCAGAATGTATTTCTTAAAATGACATTGTGATAACGTATTAGCGTGACCGTATCATTGATTTATAAGATACATCGACGTATGACTAAATGTAATCTTAGTCACGTAGGTTTTCTTCGAATGTTTTTTTGTTTATTTTGTACATGTATTTACGAAAAAAATCACAAAATCGGGTAGCCAGAGTAATTCTCAGTATTTTTTGGGATATAAATAGGTAAAAGAATGGACAAATAAAGGACGTTCGGTAATTTGTTTCGCCAAAAAGTCCAATTATCAGTCAAAAAGCCGCAAAACTGTAACCCCCCCCCCCAAAAAACCCCCCTTATGAAAGTCATGGACAGATATGGTTTAGTGGAACATGATTAGAGAGAAGATAGTAAGAATATCGATACCCCCTTCTTGCACCCGCCAATTCGACTTAAATCTCACTTCTCCAATCGTTTCTTTTGTTTCTTGGGTCCATTCCTGTACAACAAAGTAAATCGAGAATTTTCGTGTGCCGAACTATCCTCGTTTAATTATAAAAGAAAAGTGTCAGACTGGCTCAAAACGAAGAGCTACGATGAATCAGAGTTGCTTCTAACCTACATTAGATGAATCGCGCACAAAAGCTCAATCACCCATATAACCTCTCCTCACACCCGCACACATACACGCACGCGGCTCACATACAAACACACACATACACACACACATATACACACACACATACACACACACACTCACATACTATTGTACTAGAGGACAACACGATTTGTATTAGTTAACGAAAAAATAAAATTTTGTAATATTGATGTCCATGCCACAGGTTCGACCTATAATGGCATCAATGTCCACCTATGTGTATACTACCTTCCTTCAAAGGTAAATCCAATTATTTTGTAGTGCTCTAGCTATGACTGTATTAGGTTTTAATTGTAAATAAAGATTATTATTATTATTATAATAAAGTGTAGTTAGTGTAGTTACCCAGCCACATTACGCTGTGTAGTGTCGGCTTAGAATAACTCTACCCCATTTCTGCCAGTGGGCGTACGTAAGAGGCGAATAACGGTATTGGGGCTTTTAAGGGATTTTTGGGCGATGCAGTTGGAGACCCATCACCAACAACCTTTATTTTGCCATCTTTTCCCAACTCAACTTTACAAAAGTGGCTGAGGAATTTCTAGTTCTTTAGCTCTTGCTACGCCTTCTAGGGGTTTTTAGCCGTGAGAATATGTATATGTATTACCCAACAATCATTTAAAGGCCCTATTCCCTAACTCGCCTCCACAATACCCGCGGGAAGAGATTTGTAAGTCTTATTCTAAACCGACTCTCAGCTATTTAATCAAATAATTATGTGAAATTCATAAAATACGTTGAGGACGCCTTTATGTAGCCAACTTTTGACAATAATCATCATCATTTATAAATCTAAAGTTCTGCCTACCCCTTTTACGGATTTAAAACCGTGAGTATACGTATGTATGTATGAATTCAGATTCTCATAGAGTATGTAGTGCGCGATAAACATAGAGATAACCCATAGGTTCTCTCTATTATAACTAGATCATTAAATTAATTACTTGTTTAAATATGTAGCACCGAGTAAACACTGATATCTTATCATCATAGCTGATTACATACATACTAACTGATATTCGAACTAGTCTTTGGCGATTCGTCTGTGATTCTTTGAGTATGACGGCTCAGAATATCGCTAACACGCCTCTATTTATAGTTGTACGGGTTCTTGTGTCTGTATAAGATAAGCTGATAATATCGATCTATCTTGATATTTCACCATATTAATAAAACGACAAGTGAATGGTATAATGTCTTGTACGGAACTGACTTAAAAGTGTACAACAAAGCGGTTTATAAATATGTTTTGTGGCGTAAATTGTTTATTTTGCATTGTTTCCGCATTGTTTATTTCAGTTATTTTCATAGCATTATGTCTTACGATATTTTATTATGGGGTAAAGCGGCTGATGTTCATAAAGTTTTCGTCTTACAAAAGCGAGCTATCCGATCTATCTACATGTTAAGGTCGAGGTATTCGTTGCACGAAAAATTTAAACATATTGGCATTTTAACTGTCCCTTGTCAATACATATTTAAGAATTTAATGTATGCCAAAAAGCATATTGGCCAATTTAGTAAAGTTAGTGATATGCATACTGTTAACACTCGAAATAAGGAAATACTTAACGTACCGAAGTGGAGACTTAATAAAGTAAGTAACTCCTTAATGGGACTATCCCTCAAAATGTTTAAACATTGTTTAAAAAACAATCTTCCTTCCGACACATTGAAATTGCCTGTGACATCTTTTAAAAAGGCAATTAAAGCCATGCTTTTAAAGAAATCTTACTACAGTGTTCAAGATTTTTTAAACGACAAGAACCCAACGCGTATATGGCCGTGTCCGTAAAGCTGTAAATCTTCCCTCGTTATTCCCAGGAATAATTGTCTGGTGAGGATTTTTCTACTCACGTTATGTGATGGACAATTTAGTTTAATTATGTCAAACTAGCGCTTGCTTTAGTTGCATAGAAAATCTTTTATAAAGTAAAAATATGACCCAAAATTGTACAAAACACATTTTGAAAAAATTAAAAAATGTGAGTGTAAAGAGTTTCTTTGTTGCTTCTTCTCTTCACGAACTCTTCCAAAGCAACAGAACAATGATAAATTTAAAAACTTAGACGTGCAAAAGTGTTAGTTTTTAACTTAATTTTGTAAAATAAACTTTTTGACTTTTTTTTTTACTTGCCGACTCTTAATTTCTATACAACAATTGAAAGACTATTTTTTATTCCTAATGTAAGAATACACTTATAAAGTACTTATTACATAAACATACTGTAAATAAAAAAATATATATTACGATTACAATGTACTTATCTATGAAACCACAGCACTCACAATATGTTCTTACTAAAGAAATGGTCACTGGCTCAGGATATTTCGACCAGTACTGGGGACTAGTAGCACTGATTTTCAGCCAGTGCCAAAATGTATGATTATGTGTCTATGAAATATAGTTATTGATTGCTAGTTAGATAAACATTAGCAACGATCTTGTTTAAATATTTTTTGAAATCTTTAGCCGACACTACACGGCAAATTTTCCGTGTAGTGTCGGCTTAGAATAACACTACCCCATTTCTACCCGTGGGTGATCGTAAGAGGCGACTAAGGGTCTAGGGGCTTTTTAAGTCATTTTTGGGCGATGTGGTTGGAGACCCGTCACCAAAATCATTTATTATTATCATCTTTTCCCCAATCAACTTCCAAAAGAGGCTGAGGAATTTCTCATTTAGTAGCTCTGGCTACCCCGTTAAGGGATTTATAGCCGTGAGTATATGTATGTATGTATGTTCATTCTCATTGCGTATATATATACACATACATACATACATACATTGTATGTATGTATGTATGAAATCTTTGCTTACCCGCAAACTTAAATTTCACGCCGTATTACTTAAAAGAGTGGCAGAGATGATAAAACGTGATATATTAGGCAGAGATCACAATGACATACCACCGCACTTTAGCGATCCGGACGCACTTAACCAACACTTCCTCAATGTTCCCGGTAACACCAGCGTGACTTTATCTGACCTAACTTACTTTGAATTTAACCGTCATGGACTCTACGTTTTCACTTAAGCCTCTAGAAGCATCCGTAGTTGGAAAAATGTTACCCAGAGTAAAGACAAAAGCAAGGAGTTTCGACTTGACAAATATTGACATGATTATTCTGACTATGCCTAGGACTATGGACGTGCTGACTGAGATAGTAAACCGCAGTATTGATTCAAACACTTTCCCTAATGACAGGAAAACTTCCCAAGTCACTCCTCTACCTAAAATTTCAAATCCTTTGCATCCTGCCGCTTTAAGACCAATTAGAATTCTTCCCGGTGCATCAAAGATTTAAGAAGAGGTAGTATGGGATCAGCTCTCGGAATATCTAGGGGAGAATAATATTTTACCCGAAAATCAGTCGGGCTTTTGTAAAAGTCGTTCGACTGCCACTGCTTTGTTGGGTGTAGTTGATAATATTTTGGCAGAAAGAGACGTCGGAAACGCTACCATCTTAGTTCTATTAGATTCCTCTAGAGCATTCGTTGTCTGAGTATTCCCCTTCTACTATCCAAAATGGCTTACTATGGATAAGATGGTTTGCAAGTTATTTGTCAAACAGGGGACAAATGGTGGGTTTGCGATCGGCAGCGAGGGATACTCAATGGTCTAGTTGTAGCCTACTGTCCCAGGGAGTTCCTCAGGGATCAATACTTGGACCACTTCTTTTTATATTATACACTGCCGATATCGTATCTTGTCTACAATATCATTTATACCATCTCTATGCTGATGATTTGCAATTTATTATTTCAAATCCACCGGCTGAAATATCAAATGCTGTAGACAAAGTAAACGCGCAGTTAGATCTTATTGTAAACTGGGCCGATAGAAATTGTTTAGTACCAATCGTTGAATGCCAAGAAGTCTAAATATTTAATCATGGGAACAAAACATGAAATCCGTAGTGCATTAGACTCATTTAGTGGTAAGATCTATCATGGGCGATCCAATACAAAGAGTTGTTGAAGCAACTAATTTTGACTTGCTCATGGACGGGGAACATAGGTTCGAAAACCAAATCCTCCGAGTTATAAGCAATTGCTTCTATCGGCTTAAAATACTTTACAATATGAGAGATTACCCCAGCGAACAATTGCGCATCCAGCTGTGTGAATCACTTGTATTGTCGAGGTTAAATTATTGTGACATCGTCTATGATGGATGTTTACTTGGCCGGTCAAGGAAGCTCATTCAACGTGTCCAGAACGTTGGCAGCTCGTAGGCAGCTAAATCTAGCGACTAATTCGTTTGGCGTTATTCGAAATGAAACACCGAATTATTTCTTCAATAAAATAAAATGGTCCAGTCAACCTAGACTGTATAAAATTAGGGCACATCTTCCATTACACCGTACGGCAGCATTCAGAGGTAGTTTCAGGTTTGCAGCTTCAAAATGCTGGAATGTCCTCCCCCCTCTAATCTGTGACGCGGGAAGTAAATTTACTTTTAGGAAAAAACTTAAAATTTACTTATTGAACATACAAAAGTGTGTCTCTAAGTCGAAATCCAACATGACCCGGTAAACTTTTTGAAACATAACTTTTCTACATCTTTATACTTGATTTCTATTTATTTTGTTGTAAATATATTTATTGTAAGAACCTTACATAATATCGTATATATATCATTAAATATTTGTATGTATATATAAATATGTATACGTATTTTAATGTACCTATTAAATATATTTATGAGTAGGTGAATTGCATATTTAGATGTATTTAACTATGGACCTCATATTTTGTGCAAGTAGAATACAAACCATTTTGTAAACAAGAATACAAGCAAGTTCAATATTCATTAGCTTGTATATTATTTCGATATTCATTAATTGCTACTGGCTGAAAATTAGCGTTGCCGTTGTTGTACTGAACACATCGGCAGCATTATTCTGAATTAGTGACCAGTTCTAGTGCTAAGTAAGTGCGACGTGTAACAAGCTTAATTGAATATGTTTTGTTTTAATGATTGTTAATATCTTCATTGTGTTTTTTTTGTTATTGTTTAACTTGAATGTTTTTTTATTTATTTTTAAGATGACTGTCATATATATATTTATAGTGCTCCTTTGGTTATGAATAAATTATTTCTATTTCTATTTCATAGGTACTTCATAAAACTAGGTGTCATTTTTATAAACGGTTATATGCTATGACAGTGCATTTACGTTACAGCGGCAGGCTATCACCGATTTGCACGAATATACATACATACATACGTATATTCACGGCTATAAATCCCTAGAAGGGGTAGCCAGAGCTCCTCAGCCACTTTTGGAAATGTGAGTGGGGAAAAGATGTTAAAAATAAAGGTTGTTGGTGATGGGTCTCCAACCGCATCGCCCAACAATCCCTAAAAGGCCCCAATACCGTTAGTCGCCTCTTACGTACACTCACCGGAAGAAATGGGGTAGTGCTATTCTAAGCCGACTCGATTAAGCTTTAGCATTTCAAGCAACAAACCAAGGTTTTTGAGTCGAGTAACCTGAATTAAACATACATTTATATACTCACGGCCATAAATCCTAAAAAGGGGTAGCCAAAGAGGACTGGAAACTCTTCAGTCTCATTTGGAATTGATAGGGTATAAGATGGTAGAAATAAAATATCGTTTGGTATGGATGTCCAACCACATCACCCAAAAACTAGTTAAAAAGCCCCATACCCTTAGTCGCCGCATACGACACCCGTGAGAAGAAAGGGGTAGTGACGTTCCGAGCCGCTACTACACGGCACAAGTACAATCTTACATAAAAAATTCAATTCAAGTCGGCTTAGAATAGCACTACCCCATTTCTTCCGGTGGGTGTACGTAAGAGGCGACTAACGGTATTGAAGCTTTTAAGGGATTTTTGGGCGATGCGGTTGGAGACCCATCACCAACAACCTTTATTTCACCATCTTTTCCCCACTCAACTTTCCAAACGTGGCTGAGGAATTTCGAATTCCTTAGCTCTGGCTACCCCTTCTAGGGATTTAAATCCGTGAGTATATGTATGTATGCATGTATGTTACTGAGAAAATCCACGTGACAAGTTTTACTTGGTGAACAGTGCTTTCGTCCAAAAACGGCGATAGTCCTGCCCCCTATAACGTAAGTACACTGTCCAAGCCAAACGCAGGTACTCTGAACACCAGGTGACAATGTCACATGATGTTTAAAAGTAATTGTATGGCTGTCAACCCTTTTGAGATTTACGGCGTAACCGTTTGTGTCTTTTGATCTTGAGTACAGTCACAATCATGTTAATAAAGTTAAATATGTTCATTCTCCGTGTAGTGTCGACTAACGGTATTGGGGCTTTCTAGGGATTTTTGGGCGATGCGGATGGAGACTCATCACCAACAACCTTTACTTTACCATCTTTTTCCCACTCGATTTTCCAAAAGTGGCTGACGAATTTCTAATTCCTTAGCTCTAGCTACCCCTTCTAGGGATTTAAAGCCGTGAGTATATGTATGTATGTATGTTCATTCTCATTGCGGTACGCAGACACTTTCGATCGCCACTTTGTACGATCCTGACAAACCTCTCTAGCTTCGTCTACATCCATCAATCTATTCTTCAGACTGACATCTTCAACTAAAATTACTATCATAATTAAATATAAGTGTATTTAAATAAGGACAATTTTATTAGAAATAGCCCGTCTAATATATTCGTAGTAGCAGATAAGATAAATACGTGTTTATCATATTAATCAGATCGTAAAATGTCGGAAAACAGATTAATATAGTGTTTGTATTTAAGTATTGAAATCACAAAGTAAAATTACAGGTACATTTATGGCTTAAATTAAATATACTTTGTGGTTTCGCGGGCAAGCGCTTGGCTTACGTAAGGAACCTTTGGGTTCGATGCCGGGGGTAAACTTACAAATATCCGTAAGGTTTAACCCAGTTTGGAAGGATATTGCAGGCTTGAATCACCTGATTATCCGAAAATTAAGATGATTCCGTTCTTCGGAGTGCACGTTAAGCACGTCGGTCCCAGCTACTATTACGGTAGTAGTCGTTAGTCTGCCAATCCGCAATTGGCCAGCGTGGTGGACTAAGGCCAAATCACCCTATATAGGGTAGGCTCGAACCCATTGGTGGGGACGTATATGAGCTGTGAGGAGGACTCGCTAACTATACGCTTTATCCTACAGGGCAAAGCGAAAAAACCCTTTCTATGATGGTACTGTTGCAGTCATAGTTAGTAGCCATTCTGACTCTTAAAAGAAAGAAAGAAAGAAAAGATTTTATATTAGTTTAATACAGCCGTGATAGTCCAATGGGTAGAACGACCGCTCGTCAATACAGACATGCATGAGTTCAAATCCCGGGTCGGGCCTACATCAATTTGTCTTTTCAAAGTCATATGTGTGGTTAATTTATCATGGTTGTTAAAGGGAAAATATCGTAAGGAAACCCAAGTGGCTAAGTTGTACTTAGCCTTGTGACAGTGTATTCATACAAAACGGCGATAGGCCTGCCCCCTATCACGTGAATACACAGTCAAAGCAAAACGTTGGTACTCTGAACACCAGGTGACGATGTTACGTGATGATCAGAAGTATAGTGCCTCTGCCAACCCGTTCGGGGATTTACGGCGTGAACGCTTGACTCTTAGTCGTGAGAATTGGTGGACTTTTAGCATTGATAAACGTATTTGTATCAGAAATCCATTTATTTAAAAACATACAAAATATTATCTAAGTATTTTCTATATTCCTTGTAAGGATAAACAGTAATAATCAATAAATATAAACTTAACTATTATGGTAACTCATTCACCACATTTTTGTATAAAAGTTGCATTTCAAAAACTTTAATAAATTAACACTTGTTTTATATAATGTTATGAATTATGGGAAATAGTTGAAAATGGTAGTTGTAACACAAATATTAATTCAGTAAATCATTATGAAATATATCTCAATAAATAACAAAATACATAGCGTTTTAAATGAAAATATTTAATTTATTTGTAGATGAGGCTAATATTTAAACCCATTTTATAACTTCGAAAAACGTGTTAGAATTTATATATATTGTAGATCAATTGAAGCAGGTTTTCGTAAAAATAATCACTGTAAAACAATAAAAGTTTTAAAACACTTCTTTCCTGAATTCAAATCCAAATTCGTCACATTTTATTCGCAATATTTTCGCCAATGGCGGAGGACCGCAGTAGAACACGGTTACCTGAAAATAATAACAGTTTTATTATGTGTGTTAAATATTTATATCGTTTACCATACGTTGCCGTGCAGTGCCGGCTTAGAATATCACTACCCCTTTCAACCCACGGGTGTCGTTACATGGACTTTGGGCGATGCGGTTGGAAACCCATCACCAATGAGAATTTATTTCTAATATCTTGTCCCCTAGTTCTAAAGCTCTGGCTACCCCTTTTTGGGATTTATGGCCGTGAGTATGTGTATGTTTGTATGTTTAATTCAGGTTACTCGACTCGAGAACCTTGGTTTGTCGCTTGAAATGCTAAACCTTAATCGTGTCGGCTTAGAATAACACTAACCATTTCCTGAAGGGGTTTTTCGATCACCACCACATCACCAACCATCTTTTATTATGCAACATTTTCAAAGCGCATTTTCTTAAAGTGGCTTAGGAATTTGTCACCTATCCACTCGACGTCCGTGGTCGAGTGGATAGGTGACTAGCTTCTCGGTCCGGAGGTTGCGAGTTCGTTCCACGCTGAGAGCAACTATTATGTGATATATATGTCGCAGGCATTTTGTACGATTTCGCCATTTACATACGGCGTCGGCAATTTATAAACGCTCGCTGTTATGAAAAATGCCGAAGGCAAAATGACAACTCGTTCAATTGTTGTAATTTCAACGTTGGTTGTAGTTTTAGGGTGACCATGAAGAAAACACAGTTTGGACAAATCAGACTTTATTTTAGTAATAAACTTAACTTAGTGCTATGATCCTGGTAGTTGAGGAGCCATTTAAACTCACCATCTGGTGCTGACTGTAGATCAATCAGATCGACTTGACCCCTCTCATTAAAATCTCTAGATATAATTGGTTTAACTACGATGCCTTTCTTTGGTATGTTACGTTTAGATTCACAGACAGGACACAATGAGACGAATAAGTCGATTGCTTTTCTCACAATAATAAATCTATCCTTAATTTGATACTGAATTTTGTCTCGACCACCATGTCCGCAACCTCTATGAATATCTAATAATGTGTCGTAATATTCTTCTAACAGTATTACACGAACCGTTGGACCGTAGTCCAGATCACCAATACTCATTACCTCATATTTTTTTGACCAGTAATATTGTGCAGGGGTCTTCCGAGAACCAGATTCTATGGACACCTTAGCATCTTTTAGATGCCGGATAACCTCAAAAACCTTCTCAGTTGTCCACGGTTTTTTTACTGCTCCCGCTTGAAGATCGTAATACTTTTTCAACTCACTATAGTAAGTGTCTTTAAAATCACAATTATTTTGCGAAAAGTCTTCTGAACACACAGTATTTGCACTGTTTTCAATAATTTTTTGTGTCACAAAACCACTACTTGACGCCATTTTGTTTGTTTTGGTCAACAGCGACGCGCGTGGTCAGAAACAGAACTAAATACTTCAATTTGCCGCGGCATTATGTATATGGCGATTCAATCGTCAATCAAATGTTTCGGCATATTAGATAATGACACGGCATTATACATTTTGCCTTCGGCATTTTTCATAACAGCGAGCGTTTATAAATTGCCGACGCCGTATGTAAATGGCAAAATCGTACAAAATGCCTGCGACATATATATGATGAGCATAAATGATTTTTTCTTAGTATTGTATAATATTAAATATATGGTTGATTTAGTATCCCTATCTATATCTCCTCACGTTATGTGATTGGTTTTTTGTGATGGACAATTTATTTTTATTATGTCAAACTAGCGTTTGGTTTTGTCGCATAGAAAATCTTTTATAAAGTAAAAACATGTTAAAAAACTGAAATTTTACAAACCATGCTATGAAAAAATGGAAAAATGTGAATGTAAAGAGTTTCTTTGTTGCTTCATCTCTTTACGAACATCTTCCGAAGCAACGGACTAATGATAAATTTAAAAAAATTGACGTTCAAATAATGTTAGTTTTTAACTTAATTTTGAAGAATAAACTTTTTGACTTTTTTTTTTGACTTTTCCCATAAAACAAGTTTCCTATTTGAATTTTTTTTTGTTCATGAAAACGTCCCGCTTGTGTCAAAATTTTTCTTTCCTTTATTTATTCTTTATTAATTAACTAGTTTCCTTTGTTTGGGGCTAACTTGATGTGTGTAAAATATGTCTGTATATTTCTTTAATTCTAAAGTTTTTGCTACACTTTTTGGTATTCGCAGCCATGATGTTTGTTTTTGTAACTTTTCAAAAAGAGCATTAACTTACTTTCCCTTTGTTCTGTTGTTGCAGTTGTTTGAAAACTTTATCCCAGTTGGGTCTGCCGGCGTTCGTGCGGGTCTTCAGCCCGGTGATGAGGTCTCGCTTTCCCTGCAAATATTACTGATATAACCGATCTGCCTACCCTAATGTGAACCGATGCTGTGGGTATATGTATGTGTATTAAGTATACATCCATATGCTCATACATACATCATACATATACTCACGGCTATAAATATCTTAAGGGGGTAGCCAGAGCTTTGGAATGAAAAATTCCTCAGCCACTTTTGAAAGTTGATTGGGGAAAAGATGGTAATAATAAATGTTTTTGGTGACGGGTCTCCAACCGCATCGCCCAAAAATCACTTAATAAGCCCTTATACCCTTAGTCGCCTCTTACGATCACCCACGGGTAGAAATGGGGTAGTGTTAATTCTAAGCCGACACTACACGGCTATCACAGCCATATATCCCATAAATGGGTGGGAAAAGATTCAGATCTAGAAACTTCTCAGCAACATTTGGAAGTTGATAGGAGAGAAGAAGGTCTCATATGGTAGAAATATAGTATTGTTAGTGACAGGCCTCCAACCGCATCGCCCAAATCCACTCAAAAAAGCCCCACACCACACCCTCAGTTCTCTCCTACGACACCCGTGGGTAGAAAGGGGTAGTAACATTCTAAGCCGACACCACACGGCAATTACTAAAAGCAATACAAGGGATTGCTAACAATGTATGTGTCGCAGCCAACTGGATAAATCAGCCAGCTGACAAAGCAGCTAGCCGCTTGATTAAATACACCGGCCATTTAGTTGAACACAACGTCCAACCACTTGGCTGAACGTTATGTCGCCGTCTGGTTATTTAGGGTGACTATGAGGTTTTATGCAACATGAAAATAAAACCAAATAACTTTAAATAATAACTTGTATAAATTAAAAAATAATACAAAGAGTGCGCTACAAAAATATGGGTAGGTATTTAAATAGGCATCTAAAAATAAATACGCATCACACTTAAAAAAAAAAACTTAGGTACTTCTTATGGCAGCAATACTTTAATTATATTTATTTAATACAATATTAACAATTAAATGGCCCAAAGCTTTGGCACACTGGCGCGCAATCGCAATACATGTAACTTAAATATTATTATCATTTAAGCTTTCAGTTTCATTCTGTTTGTTTTTCAAACCACTTGGCTCTGATTCAGAATATAGACCAGGATTTGTTTCAACTTGAATAACAACAGAAACATGTGTATTAATAGGCTAGCCTTAGGTATAATACGAATCAGGGGATTAAATGCTCTTCATTCCCAACCACCATAACACCATACTTGTGCGTCCAACAATATTACATTATTGCAGACATTTTTTGGTTATAATTCATGGTCCCCCTAGCATTTTGTTTATAATTTATAACCATCAAAACTTTACAAGTAGTCGCCAAAACTGCTATTATCAGTTAGGGCTGGTGTATTTATTGAAATTTTCATGATTAAACACTTTTTAAACAGTTATTCTATTAATTTTAACAGAAAAATAATGTAAAATGAAACTTGAAAAATTAAATTACTAAATACAAATCACCCGCCTGACTTAATGTCAGCCCAAACCAACGGGCTAGCTATTCAATCAGCCGGGTGATTGGACGTTCAGTGACGACAATCCATTTTACAAGCGGGCTAGCCTTTTAGCTAGGAGTCGGCGTTTAACTAAGCGGCCAGCTGCTTAATGAGCTGGCTGATTTAACCAGTTGGCTGCGACATATAGATATTTCTACTCACGGGTGTAGTAACAGGAAACTTAGGGTTGGGGCATTTTAAGTGACTGTTGGACGATGCGGTTGGAGAACCATCACTAACCACCCTTCATTTTACAACCTTTTTTCCACTCAGCTTCCAAAGGTGAGTAAGGAATTTCTGATATTGAAGCTCTGGTTACCTCTTCTACGGATTTGAAGGCGCCAATTTGAAATTAGCCATGATAGTAATAGGATTATAGGATTAGAAAAATCTCTTCAAGATATAACATTAAAGTATCATAATAGTCACTTAGAGATGCAAAGCTACATAGAAGGATTAGAAGAAATTATAGAGTTAAGTAAAGAAAATATAAAAACAGTAGAAACGCTATCTGGTTTTTGCAATAAGTGTGACAGTGTAAGTACTGTCATAAATGATGTATCTCCTGAAAATAGAAATAATATGGTTAAGCCCACTTTTGCCTACAATAGAAGTGTGTTGACTCAGAGGACTTTAGTCTTCTCCGATTCTCTTGGTGTTAATATTGGCCATCATTTAAACAAAGAATTAGACCAATGTATCTTAAATACTTGTATGCCCGGAGCAAGTTACTCTCAAATAATAAATTCTATTTTAAAAGAACAATTTGACTCGAATACTACTTTAGTTATTTTAATAGGTTCAAGTAATAAGGTGAATCCAAGTGACTTAAAGAAATCATTTGAGAGGTTAGTTAATTTAAATGTTAGAAAAATAATTATAAGTGACTTCCTATATTCCAAGCATCTTAGCTATAAGGTTAACACTAGGATATATAAATTAAATATGTTACTATATAATTTGACTTTGGGATATAGGCAAAAAATTGTTAATTTTAATATAAATAATTATATTAAGAAATCATTAATGACTAAGAGTACCTTGAAAGTACCTGATTATTCTAAAAAACGTCTAGCTATGTTACAAGCTAGTAATATAGTATACAATAATGTTATTAATTTGAATAACATAACAATTTCAACTGACTTGGATGCAGTTATTAGTACAAGTACTAATGTATCTGCAAATTTAGCTTTAAACTAGGTAGTAAGACAAAGGAAAAGGCACATATTTCACTAGTTCATCAGAACATACAGAGCCTTTCCTGCAAATTATTAGAATTAGAGTTATTCGTTAATAAGTACAATGTTAAAATACTTTCTTTGACCGAACACTGGTTAAAAACAGAACAAATGAACTTTAGTTTAAAGAATTACACGGTGGGCAGTTGTTTTAACAGAGAGTCCATAATGTGTGGGGGTAGTATGATACTATTACATGTAGACATTAAATTTAAAGAAAGAAAAGACATCTGTAGACTCTCTGTTGAACAACATGTAGAAATCTCATGCATTAAATTGAGCAAGTATATAATTTTGTGTGTATATCGCCCACCCAAAGGTAACTATGACATCTTTGAAGCAGCGATGGAGTATGCTTTGGGGATGGCTTCCCGCAGCTCCAGAGAGGTTGTAGTTTGTGGGGATTTTAATGTTGACTTATTAGGTGAGTGTCTAGTAAAGGAGAGAATCTTAACATTTTTTCAATCATTTAATCTTCTAAATGTATTTAATGAGCCAACCCGAATTACCTCGACCTCTGCAACATGTTTAGATAATATTTATTGCAATTGTGACTACTCTGGTCACTTCCTTTTTGATAGCATTACCTCAGACCACAAGGGACAATTCATAAATTTAGAATTAACCATTGAAAAAAAAAGTCAATTGTATGTAGACAGATAACTGAAAAAAAACTTAGCTTATTTGAAAATAATATTAGGTTTAGCATCAGCCCCCCAATGAGAAGCAGTGAAACATTAGAGAATTGTCTTTCTTTCATCAATGAGCTAAAAACAGAATTTAACAAAATCTTTAAAACTAAGGTAATACTATGTAATACAAAATGCTCTTTTGCTGAATGGGCCACCGCTGGAATTAGAATAAGTAGAGATCACCTATATAACATTTATAGAAAAAAGTCCTATAACTTCAACCAAGATTTTATTATTTATGTCAGAAATTATTCAAAAATTTTCAAAAAAGTTTGTGGTGAAGCTAAATCTAGATGCATAAAACATAAAATTAAGAATTCTTCTAACAAGAGTAAGACTGTCTGGAAAATAATTAACAGTGAAACTGGAAAACTAAAGTCCCCGCATGATCTCAATTTATTATTAGATAATGAACTGATACAGTCAAGATCACAAATTGCTGACATTTTTGAAAATCATTTTATAAATACTCCCACTCAGACAACAGAGAAATTAAATTCATGTCCCCAAAAAGCTCTTGAGTTGTTGGAACAAAATGTTACCAAAACAACAGCACAGTTTTCTTTCAAGTATGTTGACAGTAATGATATAATTAAAAATTTTAAAACCATTAATCTTAAAAAAACCGAAGACATAACAGGGATGTCAGTTTTCGTCATAAACAGAATAATAAATATAATCGCTCCCCATTTGACGATACTTTTTAATAAATGTATAGATATAGGAGAATTTCCAGACTGTATGAAGTTAAGTAGGCTCATTCCACTACATAAATCAGGAGATAGTCAGGACTTTACCAACTATAGGCCTATTTCTATTTATCAGTTCTCAGTAAGGTTTTCGAGAAAATCATGTCCAACCAAATGCTTTCATATTTCAATATAAATAATATATTCCATGACGAGCAATATGGTTTTACTAAAGGTAGGTCTACTGTAGATGCAGGAGTGTCACTAATGAAACATATTTTTAATTCATGGGAAAACTCCCGGGATGCGTTAGGTATATTTTGTGACCTCACAAAAGCGTTGACTAAACTTAAATATTACGGTTTTGACGAGCAAGCACTGAAATTAATGGCATCATATCTTGAGAAAAGAACTTTAAAGGTAGATATTAATGGAACCACGTCGAAAGGATCGGAAATAGAGATGGGCGTTCCTCAAGGTTCTATACTTGGCCCATTACTGTTTCTGATTTATATTAATGATTTACCATTTATGGTACAAAAGTATTCTGAGATAGTTATGTTTGCAGATGACACATCTTTAATATTTAATGTAGCGAGATCCTCTACATCTCTTGACGACGTAAATAAAGCTATCTCACTGGTATTGCATTGGTTTACTGTAAATAACCTGGTTCTGAATGCCAAAAAAACTAAATGTATTAAATTTACTTTACCGAATGTTAGGCAAGTTGACGCCAATATTGTTATTGACAGTGAAAAAGTAGAATTAGTGAAAGAGACAAAATTCCTAGGGATAATAATCGATTCTAAGTTGCAATGGGGACCCCATATACTAACACTTTCTAAAAGGCTGAGCTCAGCAGCGTATGCCGTGCGTAAGATTAGAGAAATAGCAGACATAGAAACAGCTCGCATTGTTTATTTCAGTTATTTTCATAATATTATGTCGTACGGTATTTTATTATGGGGTAAAGCGGCTGATGTTCATAAAGTTTTTGTCTTACAAAAGCGAGCTATCCGATCTATTTACATGTTAAGGTCGAGGTATTCGTTGCGCGAAATATTTAAAGATATTGGCATTTTAACTGTCCCTTGCCAATACATACTGTTAACACTCGGAATAAGGAGAAACTTAACGTACCGAAGTGGAGACTTAATAAAGTAAGTAACTCCTTTATGGGACTATCCCTGAAAATGTTCAATAAACTCCCTTCTGACATATTGGAATTGCCTGTGGCATCTTTTAAAAAGGCAATTAAAGCCATGCTTTTAAAGAAATCTTACTACAGTGTTCAAGATTTTTTAAACGACAAGGACCCAACGCGCACATGACCATGTCCGTAAAGCTATAAATCTTCCCTCGTTATTCCTAGGAATAATTGTCTGGTGAGGATTTTTCTTCTCACGTTATGTGATTGGTTTTTGTGATGGACAATTCATTTTAATTATGTCAAACTAGCGTTTGGTTTGGTCGCATAGAAAATCTTTTGTAAAGTAAAAACATGTTTATAAACTGAAATTGTACAAACCATATTTTGAAAAAATGAAAAAATGTGAATGTAAAGAGTTTCTTTGTTGCTTCTTCTCTTTACGAACACCTTCCGAAGCAACGGATCAACGATTAATTTAAAACTTTGACGTTCAAAAAATGTTAGTATTTAACTTTATTTTGAAAAATAAACTTTTTGACTTTTTTGACTTTTAAATATATGTATGTATGTATATAACCATTCGTACCATGCTTTATTTTACAACTTTTTCAAAACTTCTTTTTATTTTATTCTTAAGCCCTGACTACCCTATTCTGTTCTGACTAGACTATATTGACTACTCAAAAGTCAAACCAAACATTCACGCTGTATATCCCCGAAGGGGTTGGCAGAGCTACTAATACTTCTAAACATCACGTGACTTTGTCACCTCATGTTAACAGTACCCACGCTTTGCTTGGACAGTGTACTCACGTGATAGGGGGCAGGCCTATCGCCGTTTTGTACGAATACGCTGTCCCTTGGCTAAGTACAACTCAGCCATGTGGGGTTTCCTCACGATGTTTTCCTTCACTGTTAACAACAAAGATAAATTAACCACACATATGACTTTAGAAAAGACACACTGGTATAGGGCCGACTCGGGGTTCGTACCGAGGCCTCTCTGCATGGTAAGCGCATGTTCTGACCACTGAATCATCTTGGCTATTATGTAGTAAATATTTATTAATTTTAATTAAGGACAAACATTCGATGTTTTCCCTAACCGTTGATTTTGACTTTTTTTAGATACCCTATTTCTACAACCATATAATTACTTGAATGACCTTGTCGTGCATCAAGTCCAGCGCCAGCGTGAGTCCGACGGCGCACATGTCGTGGCGCTGCATATTTATATCAAACAATAAAACAATAGATACCACGATGTACAGAGTGACGTCACCGCCATCTAGCGGCCGACGGCGACACTACCTTGTCGTGCATCAAGTCCAGCGCCAGCGTGAGGCCGACGGCGCGCATGTCGTGGCGCTGCATATTTATATCAAACGATAAAACAATAGATACCACGATGTACAGAGTGACGTCACCGCCATCTAGCGGCCGACGGCGACACTACCTTGTCGTGCATCAAGTCCAGCGCCAGCGTGAGGCCGACGGCGCGCATGTCGTGGCGCTGCACGGCGCTGGTGATGTAGAGGTGCAGCTGCAGGAAGTCTTGGTCGCCGCCCAGCTCCGCCTGCTCCATCTCCAGCCGCGACAGCAGCGACACGAACCACTCGAACGAGCGCTGCTCGCGGTTGATCCAGAAGAAGTCTACCTGAAGAGCAAGCACGAGCGCCATTTTATCGACACGATAACGGTTAAAATGAGATGGCAGTATACGATACTAAGTAAGTGCGTAAGAGATGGCTGCTTTATCCCACGTGGTAACTATTTTAAACACCGCTCGTACGAGCCGGGCTAGTTTCGATAAATAAATATATATACATACATACATATGCTCACGGCTATAATTCCCTAGAAGGGGTAGCCAGAGCTAAGGAATTAGAAATTCCTCAGCCACCTTTGGAAAGTTGAGTGGGGAAAAGATGGTAAAATAAAGGTTGTTGGTGATGGGTGTCCAACCGCATCGCCGAATATTCCCTTAAAAGCCCCAATACCGTTTGTCGCCTCTTACGTATACCCACCGGTAGAAATGGGGTAGCGCTCTTCTAAGCCGGCGCTACCCAGCTAATATATTATACAAGTTAGCCCCAAACTAAGTAGGACTCGTATGATGGGATACAAACTCAGCGATATATTTACATACATACACTCACGACTATAAATCCCTTGAATGAGTAGCCAGAGCTAGGGAATTAGAAATTCCTCAGCTACTTTTGGAAGTTGCATGGGGAAAGATGGTGAAATAAAGGTTGTTGGTGACGGGTCTCCAACCGCATCGCCCAAAAATCCCTTAAAAGCTCCAATACCGTTAGTAATAGTGGTCCTTCGACAAAAAGAATTCAGAGTCTTTGTGTATCTTGAGTGATTGCGAATCGGTCACCGGCTTCCCACCAGCGGGTTCCACCGGTTATAATGTGTTTGTTTTTTCGGTGTATTGAGAAGGCGCACGTCCACATCACTTGAGCTAACGCACTGACGCTGATGGTTAACAAGCGATCAAGGAATCAAGTCCACTACAATATCAAGGTTAATTGAACTCATCAAGTTATAAAGAGTAGAATATAGCTGATACCTATTTCTACGCAATAAGCGCTCATACAAGGTACGTTACTTTTATCAATCATCGCGTACAGGATACAAGTCCCTGGACATAGTAATCTAACGCACTGACGCTGATGGTTAACAAGCTACCAAGGAATCAAGTCCTTTACATTATCAAGATTAATTCAAATTATCAAGCTATCAAGAGTAGAAAATAGCTGATACCTATTTCTACGCAATAAGCGCTAAAAAAGTACCTTTTTTTTATCAAGCATCACGTACAGGGAACAAGACCTGTACATAATGAGCTAACGCACTGACGCTGATGGTTAACAAGCAACCAAGGAATCAAGTCCACCAAATTGTCAAGGTTAATGGAACTCATCAAGATTTCATGTTATCAAAAGTAGAAGACAAGTGTATGGTATAATGAGCTATTCTACGCAATAAGCGCTTAAAAGGTACCTTACTTTTATCAAGCATCACGTACAGGAAACAAGACCTGTACATAGTGAGCTAACGCACTGCCACTGCTGGTTAACAAGCGACCAAGGAATCAAGTCCACTACAATATCAAGGTTTATTGTGCTCAGCAAGATATCAAGAGCAAGAGTAGACAACAGCTGAATCCTATTTCTACGTTATATTTTTTTGTCAAGAAAACCAGAAACTAAAAATCAATAATCAATGGAGTTGCCAAAACAAGTTCACGACTATGGAATCCGGCTCGAAGGACCACTATGTATAGGGTCTTGTGTTCAATACAAGAAATTATACCATACACTTGTCGTTTTATTAACAAGATGTAATATCAAGTATCTTGTACAGGACACAAGACCCTGTACACGCCTCTTACGTCCACCCACCGGAAGAAATGGGGTAATGCTATTCTAAGCCGACACTACACAGCCAATATTTATTTAATATTAGCCAACGATATATTTTTTTTATTATATAATATACATAATACACCCAAGACTAAGAAACAATCATTTATTCTCAACTCATAAGTGATGCCCTCAGCGGGGATCGAGCCCGCAACCTTCGGACCGAGAAGCTGGTCACCTATCCACTTGACCGCGGCTATCGTCTAACTCTACTTATCTTACGAGAAAGCTTTCGTTTGTGGTACATTTGTCTGCTTTTCTATTTCTTAAAAGTGAGAAGGTGAGCGGTACTCAGTGCATGCCGCATGAACACTGCAGTTATTTAGCGGAAGTAAGCGAAAAAACTCTTTAAATAAATTGGGGGGTTTGATATAGGAAGGAATCGCATTACCACCAATGTTGTACTATCATCTTTATTTTTTGAATTTTTTTGAGGAATATCAATTTGCAAAGCTATCGCCCGATTTCTGAATTGAGAATTCCAGCTAAGAACAACTTAAGTATCGTTCTGTCGCATTGAAATCTTAACAACCGAATGAGACAAAACGATACTTAAATCGTTCTTGTTCTTTAATACTCAATTCAGAAATCAGGCGTATGGCTTTCCATTTTTAGGATCAAAAGCCGTGATAATATAGGTGGCTCATCTCAAATTAAAATTAAAGCGTTCAAATCCCTGAAGGGAGGTAATAATACTTCCGAATATCAAACATTATTTTTAGGCACTTGGTTTTCACAGTACCCACGTTTTGCCAGGCAGGTCTATCACCGTTTTGTACGAATACACTGTAACATGACCAAGTAGAACTGAACCATGTGGGTTTTTTGGAGATTTTAACGAATTTGTCCTAACTTAATAAATGTTACGGAAGGAGCCGATATTTGTGATATTTAGCTCTATACACGTACGTGTATGTCGTTTACGTGTACTCCAAATCTAAATATTTATTCAAAACCGTGTAAAAACTTTTCAGAGTAGACACGTTTTGGTCTGACAATGTAGTGTAGTGTGGTACGCACACATATTCCCTCCATATATTGTACATTAGTCTTAAGTCTAGCCAGTGATAAACATATAATCAAACAACTAACACGTGTCTTTAATTCCAAAATTGCATGGCGACCCTGCCAGTATCGCCATATACGGAGGTGTGTCGTGGAGACGAATGAAACACTTGAGTGCTCGTATAGAACTACGTATTTATTTTAATGTTTTTGACATGAAAACCTCATGTGGGGATTATTACTAATATATAAAAGATAAATATTTCGACCGGCGGGGTTCGACCCCGCGACCACTAGGGAACGCAAACACAAACAAACAAAGGATAGAAGAATTTCGCACTGGAAGCCAATTGGCAGAGCGACGGGGGCGTATACCCTTTCATTTATTTATCTTTTATTTATACGTATCTATTGTTATAACCAAACAGAATACATTTATAAAGTTACATGTTGTATATTACCACTACAGTAACTAGATAAATAGAATGTAGAAACCGGTTACTGGTTGCTTGGTTACCGGTTACTGGTTGCTTGGTTACCGGTTGCGGTTAGTGTCGACTTAGAATAGCACTACCCCATTTCTTCCGGTGGGTGTACGTAAGAGGCGACTAACGGTATTGGGGCTTTTTAAGGGATTTTTGGGCGATGCGGTTGGAGACCCATCACCAACAACCTTTATTATACCATCTTTTTCCCAGTCAACTTTCCAAAAGTGGCTGAGGAACTTCTAATTCCTTACCTCTGGCTACCCCTTCTAGGGATTTATAGCCGTGAGTATATGTATGTATGTATGTATTGTGTTGGCTGTGTGGTGTCGGCATGGCTGTGTAGTGTCGGCATAGAATAGCACTACCCCATCTCTTCCCGTTGGTTTTTCGTAAGAGTCGACTAAGGGATCAGGGCTTTTACCATCTTCGCCCTTACACCAATCCAAAGTCTGCCGTGCTGATGGATGCGTGGCCAGGGGTGAGCCTGGTCGAAAGCGTAAGGCCGTCCCGGAGCCCGGTGAACTTCGGGTACTAAATAACCTTGCTTTGTCAAGCGGGGCTCTGACGAAGTGCACAGAATACTTCCCTAGCTACTCGTGGGAATCACATGTGTTCTAGGAATAATCAACACGGAGACGGCGATAGAGCTCGCCACTTATCACGTCATAGATTCTCACTGGGCGAAAAGTGGGCTGACGAGACCCGCTTTAGTACGTTGAATGTTTGCGGAGGGATGCTAGAAAAGTTAGATGAAGTATGTCTGGTAATGAAAGAAAAGCATTTAGATTTGTTGTGTGTAAATGAGACGAAGTGTAAGGGAAAAGAGATCTCGCAACTTGGATCAATTACTGCCATCTGGTCGGGGGTCGACCCTAATATCAGAGCTTGTCAAGGAGTGGGACTTCTTATGTCTGAAAGGATGGTTCAATGTATGTCAGAGCATAATAATAATAATAATTTATTTCTCCAAAATACCTAATACATTTTATAGCTAAAATTTACAACAAAAGCAAAGTTCCAGGTTAGGCATATTTAAGTAGGGTCATTGACGCCATAATAGGTCGAGCCTGTGCTATGGACGCCAATTTCCAAAGGAAAATTTATAACGATTACTGGAACAAATTAAAATCAAAATCAACAAGTTGTTACTCAGGAAACAAAAACAAATATAAAAAGTATAAAAAAAATAAAAAAATGAAAAATTATACAATGAAAATATGTGTAAGAAAATCTCTCCTTTGACACATGCGTTTCTTGTGTGATTGAGTGTGTGTGTGTGTGTGTGCGTGTGTGTGTGTATGTGTTTAATGTGTGTGAGTGAGAATGTGCGTGTGTGGATATTGGTGAATGAGTGTGGTTGTGTAATACATAAGAAGAATTAAAACACTACGTTATATGTGAGCGACATGATAGTCCAGTGGGTAAGAACACCCGCCCGAAAAACAGAAGGGCGTGAGTTCCAATCCTGGGACGGGCCTACACCAATTTGTCTTTTATAAAGTCATATGTGTGGTTAATTTATCATGGTTGCTAACGGTGAGGGAAAACATCGTGAGGAAACCCACATGGCTGAGTTGTACTTAGTCATGTGACAGTGTATTCGTACAAAACGGCGATAGGCCTGCCCCCTATCACGTGAGTACACTGTCTAAGCAAAACGTGGGTACCTTCTCTGGAAACTAGATGGCGCTTGCCATGTGAGTTCAGGAGTATTGGTACCTCTGCCAACTCCTTCGGGGATAAAACGGCGTGAACGTTTATGTTATGTTATGTTACGTTATATATTTTAGAAAAAGTTCTGTTGAGTCATAATCAAGCGTATTTAGCCATTCAGTCACTTTTTTCTTAAGAGTGTAGGTGCAGAGGTCTAATATGGGGATTATTTGATTACATTTGTTATACAAAAATGGGCCTAAGAAACAGAAAAAGTGGTTTGTAAATTGTGTTTTAAGCCGGGCTGGCGGGGCAATAAGTGGGTTCCTGGTAGACCGAGATGAAAGGGAGCTCGTGTGTGTTGTAAAAGAATGCTGTCGCAGTAATGTATGCAGAATAAAAAGCTGGCGTACAGTTAGTAACTTGCATTCCGTGTAAAGCTGTTTAGTTGAAAATAGCCGGGGTTTGTGGAGCATAACTTTGATAACTGCTCTTTGTGCACGTTCGACGGGCAGTATAAAAGTTTTAGCTGCGCCCCCCCAAGTAGAAATGCAGTATATTAGTAGTGACTGACAAAGCGCCAAATATACACTTAATAATAGTCTTTTGTCTGAGACGCGGCGAAGCTTGCTGAATATATAGACTAGTTTTCTGAGTCTAGTTACAAGATTAGCTAAGTGATCGGAGAAAGAAAGTTTATAGTCAATTTTAATTCCTAAGTACTTAACTATCTTGACGTTTTCTATAGTAGGACAGGAGCAGGATTTGGGGAATTCGGTATGTGGACAATTAGTGTGGAGTGAAAAGGTGTTAGCTGGGGGTTGGGTTTTGTTTGTTATCGAAAAAGTAATGTACTGGGTTTTGGACGGGTTTAGGCAAAGTTGGTTATCTGCCAACCAAGCTGACACTATATTAAAACCACGCTGAGCGTGAGCATACGCACTGTGCCATGTGTCAGCTGAGAATGTAAGAACAGTGTCGTCTGCAAAAGAAGTTATTTTGCCGTTTACCACATCGAGGCTGCATAAATCATTTATGTACAGAAGAAACAGAATTGGTCCCAGAATGCTGCCCTGAGGCACACCATAACTTATGGGTTGTTCAGAGCTGGTTTCACTGTCTATAACAACATACTGGGAACGGTTAGATAGATAGCTCCTAAAGAGGGCAAGCTGCACACCGCGAATACCCAAAGCTTCCATCTTCGTTAGGAGTTTTGGAATCGATGTAGTGTCAAACGCCTTTGCTAAGTCCAAAAATATAGCCAGTATTTTCTTTCTTCTATCCAAACCCATAACAATATCATTGGTAAGTTTGTGGACTGCATCTGCTGTGCACCGCCCGCGTCGGAATCCAAATTGGTTTTTGGATAGAATATTTTTCTCTTCAAGAAAGCTGGTCAGACGAGAGTTTATAAGGCGTTCAAATATTTTCGACAGCGCAGGCAGGACGGAGATGGGGCGGTAATTGTTGACATTACATCGATCACCCGACTTAAAGATGGGGTGGACTACAGCCCTCTTCAGGTAATCTGGGAACATACCATTTCGCAGACAGAGGTTAAATATGTGGGTAAGGGAAGGAATCATAATATTTTTATATTGTTTGATGATTGCCGATGATATATTATCCCAACCCACAGCACAGTCCGTCTTCAGGGAGTCAATGACCTGTTTTACCTCATGGTAGTCGGTATCAAGCAAGACGAGTGATTCAGAAGGCTGCTTACATCGTGGCATCGGATATTGTATTTGAGATGGAGTTACACCTTCTGCAATCTCGCGCCCTACGCCAACGAAGAATTCGTTTACCTTTTCGATTGATTGGGCCGGCTCCTTACAACTAGAGAGCAATTCTCTCGCTGTGCTTTTCGACTTTGCCAGTCCCGCCACATCGCCAATCACTTTCCACAGTCGCTTGTTATTTGTCTTGGCGTTGTTTAATTCGGATTTCTCATAGTCGTTTTTAACCTTTTTAAGTATCGAATTACAAAAACCACGGTATCGTTTAAAAGTCAAGGAAAGAATGGCGTTGTCAGGGTCATGTTTAGACTTTTTGTGTAAGTTGTCCCTGTTTCGTAAGCATCTGAGGAGACCAGGAGTTATCCATGGTTTGATAATTTGTTTTCGGTGAGGAAGCGAGACTAATTTGGTGGTTTTCGCAATAGCGCTACGGAACTCATCAACCAGGTAAGTCAGGGCCACATTTGGATCATCCGATGAAAAAAATTGGTTCTAGGTCAATAGCATGAAGCAATAAATTAAGCTCTTTATTATCCACCTTTTTCAGAGTTTTTTGGGTTTTTTGTAGTTTTATTGAAGAGAGTGCTAAGAAAACCGCATCGTGATCCGTGACCGCGGATTGAACAACAAGAGTTACTACTGGGTATTGTGTCTTCAAAGCAATATGATCCAAACAAGCCTTCTTGTGTGTGGGGAGATAATGTGCCGGTAGTATACTATGATTGGCCAAAAGATGTAGGTATTCGTCCTTGTTAATGTCTATTACGTTCTCTGTAATGTTTATATTTCTATCGCCGGCTATTATTATTGTTTGGAAGCTTTTGAGTTTTTCTCAAGCTACGTCTAGTGAATCAATAAATTTTTGCGGGTTTAGGAAACACCATGGTCTATAAATAGACAAGATGGCGATGTCAGCACCAAGCTCGATAACCATACAGCTTGCTTCGTTCAGTTCGGGCTCATAAACAACAATTTCTTTTAATTTGCTATGAACATAGACAACGACACCATCATTTTGGTTAAAAGGATTTGAGGATTGATACGATTTATAACCTTGCAGGTGGGGAATTTGGGGACTACCTTTTAACCAGCACTCTGATAGAACGATAATGTCAACATCAGAGTCAATCCTTTTTAGAAGAGTTTCAAAACTAGCAAAATTTGCAGCTATACTGCGAATGTTTTGAGACAATATTTTAAGTGGGTTATGCAATTTCGAGACTGTAGAGTAGCATTGTTCAGGATCACAATATCTTGATTGTGATATGCATAAATTGTCCACCGTCGGATCATCTTTATGGTTATCGAATTTGAATTGATAGAACGGGTAACAAGTGTGGAGATGACAATTTTATTAATAATGTGTTGGCGATGGATTCAACGTTGTAGTGTTTAAGAATCATAATAAGTTTGGTGTTTTCTTCGGGATGTAAATATTTGTATGTATTTGTTTCACTTGTAATTTGAGAAAATGAGTATGTATAGGATGTGTAAGTAAATGAAGTTGTGTGCAATTGTAGTAAGTAAAAAAGAGAGATTAGTTCCAAAAGAGACAAAATTATTAAAATTATAACTAAATCTAAAGTAATATGAAACATTAAACAAAAAAGAGTTATAGTGATTACATACGATAATAGTCACAGTTTTAGTTGTGACTCATCTGTCAAAAAGGTGATTTTTCCGCCATCTTCCTTTCGCAGCAGAACTTTGGAGTCAGCAGTCCAGCAGTATTTAAATGCTCCTTCTTTCACCAGCTGTCTTCCTTTGTAGTACAGAGCTCGAGATTTCGGTGTAAGATGTTCGGACACATAAATTGGTTGTGAAATGTCCGATAATCCGACCACAAGCGTATTCAATTTTGTTTTGTTTGCAGCATTGTACGTTTTGTAGCTCTTTAAGATTCTAGTTTTTAGTATGGTAGTTGATAGAAATAGCAGGATGCCATTGCTTTCAGCTTTAGAGGGAATACGTCGAACGTCTTGTATTCCGAGAGGATTAACATCAATATTCAAAACTCGAAGGATACTATTAACAGTTTTGAGAAGATCATCCTGCGTTTTATTTTTGTCAACTTTGATGTTGCGTATTTCTAAAACGTTTAGACATGTCTTCCGCTTGAGCTCCTCTACCTCTCTTTCCAAGTTTACGACTCGGTCACAATATTCGGTATTTCTTCTTTCCGTAGATGCCAGCCGTGTGTTCATATCGTCAAATTGCTTAGACAGGAAATCTATAGATTTTTCTATCTCACAGTTTGTTTCTCTTAGAGATTCAACTTGGTTCGTTAGGTTAGTTACAGAGATGTTAATTTTATTGAGAACGACGTCTTGCTCGTTCTTCCATGCGCCTAACATAAGCTTAAAGTCTTTCATGTAGCTGTCAAAGTTTAGCTCCATATCACCACAGGCGCATCGCGGACGTTTTGCACTTCTGTGCAGGGCTGTGTTATCGATTAGATTTTCATCGCTTAAATTTGGTGTCGAGCCAAAGCCCTTTGGTGATTTTGGGGGAGTTCGCTGCATTTCTTATGGTTGGTAAACAATTGCAAAAATAGCGAGCCAAAAGTTGAGTCAGGTCCCAGTCGGTGTACACAACACTTTAGAGTTTATTTAGCCTTGCCACACCAGGTCGATACTCGTTTACTCCAATCTGTGGTAATACTCTATGACAGCTGTCATTTAAAATGGAAACAAAAGGTTTAGTTGTTTACTTTTTGTTGCGTATTTCCTTTTAATTTGTGAGTAAACTGAAAATTCCTCGCTTCAATCAATATTTGAATAATAACTGAAAAATGGATTTACCTCAGCAATAGCTTTTCTTTGCTTTATGGATGTGCAGATCCCGACAAATCACCCAGGCTGGTAACTTCAATTGTGGTCTTGGGTTCCTGATCCGATTCCAGATGTAATTTTCAGTTTTCGCAGGTTTTCAGAATATTTTAAGAGGACAAGTGAGTACAACTTGTTGATTTAACAACACCGCATGAGTGTGTGAGTCCAAGGCTCCTCTGGGTTAAGTTAAAAGTCGGGCTGGTCCGGCTACGTGTAATATGCGTCTATGCGCCGGACATGTCAAAATCTTTAACCGATAGGGAGGAGTTCTGGAATTTACTAGGTTATATAGTGAATGGGTGCGATTTGATGAGTGAGAACTCCAAGTATTTATAGATCGAGAGAAAAACTCTTCGATTTATATGATCAGAAAGCTTATAGTAATAATAATGAATTGAGGGAATATGTAAAAAGATACTCAAATATATTTAATAAAGTATGTAAAGAGGCTAAAGCCAGATACCTAAGTCGACGTATCCGAACATGCGATAATAAAGTTAAAACAGTGTGGAATATTATCAACACCCAAACAGGCCGAGGTAAACCATGCGATCAGGAGTTCTGTGTTAGATCTGATCAAGGTCTGACTACCTCTAATGAGAAAATCGCATGTATTTTTGAAAAATATTTTACTGACATACCATCAAAAACAACTGAAAATTTAAACACATCGGTTGTAAAAGCTCAACACTTGTTACAACAAAATGTTGATAGTTGCGAAACTTTGTTTTGTTTTAAAGATGTCAGCCCTAAAGATATCGAAAAATGTTTTAAATCATTTAAATTGAAAAGTTCTGAGGACATTTGGGGTATGTCGGTGAAAGTTTGCCATAATTTTATTGTAACTTTGTCTCCATATTTAGCAGACATATTTAATGAATGTATAAGAAATAAAATATTTCCAAATCTCATGAAACATAGTAAAAATGTACCTCTTCTTAAATCCGGAGGAGATAAAATTAGTCCTGATGGTTATAGACCCATATCTATTCTGCCAGTTTTAAGTAAAATATTTGAAAAACTAATGTTCAATCAAATGCTTTTGCATTTCGCTTCTAACAAATTGTTTCATCCAAAACAATTTGGCTTTACAAAGGGCCACTCTACCACCGATGCAGGCGTTGCCTTAATGAAACATATTTTTGATTCGTGGGAACGTAAAAATGACGCTATTGGTTTGTTTTGCGATCTTACGAAGGCATTTGATTGTGCAGATCATGAAATCCTTTTTATTAAATTAGAACATTATGGCATACAAGGTGACGCACTTAAATTAATAAAGTCTTACTTTTCGGATCGGATACAGAAAGTGCAAATCAATAATACAATATCACCTGGAACTCATGTAGAAATGGGTGTTCCGCAGGGTTCTATTTTGGGCCCATTTTTATTCTTGGTTTATATTAATGATTTGCCGTTCATGGTCGAGAAAATGTCCGAGATAGTGTTATTTGCTGATGATACTTCCTTAGTATTTGACGTTAAAAGAAATAATGAGAATATTGACGAGGTGAATAACACGGTTTCACAGATTCAAACATGGTTTGCTTCCAATAATCTTGTACTGAATGGCAAAAAAACTAAATGCATCAAATTTGTATTACCCAATGTTAAGAGCGTTGATAAAGAAATAATTTTAAATAATGAAAATATAGTTTATTCGGATGACACAGTTTTCTTAGGGATAACTCTAGACTCCAAGCTCCAATGGGGACCCCACATTAGCTCACTAGCTGGCAGGCTAAGTAGTGCTGCATATGCCGTTAGGAAAATAAGACATTTGACAGATGTACAGACAGCTCGATTAGTTTATTACAGCTATTTTCATAGTGTAATGTCTAACGGTATTTTACTCTGGGGCAGAGCGGCTGATGTTGGTTCCATATTTATTCTCCAAAAGAGAGCAATAAAAGCTATATACAATTTGAGATCCCGAGATTCCCTGAGGGAATTGTTTAAAACAATAAATATAATGACGCTGCCATGTCAATATATTTATGAAAATATTATGTATGTAAGAAAGAATCAGGCCTCTTTTGTGAAAAATTGTGACAGACATATTCGAAACCTGAGAGACAACAATAAAATTTCAGTACCGAAATACAGATTGTCAAAAGTAAATACATCTTTCATGGGGTTATGCGTAAAACTGTATAATAAAATACCTGAGGACATTTTAAATTTATCAGAAACAAAATTCAAAGCAGTAGTTAAAAGAAATCTTAGTTCGAAAGCCTATTACAATGTTAATGATTACATTAATGATGAAGTGGCTTGGTGTCATCAGGGCTCTGTGCAGGATGTTTCCGGGCTAACACCAAAATTGTAATGGACGTAAAAAAAGATGTGTGTTGACGAGTTTCTTACGGGTTCTTCTCTCAACAAAACACCTTCCGAATCCGAAGTAAACTTAGTATTAAGTTGAATTTTGACGTTCAAAAAACAAAGATTTATCTTTTTACTTTGAAATAAATGTTTTTTTTTTTATAGGATAATAATGTTAGGAGATTTTAATGGTTGGGTTGGTGTGACACGCAACGGTTGTGAAAGAGTATTAGGCAAATTTGGCGATAATAGAGTGAATGAAAATGGTGATAAATTGATTGAAGTATGTTTGGAGAGGAATCTTTGTGTAACTAACACTTTGTTTAAACACAAAGATATCCATACGTATACAAGGCAGCGAGGAAGCGAGAGAAGTATAATAGGTTTTGTGATTGTTGATGAAAGGCTGAAATCAAAGGTGGTTGACACTAGAGTTTATAGAGGTGCCAACGTAGGAACAGATCATTTCCTCGTTGTATCACGAGTAAGGGGTCTGTTCAAGCGTTGGCGTCATAGGACAAGAGTGTCAATTACTGAAATTTCAAGAATAAAAGTAGAAAATTTGTTAGATAATGAAAAAATGGGAGATGAATATATTAAGAAACTGGATGAACGACTAAGTTGCGTAGAAATGACGGATGATATGGAAATAGAAGATGCTTGGGATGTGCTCAAATCTGCGGTAATTGAATGTGCGACGAAAGTTTGTGGATTGAGCAAAAGGAAAAATCGACCAACATCAAGTTGGTGGGATAAAAGTGTGAAAGATGTGGTGAATGAAATGAAGAAAGCTTGGCTCGATTTGCTAGCAATCAAAGCTAGTAAACTGATGAATGTGTGTATAAATGATGACGAAGTTGAGAGATTTGAAGATGAATATAAGAGAATAAAAAGAGTGGTTAAGAATAAAATAGAGCAGAAAAAGCGAGATCTGAAAGAATGGAGTGAAAAGAAACTCTCCGATAATTTCCAAAGAAATCAAAAATTATTTTGGAAATATATCAGACGTGAAAGATGAGTTTCTCAAAACACGAGTACAAGTGTGATGAAGGATGAAAATTGGTGAACTAATGACTGATGGAACAAGAATAAAAAGAGTATGGAAGGATTATTTTGAGGGTCTCTTTGTAAAAGAGGATGATCTCATTACTTCAGCAATTGATAGCGTTGTTAACCGGACGAGGTAATGGGTTATGTGTCTGAAAGTATGATAAGTATGGAAGAAATTGTAAAGCGATGAAAAGTATGAAACTAGGAAAAGCGGCAGGATATGATAGGATATGTGTCGAAATGCTGAGGGCTGGTAAAGGGTTAGTGGCTTCTTGGCTGTTCTTCCTTTTTCAGAAGTGTTGGGCACTTAGCAAAGTACCAAAAGATTGGTGTAGAGCCGTGATTGTGCCCCTATATAAAGGGACAGGGTCACGCCAAGAAGCAAAACACTACCGTGGTATCAGCCTACTCAGTGTTGTCGGCAAATTGTATGCGAAAGTTCTGATCGAAAGGGTGATGAAAGAAACGGATGAAAAAATTTGGGATGTACAAGCAGGATTTCGGAAGGGAATGGGAAGTATGAATCAAGTCTTCTCCTTAAGGTGCATCCCAGAGAAATTTTTGGCAAAAAACCAAAAAATGTATTGCACCTCCATTGATTTGGAGAAGGCGTATGATAGGGTAGTAAGAAAGTATTCGTGGAAGGTGTTGTCTAAGTTCGGTTTGGGGAGCCAACTTTTACGTGCATTGGAGTCACTCTATGAGGATTACGGATACGTCAGGGTTGTGTGGCTTCTCCGTGGCTCTTCAATTAGTTCATGGACGACTGTTTCAAACAACTGCGCGAAAGTGATTATGGACTGAAAATGAGTGGGTTCATCATTAAATGCCTCCTATACGCTGACGATCAAGTATTACTTGCATCAACGGTAAATGAGTTGCAGGAGATGGTGAACATTGCGTGTAAGTCTTTCGAAAGAAATGGAATGAGAGTGAATGTGGACAAAACCAAAACAATGGTTTTTGAAAGAGAGGAAAGTATGACAGAATGTGACATTGTTATAAATGGTAAGAAAGTGGAACAAGTGAAAGAATTTGTATATCTGGGGAGTTTGTTTACTAGGGATGGAAAATGTGAGGAAGATATTGAAAGGAGAGTTAAAAAGAGAAACGCGGTGAATGGAGCCATGAACAGTCTGATGTTGAGCCAGTCGTTGTCAGAAAAGGCTCGAATGGCTGCGCATAATGCCGTTCTGGTTCCCACGCTGATGTATGGTAGTGAATGTTGGGCATGGCAGAAGAAGCATGAAAGTAGAGTTAATGCAGTGGAAATGAGATCCCTCAGAAGTATATGTAATGTAAGGCTGTGTGATAGAGTGAGAAATACTGTGATCCGTGAACGAGTAGGTTTGAAAGATGACGTAGTATGCAAGATAGAAAAGGGAATGTTGAGGTGGTTTGGGCACATAGAGAGGATGGATGAAAATAAAGTAGCGAAAGAGATATATAGAGCCAATGTGGATGGGATTGTTAGTAGAGGACGGCCTCGTAAAACGTTTCTTGACCAGATAGAAAACGTTCTTATAAAGGCGGGGGTCCGAAGTGAGCAGAATAAAAGAGCATGTATGAGAAGAATAATGAATGTAAGGGAAGCAAGAGAGGTTTGTCAAGATCGTACTAAGTGGCGATCGATAGTCTCTGCCTACCCCAATGGGAATAATGGGCGTGAGTATAAGTAAGTAAGTATGTAGAAACCGGTTACCTTGTTCAAGCTGCAGTCGCTAGTGTCGACGTCGCCGGCGTAGTCGTGGTGGCAGCGCGGGCAGCGCAGGCGGCGGCGGCGGTGGCGGCGCGCCACGGACTGCAGGATGGAGGCGAACGGCGTCACGCCGATGCCGGCCGCGATCAGCGCCGCGTGCGACGCCGAGAAGATGTGCGACGACGGCGCGCCGTGCGGACCGTCCAGGTATATCTGGGCGGGGCGACATAGTAGCTGAGTAAGATGATACGACAATATGTGCGACGACATTTAGGTAGCCCAAACAACCTCAACATTCCTTTTTCTATCTTGCATACTACATCATATTTCAAACCTACTCGTTCACGGATCACACTATTTGTCACTCTATCACACAACCTTACATTACATATACTTCGGAGGGATCTCATTTCCACTGCATTAACTCTACTTTCACGCTTCTTCTGCCTAACCCAACATTTCACTACCATACATCAGCGTGGGAACCAGAACAGCATTATGCACAGCCATTCGAGCCTTTTCTGACAACGACTGGCTCGAGATCAGACCGTTCATGGTTCCATTCATCGCATTTCCCTTTTTAACTCTCCTTTTAATATCTGTGTATTCGTACAAAACGGCGATAGGCCTGCCCCCTATCACGTGAGTACACTGTCTAAGCAAAACGTGGGTACCTTCTCTGGAAACTAGATGGCGCTTGCCATGTGAGTTCAGGAGTATTGGTACCTCTGCCAACCCCTTCGGGGATAAACGGCGTGAACGTTTATGTTATGTTATGTTATGTTTTAATATCTTCCTCACATTTTCTATCCCTAGCATACAAACTCCCGAGGTATACAAATTCTTTCACTTGTTCCACTTTCTTACCATTTATAACAATCTCACATTCTGTCGTATTTATGATATGAAGGCATATTCATCTTTCCTCTCTCTCAAAAACCATTGTTTTGGTTTTGCCACATTCACTCTCATTCCCTTTCTTTCAAAAGACTTACACACAATGTTCACCATCTCCTGCAACTCATTTGCCGTCGATGCAAGTAACACTTGATCGTCAGCGTTTAAGAGGCATTTAATGATGAACTCTCTCATTTTCAGTCCATAATCACTTTCGAGCAGTTCTTTCAAACAGTCGTCCATGAACAATTTGACGAGCCACGGAGAAGCCACACAACCCTGTCGAACACCCCTAGAGATCTCAAACCAGTCCGTGTCTTCTCCGTTTACTCTCACACATGCATTGAAATCCTCATAGAGTGACTCCAATGCACGTATAAGTTGGCTCCCCAAACCGAACTTGGACAACACCTTCCACAAATACTTTCTTACTACTCTATCATACGCCTTCTCCAAATCAATGAAGGTACAATACACTGTTTTTTTGTCAATAGTTTCTCTGTGATGCATCTTAAGGAGAAGACTTGATTCATACATCCCATTCCCTTCCTAAATCCTGCTTGCACATCCCAAATTTTTTCATCCGTTTCTTTCATCACCCTTTTGATCTGAACCTAGGCTAATACCACGGTAGTTTTTTGCTTTTTGGCGTGACCCTTTCCCTTTATATAGGGGCACAATCACGGCTCTACACCAATTGTTTGGTACTTTGCCAAGTGCCCAACACTTCTGAAAAAGGAAGAACAGCCAAGAAGCCACTAACCCTTTACCAGCCCTCAGCATCTCGACACATATCTTGTCGCTTTTCCTAGTTTCATACTTTTCATCGCTTTTACAATTTCTTCCATACTCTCGTCACAATTAACATCGCTATCAATTGCTGAAGTAATGGGATTTTTTTCTTTTTCAAACCATACTCTTTTTATTCTTGTTCCACCAGTCATTAGTTCACCTTTTTCATCCTTCATCACACTTGTACTTGTGTTTTGAGAAACTCCCCTTTCAAAATAATTTTTGATTACTTTGGAAATCATCGGAGAGTTTCTTTTCACTCCATTCTTTCAGATCTCACTTTTTCTGCTCCATTTTATTCTTAATCACTCTCTTTATTCTCTTCTATTCATCTTCAAATCTCTCAACTTCGTCATCATTTATACACACATTCATCCGTTTACTAGCTTTGATTGCTAGTAAATCGAGCCAGGCTTTCTTCTTTTCATTCACCGCTTTTCCTTTTGCTCAATCCACAAACTTCCGTTGCACATTCAATTACCGTAGATTTGAGCACATTCCAAGCATCTTAAATTTCCATATCACCCGTAATTTCTACGCAACTTAGTCGTTCATCCAGTTTTTCAATATATTAATCTTCCATTTTTTCATTTTTAATTTTATTCTTGTAATTTCAGTAGTTGACACTCTTGTCCTATGACGCCAACGCTTGAACAGACCCCTTACTCGTGATACAACGAGGGAATGATCTGTTCCCACATTGACACCTCTATAAACTCCAGTGTCAAATACCTTTGATTTCAGCCTTTAATCCACAATCACAAAATCTATCATAATTGTCTCGCTTCCTCGCTATCAACATCCTCTGGTCCATAATTCCAAATAGAAAGAGGTGTGAAACAGGGAGACCATCCGACCGAGTAAAATTATTTACGAGTACATTTTAGGAGGTCTTCAAAAAGATAGCAGTTTTTTGGCAAAAATTGCCGACGTTGACTGAAGGCTGGGAAACCTTCGGTTCACCCACGACATGGTACAGTTTGCGTTATTTCCATCGGAACTCCAGAAACCAAACGGAATGCTCCAAATTCTGAACACTGTAAGCCTTGAGGTTGGTCTGAAAAAGGATCGACTAACACCCAACTCCTGACTAACGGCGCAAAGCGTAAGGTAGTGGTCAATAGGCAGCACATACAAAACGTGGGCGAGTACAGATTTTCGGCGAGTAAGTAGATACTTGGGCCAGATAGTCTTCTTTGAAAACCAGCAGGATAAAGAAAGCAAATGACGAGTTTCGAACGCCTGGAAGTACTGGTCCATAAAGAAGTTGATGAAGGGTAACCCTCCGTTTAACCCAGTTTTGTAGGAAATTACATACATACATACATATACTCACGGCTATAAATGCCTAGAAGGGGTAGCCAGAGGTATAGAATTACAAATTCCTCAGCCACTTTTGGAAGTTGAGTGGGGAAAAGATGGTAAAAATAAAGGTTTTTGGTGATGGTAAAAAACCCCAATACCCTTAGTCGCCTCTTACGACATCCGTGGGTAGAAATGGGTAGCGACATTCTAAGCCGGCACTGCAAGGCAATTGTAGGAAATTGCAAACTTGAATCACCTCACCATCTCGAAACTTAGATCTTTCCGTGTTTTGGATGGAACGTTAATGTGAAGGTATATAGAGATTAAAGCCTGAAATATTTTGCCGAACGGGGTTTAGTTTTATATGTGCCGCTCTGGGAATGGTATGGTAAGCAAGGCTCTGGAATTCAAAACAGCGATTTTTGAAATTGTTTGGCAATTTTAGAAAGATAATCTAAAAAAGTCATCAAACGCGATCCAAAACAACAGAAAATCTACATTTTGATAATAATTTCATAGAATGTTCTGAATGCCAATAAAACCAAATGTATTAAATTTACTTTAAAAATTATTACGCAAGCTGATGCAAATATTGTTATTGACAATGAAAAAATAGAATTTGTAAAAGAAACGAAATTGTTAGGGATACCAATTGATTCTAAGTTGCAATGGAGGCGCCATATAATAACACTTTCTTAAAAATCATGTCAAAGCGTGGTGCGCTCTGTGCCATATTTTTCATCTTTCCAGCAGCCCACCCTTTTATGATTTTCACATTATATTTAGTTTATATTTCTTTTTTGTTAAATGTTCTTCAAAGCGTGTTTTTCAGTTTTTTTAAACTATATTTATTAATTGCGGGTTCTGTGATTTCTTAGTATGTAATATCGGCTTAGAAGAGGTAACTTAAGCATAACTTTCAAAAATGGCTGAAAGATTTAAATTTCTGATACTTTGGCAACCGTTTAAGTTAATAATGTATGTCTCTAACTGGTCGTTGATTGTCTGACGTACACTCAGTGACTTCATTAAGTTTGTGCATATTGATAAATTAAAGTTCATTACAAAAATACATACATACTCACGGCTATAAATCCCTTGAAGGCGTATCCAGAGCTAGGGAATCAGAAATTCCTCAGCTACTTTTGAAAGTTGCGTGGGGAAAAGATGGTGGAATAAAGGTTGTTGGTGATGGGTCTCCAGCCGCATCTCCCAAAAATCCCTTTAAATCCCCAATACCGTTAGTCGCCTCTTACGAACACCCACCGGAAGAAATCGGGTAGTGTTATTCTAAGCCGACACTACACGTCAAAAATTACAAAAATAGTAAGTAATTCGGTATGCAAAGTTTTACTAAAGTGATGCTGATTATAAAACCATTTCGAGATATTATGGTTATAAACAATATTTTCTTGAAATTATATCAATTGAAGCTAAGATGACTGTTATTTTATCAAAAAACTGTAACAATGTTTGACCTTCAATGTTGTTTCAAAGACATACGGTTTTGCAGTTTAATAATAAAATATCCAAAATCATAGGTTTGTTTAGTATAATATCGTAATAATTTCATTTGACATCACAAATTCTTGATATGTTTTGCAATCAGCAACATTTTTATAAAACATTTCGCTTCATTTGCATGTCGCTACGTGATTTTATCGATCGATGACGTCATTAAGTACAAAAGTTGAACAATCTTTAAAAAATCATAACTTTACAATTACTCATTTTAAATGAAAAATATTCAAATTGGTCTTTTATTTTCGTGTTTACTATCGAATAAAAATATTTAATAAATACCAAAAAAAAACTTTGCATACCGAATTATTATATCCTAATAGTCATAAGATGTTAACCTTTATTTACAATCTTTTCCCCACTTAACTTTCAAAAGTGGTTGAGGAATTGAAATTCCGAAGCTCTAGCTACCTCTTTCTGGGAATTATAACCGTGAGTATATGTATGTATTTTGTTATTAAATCTATACATAAGTTTCCTTACTAACCTCAAGTGGTTTCCCGACAGGATAGTTCGCAAATTCCTCATCAGTGTTTTCCTCATTTTTGTTATTGTCACACGACTCCACGTCTTTTGGTTTGTCGGGTGATATGGATTTTGATAAGCGACGGCGAGCTGAAAATAATATAATTTTGATGATTAAACACTGGTATTGTAACTTATTTTGTCATATACCCTCATCTTAACATAAAATAAAATAAACGTTTACGGCGAATATATCCAAAGGGGTTGGCAGAGGAACTAATACTTCTAAACATCACCTGACTTTGTCACCTGACGTTCAGAGTACCCACGTTTTGCATGGACAGTGTACTCACGTGACAGGGGGTAGGCCTATCGCCGAACACCTCATCTCATTCATCTTAACACAACATTTATATTGATTCAATAGGGTCTTGTTTAGTCGTGACATGACAAATCATTAGTTATAAAGCATTTTTGGAGTTTAAATATTCAAATTAATTTAATGTTTTTTGACATGAATTCCTCATGTGGGGATTATTACTCATAAATAAAAGATGTTATTAAAGGAAAGAAAAATTTCGACACTGGCGGGGTTCAAACCCGCGACCTTCGGGTATACGACCCCGTCGCTCTGCCAACTGAGCTACAGCGTCAGTTGGCATCCAGCGCGAAATTTCTCTATCCTTTGTTTCTTTTTTACACGTTCAAGTAGTGTTTGCGTTTCCTACCTCCGAATTTTAACTGATTCGGACGGCCACTTGTCTACCTTTTCAGATAGAATGCAAATGTTGGAAACGCCTAACTATCACATAATTTAATGTTTTTTGACATGAATTCCTCATGTGGGGTTCGAACCCGCGACTGGATGCGCTGGATGCCAACTGACACTGTAGCTCAGTTGGCAGAGCGACGGGGGCGTATACCCGAAGGTCGCGGGTTCAAACCCCGCCAGTGTCGAAATTTTTCTTTCCTTTAATAACATCTTTTATTCAAATTAAGCCGAGGAAGAATGCAAATGATACTGACAGGTTTTGTAACATACGAGTATGTGGTGTACTTATCATAATTTAACAAAATATTCTTCATTCACATCCAAAATATGGCCAACAAATCATTATTTATAACATTGTATCGTTATCAATACTTCAGAATTGATAATTAGATTTTCAACTTCAATCCCTTTTTTATTTATTTATATATATTTGTATCACATTCAATCCACATTTCTGTAGGAACTTACCAACTATCAACAGGTTATCTCTCTCACAATTATCCATACTCGGTGTTTTTAAAGCTATGATGGTGGGTTTGTTCCTCATATATCGGAAGCTTTCCGTCAGGACTCTATTCTGGGGGCTCTTGTATGCGGGTCTATTGTAGGCAGGTATTTTTTTTATTAATCGATATAAGGAGATACTTACCGACTTGCTAGTTGCAGTGCAATGTTGGATTAGAATAGCACTACCTCATTTATTTCCGTAAGTATTCGTAAGAGGCAACTAAGGGCATTTGGGCTTTTAAGTAATTGGTCTTTTTTCACTTTAAAAAATATTTTTCTTACTCAATTTCCAAAAGTGGCTGAGGAGTTTCTTATTCTAAAGATCTTACACTCCCTTCTAGATATTTATAGCCGTGAGTATATCTATTTAGATAAGAATAATACTTACCAACAGTCAACAAATTATCTCTCTCACAATTATCCATACTCGGTGTTTTAAAAGCAATGATCGTGGGTTTGTTCCTCATATATCGGAAGCTTTCCGCCAGGCCTTTATTCTGGGGGCTCTTGTATGCGAGACCCAAACTGGGGTTCACTGGTTTCGGGCGCTCGATGTGGTACTCAGATTCTGAACGGGTGTAGGCATGGAGACTAGAAAATATCAATTAATATATTATGATAAATAATGGGTGAAATTAAGTTAATAGTTTTGTCTAAAGTGATTTTCACAGTATTCGTATATTGTTAAAAAACTCAAAAATTCATTGTGACATTGTCACCTGGTGTTCAGAGTACCCACGATTTGCTTGGACAGTGTACTCATGTGATAGGGGACAGGCCTGTCGCTGTTTTAGTACGAATACACCGCAATATGACTAAGTAGAACTTAAATATGTATTTAAATAAAAAGCCGAGCTGGCAGTCTACTAAAAACCTAAAAGGTTTTCAGACTGTCTGGTCAAGTGTTGTAAATATTTGTAAAATGTAGTTTTTTTATGTTATGCGGTTTTTCTCAATTATACTCAGTAGGAGAAGTGTAAGTTGCAATGGAAATAATTTACGATTACAACGATGCGCAACAAAGTTCCATATATTTAATTCCTTTTATAAAAGAAGACTGCTAAAAAGTGGTCACTTACGCATTAAGTCGTTCTTTCTTCTTATTCTTGACTTGCATGTCTGGCATCGAGTGGGACTTCTCTAGCGGCATCTTGTATGGCAGAGATAGAATTCCTTTCGTTTCTGCTGGACTATTCACTAGGGGAGGAGATTCCACTGAAATTGGTAAAATTAATACATACAAACACTTCAATAGCTTAGTGGGAATTATGATTCTGCTTCTAATGTAGAGAGAAATGGATTCTCATCATGAGTCGGGGCTACCCCAATGAGTCGTTATCTCATATTAGTCATATGTGTGGTTGATTTATCAAAGTTATGATGGGTGAGGGAAACATCATCATGAAAGATACACTAGTATTTGATGGATCTGATTTATTTGAATAAACGGCCAAAGCACTTCACAATAATATCACATGATTTCAACTTGAACTCATTTATATTTAATAAACTTAAGCCTATATTTAAACTGTATTAAAACAAGCGATATTTTGTCGCCTTAAAACACTTACCACTTTCTTCGTTCTTAGTATCTTCATCTTGCATGTTGAACGCTGCGTTAGTGTAAGTCACTGGAGAGAAGTCCACGGACTTCTTAGATTTGCCGCTTTGAGATGATGTTGTTCGGCCCACTTTACTGAAATATGTTTAAGTTTGAATTATATATTACTAGCTGACCGACAGACTTCGTAGTGTAAAATTTGCTTCTGACAAAGCTTAAGACTTTTTTTCCGGTACTGCTAGTTCTCAGGCGTGAATATTTTACTGGTCAAATTTATCTGGGATGAAAAGTATCCTATGTTATAATTTGGGTCATTATCTAGCATTCTGCCAAATTTCATTCATACACATTATGTACTTGAGGAGCCTTTTTGCCTCAAACATCCAAACAGCTGACTCTCACATTTATTATATTAATAGGATTATTGAGAATTAAGGGTTCCGTTTGAAACAATTTATGTAGATTTTAATATATCTTTATATAACTTTAATATCAGTTTATAAAATTGGGTCCTAGAAAACAGAAATTTAACTAAGTAATAAAATATTTTTTAACAAAAAGAAAACCGACTTTATAGTTGGAAAAACAACCGAAAATAAACAATCTAGTACTAAAAAGTACGAAATAAGTATTTTAGTTGAATATGAGTACTGTGATTAATACCTTAGCAATTTCTTTATTCCACACGCGTCAGTTCAACCTACCTAAATATTAAAATTCTCTTAAATTAATTTGTGAGCAGGTGCCAACCTGCGTGATGAATGATGATTGATAATAATAAGTGTGTATTTCGCACTTCATATACATGTACAATGTAGGATACCTTGTAGTTGTAGGGTAAATTGATTTTTGTACGTATTACCATTTAAAACGTAAGGCGATAGATATATATTGTTTAGATTGTAATAATCAGAGATAGATAGTAGGGTGAATTTATTTTTGTTTGACTGGCACCGACTCAAAAATTAATTTAAGAGAATTTAAAAATTTAGGTAGGTTGAACTGACGCGTGTGGAATAAAGAAATTGCTAAGGTATTAATCACAGTACTCATCTATACTTATAATAAATCTGTAGAGATGTCAATTCTGTACATGAAATATATTTTCAAAATAACTATCAGGTGGTGATTAGGGATCGATACTGATGCCAAAAATGCAATCAGTAAAATTTTTGTCTATCTGTCTGTCTGTCTGTCTGTCGGTTTGTATGTGCCTTATGGAAACAAAAACTACTCGTCGGATTTTAAGGAAACTTGGTACAATTATTCTTCATACTCCTGGGCAAGTTTTTGTATACTTTCCAGCAGAGTAGTAAAGGGGAATTTTGGGAAATTTTGGGAAAACGGGAGAAGTTACTCCATTTTTTAAGCTTCCGTCGCGTGTGCAGCCTTAATGGTTAAATTTACATAGAAATCATGTATGACGGAAATATTCTTCATAAAATTATCTAAAAAAAATCCTCAACAGTTTATGTCTATCTTTTACGGTTGACTCACAATAACACGTGTAATTCCTGATAACTTAGCAGTTCGGAACATTCTGATTATATTTGTTTACTCTTACGTTTGTAAACCTCTCATACATACATATTCTCACGCCGTTAGTTCCCATTGGGGTAGGCAGAGACTACTCTCACTCATCCCTAATTTAAAAAAGGTAACATTATTACCTATTCAATAAAAAAAGAATCATAGAAATCGGTAGAGCAACACCGAAATTATACATAAAATAAGCCATTGCGCCCGTGACCAAAACCAAATCTTTACTAATTTACATATAACATACTAGATGGCGCCAGTAGTTGCATCCTACATCACGTAATGATTTATTTTTTAGATTGTTATAAATACTTCATAGCGTTTTATTCCAAAATTTGCTATTAAACGGAAATACTGAACCGTTCATTAAAGCGCATTCAAAATCACCAAACTACACTTTTTAGGGAGTGCTATAAATTTAATAAATTGAAAACATTGCGCTGAATTTCACAATGCTTGAGCAGTGACTGAAGCAAGAAACCTCAGATATTTAAAAAAACAACGCTACCCGTGCGAAGCTGGGACGATCCACTAGTATTCAACTAAAATACTTATTTCGTACTTTTTAGTACTAGATTGTTTATTTTCGGTGGTTTTTCCAACTATGAAGTCGGTTTTCTTTTTGTTAAAAATTATTTTATTTTACGAGTTTTAGAGATGGGTAGACTAGGCAAAGATGCCTCTCGGATGAGGAAGCGACGGTTACTGTATTATTCTTCGCATTTCCGGCATTTCTATTACTGTACGATATTAAATAGGCTCAACCATATGTAACTTTACATTGTTCTTGAAATCCCTCAAAAGGCGATGGTCTACAATTCTACATTTCAAGAAAGACTCAATCGTTCGCGCTGAATATCCCCGAAGGGGTTAGAAGAGGTAGTAATACTTCTGAATATCACGTGACATTGTCACATGTTGTTCAGAGTACCCACGATTTGCTTGGACAGTGTTCTCACGTTATACAGGTCAGGCCTATCGGCGTTTTGAACAAATACACTGTCACATGATTGTGAGTTTCGACAGTGCCATCGATTTCCTGGGATGCCATCATCAGATCCTGGTCTCATGGTACTTCCTCGTTAACAATAACTTAACAAAAGAAATGTTTAGTGAACCTGTACTTCTCTTCATAAAAGCTACGAAGAGGAGTGAGAACTGTTTCCTAACTTCTAGTGATTAAGGACCCACACCTTCCATCATCAGCTCAACAGCATAACAATATGATTTTCAGAAGCAAATGCCAATATAAGTTCAGAAAATATGTAAAACGTGGTACATTTGCCTATAAAATTCGAGGGTTCCCCTCGATTTCTCCAGGATCCCATCATCAGACCCTGATATCCTCATCAAATATCATATTCATATCATATTTCATTTCATTTCAATAAAATGTATTTGTGTGACAATTAATTAAAGGATCAAAAATAACGAATCAATCTTCCATTAGACACTTAACTGAAATCACTTTATATCCTATTACAAAGCCTAACAAATAAGCATTTTTCAATTACCTCACATAAAAACGGATAATAAAAATCATTTATATGCTAGCTCAAACACTTCTAATACTAATAAAAAAAAAGTTTGATTAATCCCTAATTAGACTTTGTTGTGCATGAAACCTCATGTGGGTTTTATTATACTAATCAATCAGGAAAAGAAAAGAAAATTTCGACACCAGTAGGATTATTCAAATACATTCACTCATGACTCAATGCCAAGCCAGTATGCGGGTCGATGACCCCGGCGTGCAGCCGTAGTTGTTGTTTCTCGAAGTATTCCTAAATATGAAACCTCTTCAGATACATAAGTGACGACAGCTGAGGCCGAGTGAATAGGTGACTAGCTTCTAGGTCCGAAGGTTGCGGGTTCGAACCCCTCTGAGGGCATCATTTATGTGATGAGCATAAATGATTGTTGCTCAGTCTAGGGTGTTATTTATAACATAACATAACATAACATAACATAAACGTTCACGCCGAATATCCCCGAAGGGGTTGGCAGAGGTACTAATACTTCTGAACATCACGTGACTTTGTCACCTGGTGTTCAAAGTACCCACGTTTTGCATGGACAGTGTACTCACGTGATAGGGGGCAGGCCTATCGCAGGTGTTATTTATATGTGTATTATATAATACTATTTATCGTTGAGTTAGCATTCCATAATACAAGTGTTACTTATGTGGGAGTCATGTTAGAGCGCACACTTCTGCGGACTCACTCGCACATAGCAGCGTCTCACTCATATTCCTACATCGCGGAGTGTAAATGTTTTTCGAGTTAAGCATAGATACAAATTATAAGTTGGTACACAGCAGGGTGTACTGGCCAGTATATCTTTGCTGTTCCCACAGTGGTGACCCCTCGATAAGAACACACGCTTCCTTCTACTACATTTCTCGATCTACCCGCAACTTCTATTCCTCGCTTACCTCACCACACCATTCATTCAGCAGAGCATCTACAGGCATGCAATCACCGGCCTCATTGCTCACACTGAATTTGGTAATTGGTAATAGGTACCTCCTAGCTTTGATATCGTCGTATCGACTAGGAGGGGAGTACTGTGGGAGTCATGTTAGAGCGCACACTACTGCGGACTCAAACGTACATAGCAGCGTCTCACTCATATCCCTACATCGCGGAGTGTAAATGTTTTTCGAGTTAAGCATAGATACAAATTATAAGTTGGTACACAGCAGGGTGTACTGGCCAGTATATCTTTGTTGTTTCCACACTTAGATTATTAATTTTTTTTATGAAAAATACACTCACTCATGAGTCAATCTCAAGTCAGTGTGCGGGTGGACGGCCCCGGCGTGCAGGCGTTGTTGTTGTTTCTCGAAGTACTCGTACACGCGGTTGGTCCACTGGCCGACGCCGCGGATGTGCAGCCAAATGTAGTCTGGGAAAGAAGGGTAGATTTAGAAAAATATTTGGAATTTTGGTTTTGCGATCCGACAATTTGGGGGTAATTTAAATCTTTTTGTTCATGAAAACCTTATGTGGGGATTATTACTAATAAATAAAGAATAAATAAAGGAAAGAAAAATAGCTCAATTGACAAAGCGACGGGGGCGTATACCCGAGGACACGGGTTCGAATAAAAAAAAAAAAGGCCTTTATTTCATACATTCAGTTTACATGGCATGAGTTTTCATTGAAATCTTGCACTAGGCTGAGCCTGTATCGCAAGATTCATAAACATCGATACAAAAAATACAATAACTGAATAATACGATTCATAAAATATACAATTGTTAAAATTTACAATATTTAAATTAATAATAAAGTAATTAAAGTTAAAATTATTTGCAAAATTAGAATTTTAAAAGTAGAATTAAAATAAATGGTTTTGAAAATTATAATTATAATGCAACATTTAAATAACAAAACAATTCATTATGTATTTTTATATATTCCCGAATCCCGCCTGTGTCGAAATTTTTCTTTCCTTTGTTTATTCTTTATTTATTAGTAATTTGGGGGGGTAGTTGAAGGAATGTAATGAAAAAGTCAGTTGGTTTAATTTATGATAGCTTAAAAGTGCTCCCTCGCCGGGAGCATTTACGTGTACTGTTCCGCAACATTATAGATTCATCTTTGAGCTTTACATATCAATAATATCTCCCTGACTAACGAGCATTAGCGTGTAATTTATACAATCATTCGTATAATGTGATTAAATCATTACAAGGTGCGCATTGTAGTTTATTTATTTACACTGAATAGACGCAAATGAAAATTTTGAACTGCGGAAATTGTAATAATTTCATTTGTCTATTTTGTGATTTCACTAAAGCGTATAATTCTGTGGATTAAATAACATAACATAACATAAACGTTCACGCCGAATATCCCCGAAGGGGTTGGCAGAGGTACTAATACTTCTGAACATCAAGTGACTTTGTCACCTGGTGTTCAGAGTACCCACGTTTTGCATGGACAGTGTACTCACGTGATAGGGGGCAGGCCTATCACAGCAGGTGGATTAAATATTTTAGAAAATTACGGTATTGATAAGTAAGCTAAAATTTATAGCTTTATACTCTATATACTATTCATGATAGTTCACAATATAGGTAGAAGACTATTTTAAAGAACAAATATGTAAACGTGAGTCCTCCGAGATTCTATACTCGGACCACAACATATTTGTATATATACAGGTCGATATTTGAATCACAACTACCGTGATACAACCGTGATAGCCCAGTGGGTAGAACACTCGGTTATCGTGCAAACGACTAGTGTTCAAATCCTGGGTCGGGCCTACACCAATTTGTCTTTTCTAAAGACATATGTGTGGTTAATTTATCATGGTTGTTAACGGTGAGGGAAAACATCGTGAGGAAACCCACATGGCTGAGTTGTACTTAGTCATGTGACAGTGTATTCGTACAAAACGGCGATAGGCCTGCCCCACACAAAGTCACGTGATGTTCAGAAGTATTAGTACCTCTGCCAACCCCTTCGGGGATATTCGGCGTGAACGTTTATGTTTATGTTATGTTATGTTATGATATTTGAATTACCGTTATATTCAAAATCAATTGAAATTTTATCAATAATTTTATTATTTTTCGGTCTATAACGTTTTTTAAATGGACTAAACCCAAAGTAATAAATTAAATTTATTATCACAAGATTACTCAAATAAATGATTACATACATTCATATACTCACGGCTATAAATTCCTAAAAGGGGTAGCCAGAGCTTCAGAATTTGAAAATTCTTCAGCCACTTTTGGAAGTGAAATGGGGAAAAGATTGTAAAATAAATGTTTTTGGTGTTGGGTCTCCAGCCTCATCGCCCAAAAATCACTTAAAAAGCCCCGATACCCTTAGTCGCCTCTTACGATCATCCATGGGAAAAAATAGGGTAGCGCTATTCTAAGCCGACACTACACACCAATAAAATAAATTATTATAAATTATATTCTCTCAACAAATAATAAAGTCCTATAAAACCTAAAACTATACTTAATACTAAACTTTTATCTTTTTAAAAGGCAATGACTTATTCATACTTATAATAAATCTGTAGAGAGGTCAATTCTGTACATTAAATATATTTTCAAAATAACTATCAGGGGGTGATAAGTGATCGATACTGATACCAAAAATGCAATCAGTAAAAATTTTGTCGGTCTGTCTGTCTGTCCGTTTGTATGTTCCTTATGGAAACAAAAACTGCTCGACGGATTTTAACAAAACTTGGTAGAATTATTTTTCATACTCTTGGGCAGGTTATAGTGTACTTTTCAGCAGAGTAGTCAAGGGGAATCTTGGGAAAGCGGGGGATTATTACTCCATTTTTAAGCTTCCGTCGCGTGTGCAGTCTTAATGGTTACAGTTACATAGAAATCATGACGGAAATATTCTACATAAAATTTTCAATAAAATATCTTTTATGGTTGACTCACAATAACACGTGTAACTCCTGATAGCTTAGCAGTTCGAAGCATCCTGATTATATTTGTTTACTCTTACATTTATAGTTCTCTCATTCATCTCTCATTTATAAAAGTTTACATTATTACCTATTCAATAAAAAAAGAATCATAGAAATCGGTATAGAAACACCAAACTTATACATGAAATAAGCCATTACGTCCTGTCGTCGCACGTGAATACTGAATCATGCTGGATTATTTTTTAGTAATGGTTGCGCGGGAAAAAGATAGTCGTGAGTATATGTATGATGCATGCAAAGTTTGTAACTCTGATTGTTTGTTTGCATGGGTTTATTTTCGGAGATACTGAACCGTTCATTAAAGAGCTTTCACAATCACAAAGCTTAACTATTCAGGAGTGCTATAAGTGGCGCTGAATTTGACAAAGGTTGAGCAGTGATCAAAGAAACCTCAGATATTTTGAAAACTACGCTACCCGTGCGAAGCTGGGCCGATCCTCTAGTAATATAATAACTATATTATTTATCTCACCTTCCTGTTCCGGCGCACTGCTAATAGTAAACGGATGCCACTCAAAAGCCGCTATTTCCGGTATATTGACGAACACGTAGTCGCCCGCGTGGAAGTGGAAAGATGGCGGACGTTTAACTACCACGTGGGTGACACGTGACGGTAGGAGAATACCTACGGAAATGTAGGAGCGACCGCGACCGGATCTGAGAAAAATATTTATAGTTAAATTATTTACTAAAAGCTGTGTATGTCGGCGTTGTAAAATATATTTATACAGTCAGAATATTATCTTGAAAGAGGTTTTTATTTCTAATAAATAAAGAAGAGAAAAATTTCGACACAGGCGGGAATCGAACCCGCGACCTCGGGTATACGCCCCCGTCGCTCTGCCAATTGAGCTACCGTGTCAATGGCTGCCAGCGCGAAATTATTCTATCCTTTTTTTCTTTTACACGTTTAAGTAGTGTTTGCGTTTCCTACCTCCGAATTTTTGCTAACTCGGAAGGCCACTTGTCTACGTTTTCAGATAGAATGCAAATTTTGAAAACGCCTAACTATCACATAATTTAAATCTTTTTGTTCATGAAAACGCAAACACCACTTAAACGTATAAAAGAAATAAAGGATAGAAGAATTTCGCGCTGGCAGCCATTGACACGGTGGCTCAATTGGCAGAGCGTCGCGTCGGGGCGTATACCCGAGGTCGCGGGTTCGATTCCCGCCTGTGTCGAAATTTTTCTTTCCTTTATTTATTCTTTATTTATTCTTTATTTATTAGTAATAATCCCCACATGAGGTTTTCATAAACAAAAAGCTTTAAATTAGGTGGCATTTTTACTCCTGGTGCTTACCAGTAGGGTACCCACGTGGGCTTGGATAGTGCATTCGTTTAATAGAGCATAGGGTCATAGCAGACATAGGATCCTGAAGACATTTGCTCAACGTTAAAAACCTTGATAAGATGTGACAAAATATGACATAAAAAGTCAAATTGGAGTAGGCCTAACTCAAGAATTCACGTCTCCAGCAAGAGAAGCAATGAAGATCCTAATAAACTGTCAATGTTGCTTATTTCAAAAAAATATAAAAATTACCTCATCCAAGCAAGTCTAGTAATTCTCTCAGCCACGTAGACGGTGCCAGGAATAATGAACCATTTCCAGAAATTCGGTCCGTGGAATAGGAGCAGCAGCCAGAACGGAATGTATAGCAAATGTGTCCAGTAGAATATCTGCAAAAAATGCATGCGCTATAGATTGACATCCTCGGAAAGTCAATGAAAACGAAAAAGGCACAAATAATTGATTCACAATTATTAACACATTATTTAAACCTACATACAATAAAATAAAGGTTGCTATACATATACTCACGGCTATAAATCCCGAAAGGGGTAGCCAGAGCTCAGGAATTAGAAATTCCTCAGCCACTTTTGGAAAGTTGAGTGGGGTAAAGATGGTAAAATAAAGGTTGTTGTTGATGGATGAGATTTTAAGGGATTTTTTTGGCGATGCGGTTGCTTATAAGGTAATAACAAAACCCAGATAAGGATAAACTTACACTAAAAAGTAACTATAAGATTATGCTTATAAAGGCAAAGAAACAGCAGTCTATCAATGCAATGGTTTTAATTTAAATAGAAACGAATCTTTGCATATTCATGATACTTTGTATTTCACAAACTATATGATAATCCGTTTTATATATGCGATACCATCTACTACCCGAGAACTTATGTCTATGATTACATTTAAAATAACTTGTAGCGACCTCTAGTCAAGACTCACTCGCACACTAGCAGCTCAATATCATACATCGTGTTATCAAATTATTTCTCACGGTAAAAGCATTTATTACAATTTGGTTCGCAGTGTGGTTTACTGGGCAGTATATGTTTGCTGTTTTTACAAACCGATGTTCACATTCTGCTGCAGTGTTTAAACTTAAACCATATATAAGCTATAAGATCTATTTTGTTAGTTTTTATTGTATTTTGTAGTAACTTATAAAAAATCTTTCTCCTTACCTCAAAGCTCCCCCCTCTCCTAACCGCCGGTCTACTACAGATCGCCATACAGCCCAACGCGGCGACCAGCACCACTCCCGTGGGGTTGGCGACACCCCCCACCACCCCGAACTGTCCGGGGGTCCATGTGAACAGCCACTGGGGCAGCGTGTAGTTGTGGGAGTTGAGGATTGGGTCGTGGATTACTATTAAACCTAGAACGAAAAAGAGTTGTGCCGTGTAGTGTCGGCTTAGAATACCACTACCCCATTTCTACCCGTGGGTGATCGTAAAAGGCAACTAAGGGTATAGGGGCTTTTTAAGTGATTTTTGGGCGATGTGGTTGGAGACCCGTCACCAAAAACATTTATTATTTCCATCCTTTCCCCAATCAACTTCCAAAAGTGGCTGAGGAATTTCTCATTCCAAGGCTCTGGCTACCCCGTTAAGGGATTTATAGCCGTGAGTATATGTATATATGTATGTAAAGAAAAAGAATAAAATACAACTGGTAATCATATACTAGTATTAGAAAGGTTATAAAGATATTTTCACAATAGGCTATTTGACTGTAATAAAAATATACATTTCTTTTATTTCATTAGTCTTGATATTTCTTTTTTGGAGCAATATGTAATAATGCGAGATAAAAATATTGCATTATTTCACTAAAATCTGTCTTCTAAAATAAGTATTTTTGATGCAAATGTCACGTGACTAAAATCGACCGTGATTGGCTATTTCTATAATGACGTAGATCGTGCATAAACAGACTGTGTATCGCTTCGCTCATTGGTGTTTAATGCGGAATTGACGTCATTTGTGCTACAGCCGCCATATTACTTAAAGTCGCGTTTTCGCGGCACATTTGAATATTGCATTTTCTTTTTCAATTTTTTTATAAAATAGCTAAAATGAAGACAGTAAAATATTTTTTAGGGCTCCTTATAAACAAATTAACACCGTAAGATAGTTTTCAAAACTTAGTCAAATAGCCTATTAGAACCACGTTAACAACCATTGGTGTAGTAATGGTTACTGTTAAGCCTGGAATAGAAGAAAAATAGAATAGGAAAGTGTTTATTGCTTGTCGTAATTGTAAAGACATGTTCATAATAACAACTATTCGGGCGGCCAAGTACACAGCCATTAGGGGACCGTGTAGTTATTAGAGCTGAGGATGGGATCGTGGATTACTATTAGACCTAGAATGAAGAAAATAATGGGTGTTCTGGAAGACGATTGAAAATTATAACTTATTTTGTGTTTTCACCAATTACACTGAAATAACCGGAAGGCCACGTGATAGGACATTGGGGAGCGAGTACTTTTGAGAACCAATTAGATCGTGGATAACTATTGGGCTTGGAAAAGAATACATAATTTTTTTTTTTATATATATATTATTACATATAATTTTAGTTTGAATGCCAAAACAAGCAATAAACCATTTGTTGAAGCACAGTTGTAGTGGTAGCAGCTACAACAGGAATACAAGGCGCGAAAATGGCGGCCGTAACAACAACAATCCGTATAAATAATGAAGGAAAAATAAATAAAGTCCTCTAAGTTGAGCGTAGACTAGATTATACTTTAGTTTTAGTGCTAAATATGATGTGTGATTATTAATTTAACTGCTAACTATAATTTTAAAACAATAAACAGTGAATAACAAACAAACTACAAAGTGTCTTCTAAACTATTATTACAGTGATAGTAAAGTGCTAAACAATATAAAAACATACAAAAAGTGAATACTAGTGCATTTAACAAAAAACAGTAAGTGATAAATACGACGTGTGATTGCTGATTATTAATTCAAGTGCTAACTATAAATTTTAAAACAATAAACAGTAAATAACAAACAAACTACAAAGTGTCTTCTAAACTATTATTACAGTGATAGTAAAGTGCTAAACAATATAAAACATACAATAAGTAAATACTAGTGCATTTAACAAAAAACAGTAAGTGATAAAATCTAGATTGTGTCAATTATTAGATTTTTCTAAAATAATAACCTAAAAAGCAATTTCAAAATAACTCACAACGTTCAACATAAATAATAACACATAGCGCCATCTATTGAAAACTCATCGAAATACTAATCGATCAGCTAGACGTGGCGAGCGGGCGAGCATCAATGAATGCTTGTAACGATCAAACTTTATTAACGGAGTTACTAAAATAAACCGCAAGATGGCGTTGTGCGGAGGTTGTCTTCAAACTTTACCACGCCGAGAATTTTTAACATGCTCAATTTGTAAAGAATCTTACGACCTGATATGTGGAAATGTTTCAGAAGCACGTTTTCGCAATACAATGACCCAAGAACACCGAGATAGATGGAAATGCCCTGCCTGCATGAGTAAAGTTCCAAAAACGAATAATGTTAATACTCCAGTGAGACCTGCCGGTCTCTGTGAAAACCTAGAACAAGGATATAACGAAACCACTCCGTCTTCGCTTCGGGATAATATTACGAAGAGACGAAAAATTATTAAAAATGCCTCACATGATTCCTTAGCTAATTTGGAATCTTCCATAGAAGAGAAAATTCTCAGCGACGAAAGCGTTATGGGAGACACATACAGCTGCGAAGAACTTCCACTAGAAATACAGCAAATCAGTGTTTTGCTTACTCAAAATAAAGATTCAACCATAACAGAACTAAAGTTGGCGATGAAAAACGAAATTATTGACGCTGTGCAGATATTTAAAGAAGAAATAACGCGCCGTATTGATGTTTTATACTCGGGACAGGAACAAATGAAGAGTGATATGAGAAACTTAACCGAAAAGCATCTTAACGTATCAAACGAAAACAAATTAATTAATGAACGATTACTCAAAATAGAAGCTGAAAATGCCAAACTACGAGCGGAATTAGCTACTCTTAACGCAAAGATTAACACATCTGCAAACATTAATAACACAACTGATACCACCGACAAAAAGTTTGTTATCTATGGTGTCGAAGAAAATAATTTTGAAACGGAAGACTACCTACAAGAACAAGTCCTACACATCTGCTATGACCTATTAAACATCAACCTTGAAGGCAATATAGAAGATCTCTATCGCATTGGTAAAAAAGGGCGTAGAAGACCAATCATTGTCGAACTCCTCAGCAAAAAAATAAACCAGAGAGTCCTTCACCGCAGCCGTAATCTTAAAGACAGGGAAATTGCAATTTCTGAATACCTCAATGAAACAGCTCAAGAAAAACGAAGAGAAATGATCGATGCTGTGAAAAAAGCCAGAAATAAAGGGCAATATGCAGTCATAAGAAACCATAAACTAATAATTGAAGAAAATCCTACACCTGATGAAACAAAACATAGACAGAAATACAACAAATTTTCTTTTCATAAACAAAGGCATAGCAATAATTACCACTACGAGCAGCCTCAATACCTAAACCAACATCAGCGAAACAATAGACGACGTAAAACGCAATACTACGAAGAACAACAACAAAATCAACCTTATCCAAGCCAACAACAACAAGAAGAACAACAACAAAATCAACCTTATCTAAGCCATACTCAAAATGATAGAGCACATCACCTTCCACAAATGAATCAATCGGCTTCACCAACAACCCTTTCATATGCCCAAATCGCACAGAACACCGTTCCAGAACATGCAGTCAACAACTATGGCCCACCCTATCCAGCATTCACCCAAGATCCCCTGACACAAGCTCAAGATACGCACCCAGCATACATCCACGTTCCCACACCAATCAGCCAACGAATAATATACAACTCAAACCTCAGAAACCTTCCATCTACACACCTACCTAACAATGCACAGAATGCTTTTTTAGGTTACTAGTGCAAAACGTTCAAAGTCTCAAAAACAAATCTGACCTACTAGAAACCTTGCTACAAGACCCAGAACATCAATTTAACGTATTATCGATGACAGAAACATGGATCACAGACCACCAGAAAGATGTCATCCACATTGCCGGATATGTTTTTGCGGCGGCTTTCTACCGACGTGAAAGAAGAGGAGGAGGTGTCGCGATCCTAGTACAAAACGGAATCGAATACAGTGAACGAACTGATATTACAAATCTATCAATAGAATATGTTATAGAATGTTGTGCAATCGAAATTAAGCCAAATATTTTACTCATCTCAGTGTATAGAGCAGACCGAGAGATTGAAACATTCTTTGAATTTATCAACAAATTAATAATAAAACTAAAAAACAAAACAAATAAACATATAATAATTACTGGAGATTTCAACATAAATATGCTCACTAATTCCAAAGACTATCAGAGGCTAAGTAATATAATGAAAGAAAATAACCTCCACCAGATTATTAAAGACCCAACAAGGGAAACAGCCACAAGTTCAACGTGTATTGACTTACTTTTTACAAATAATAGAGTGTTTAATATTTCTGTACAAGATCTAGGTATCTCAGATCACAAAAGTTTGATTTATAAAAGTCCTATCAACAAAAATCTTCAAAATAAAGAAAAAAATTATTTTGTGGATAAAAGATGCTTCACTGATAAAAATATAAATTCATTTAAATTAGCATTACAAACTGTTGATTGGAATAGTATAATCAATAAAAATAATAATATGAATATAAACTATAAATTATTTAGCCAAACTTTACAAGATCTATTAAATACTTATATCCCCATACAAAGAATAAAAGTAAAAAATAAATTGTATAAAACATGGTTAACGAAAGGTATAAAACAATCCTGCAAAAATAAAAGGTTACTAAAACAATTACTCAACCAAACCAAAGAAAAAACATTAAGAAACTACTACTCATCCTATATCAAAGTATTAAAAAAATGTATAAAAAAATCCAAAAAAATTAACTATGCGAAACAAATGAAAAAATCTTCAAATAAAGTCAAAACTATGTGGGGTATAATAAAACAAACAACTAATCCTAATAATAATAAGCTCAAAAACAAAAATATATCTCTCATAAATAAAAATAAAATAGAATCTGATCCAGTAAAAGTAGCAAACATATTCAATGACTTTTTTGCATCGGTTGGTAATACTCCAACTGTGCCACCTCCTGACTACGGTGGTTCCACTGACACTACTAGCAAGCCCTCTGGTCGCCACCCCATTGACCCTATTGCCCCCTCAGTTCATTCAATGTTCCTAGCGCCAGTCATAAAACAAGAAATAAAAACTTTAATCCGGAACTTACCTAACAAAAATAGTACAGGAATAGATGACATACCCCCAAAGCTTTTAAAACACTGTGATAATGAATTATGTCACCCCTTAACTGAGTTAATAAACCAATCATTTAATGAATGTACGTTCCCAGACGAACTTAAGATTGCAAAAATTATCCCCATTCCCAAAAAAGGCGGTAAATTTAATGATCCCTCATATTATAGGCCAATAGCTGTCTTACCAACAACTTCAAAAATTTTTGAAAAAGCTATGACCAATCGTATTTATAATTTTCTAGAAAAATTCGATCTTTTTGATTCAAACCAGTACGGTTTTCGAAAAAAACGTTCAACCACTTTAGCAGTTTTAAAATTTACGCAAGAGATTTTAGAATGCATTCGAGACAAAAGCCACGCCGTTGGATTACTTTTGGACATGTCGAAAGCCTATGACAGAGTTTCGCACAAAATATTGCTTAAAAAACTTTTTGGACTAGGTATTCGCGGAGATGCTTATAAATGGATTAAATCCTACCTCACAGATAGGCAACAGTTTGTACAAATTAACTTTTTACATGAAGAAACTAAGGCGCAACAAATGATAATATCAGAATACATTCAAACTAATCATTCAATACCCCAAGGCAGCGTGATAGGATGTTTGCTTTTTTTGGCATATATAAACGATCTACCCAAAGCTTCAAAACCTATGTGTGTTCTGTTTGCAGATGACATATCGCTCCTCTTCAAATGTCCCAAAAATCATGACATCCACAGCTACATACAAGAATCTTTTAAATGTCTACAAAATTGGTTATATGAACATAAACTCCAAATAAATACTAAAAAGACCAAATTAATACAATTTAAACCACATCAAAAACTACCTCTAGATCTTTCCCAAACTAAATCGAGTCTTAAAATAGAAGAAGTTTCTGAATTTAAACTACTAGGTATTACTATAGATACGAATTTAAACTGGAAATCCCACATAGCGATTATAAAAACAAAACTATCACAATTTATTTATGCTCTATGTATATTAAAAAGAAACACACAAAAAGATTGCGCGCTGGCCGCCTACTACGCCTATGCACACGCATGGCTTAGCTACGGCACTATACTATGGGGAAACAGTGTAGACGCTGTAGACCTATTTATACTGCAGAAAAAATGCCTTAGAATTATAGTCAATATAGATCAAACTGATAGCTGTAAACCACATTTTAAACAAGAAAGCATCCTGACTGTCCCTTCCTATACATTTTAGAAATTGCCACCTATGTAAAAAAACACCCTACCCTCTATAAATACAACACAAGTGCCCGACGTAAAGATAAACTTGTTTTGCCAGAGCCAATATTGGAAATTTATAAAAAAAGCCCATACTACATGTCAATATTAATCTTTAATAAATTACCGATCGATATAAAAAACCAAGAAAATATAAAGCTCTTTTGTACAAAATTAAAGAACTTTCTGATTAATAAATGTTATTACTCCATAAACGAATTTTTAAATGATACATTTTAAGATTGTTCAAATTGAGATAAAAGGCTTATTACTGTTTTGTTTTTATTGTTAAGAAGTTTATTTTATTTAGATATAAGTTTTAATGTTTATGCTACATCCTTTCAGGATGCATGTACTTCCCTGTATGAATATTACATCTTTCCACCTGTAATAAATGTGTACATGTATGCAAATAAATAAATTGAATTGAATTGAATTGAATACATTCTTTCATCTAAGTTCTAAGGCTGGCGTCCGTAGTATGAATAATAAAAGAGCATGTATGAAAAGACTGATGAATGTAAACGAAGCTAGAGAGGTTTTTCAGGATCGTACGAAGTGGCGATCGATAGTCTCTGCCTACCTAAATGGGAACTAATGACGTGAGTATATGTATGTATGTATCTAAATTTTAAATCACTTTTTGGCAATATAACGATAATAACTCAAAATGACTCACCAAAGTTACAAAGATGCATAACAGTATGGACAGCGCTATACACAATGATCAGTATTCCCGTCAGTTTGTGCAGGTAGATGTGGTGGTCGAGCGGCAAGACGGCGCACAGTTGGTGCGAGCGCGCCCACGTGATGCAGCGCCGGAGCATTAGCACTAGCACCCACATGCAATTGAAGTTTAGACATTGGCCTGGAACAAATGAGGTAAAAATTTTTGGTACATACATACATATACTCATGGCTGTAAATCCCTAGAAGGGGTAGCCAGAGCTAAGGAATTAGAAATTCCTCAGCCACTTTTGGAAATGTGAGTGTGGAAAAGATGGCACAAATAAGGGTTGTTGGTGATGGGTCTCCAACCGCATCGCACAGAAATCCCTTAAAAGCCCCAATACCGTTAGTCGCCTCTTACGTACACCCGCCGGAAGAATTGGGATAGTGCTGTTCTAAGCCGACACTATTCGGTATGCAAAGTTTTACTAAAGTGATGCTGATTACAAATACATTTCGAGATATTATGGTTATAAACAATATTTTCTTGAAATTATATCAATTGAAGCTAAGATGGCTGTTATTTTATCAAAAAACTGTAACAGTGTTTGACCTTCAATGTTGTTTCAAAGACATACGGTTTTGCAGTTTATTAATAAAATATTCGAAAATCATAGGTTTGTTTTGTATAATATCGTAATAATTTCATTTGACATCACAAATTCGTGATATGTTTTGCAATCAGCAACATTTTTATTAAACATTTCGCTTCATTTGCATGTCGCTACGTGATTTTATCGATCGATGACGTCATTAAGTACAAAAGTTGGACCATCTTTAAAAATTCATAACTTTACAATTACTCATTTTAAATGGAAAATATTCAAATTAGTCTTTTATTTTCGTGTTTACTATCGAATAAAAATATTTCATAAATACCAAAAAAAAACTTTGCATACCGAAAATAATTATGACATGCAATAAACACTTTCCTATTCTAATTTTCGTCCACGGTAGAGGTAGAAACGGGGTAGTGTTATCGAAGCCGACACTACACGGCGAAAAATTTTGGTTTGTAAATAAATTTCAGTTACAGGTAAAGTTTAGACGTAGGCCAAAAAGAAATGGGAAGAAAGGAAAGGAAATTTTAAGTACTAGTTAAAATATTGTAAGAAGTGTAGCTTTTGAATACTACCCTATTTTTCGGATACACCGTGCCCCCTTATATACGGCTTTTTGACGTTAGTTGTGCTATAAGTAGCTGGTTTCTGTCTTTGAATACTTTAAGGTTTTAATAGTGACAACAACAAACCTTTCATTTAGGACTTAGTTTTATTTAGGAATTGTTTAGCGGTGAGCCTAGAACCATTAGTAACAAACGTTATTTGTCTCAAAATATAACAACGAGAAACCCTGTGCAATTTTATTTAAGTCGTTAATCTGGTTAAAACTCTATTCACATAAATTAAATTGGACTGTCTGCACCAAATTTGACGAGAATGCAGCACAGATTTGCGGGTTCATTATAAACTTATAATAACAAATATTTAGCCTCAAATCTTTTAAAAAATAATATCAAAAACTTACCACAAGCCCTGGCCATAATCACAAATCCATTGCTCTCCCGATACTGATAGGCTCTTGTCACAAACAAGGCGATGTTGACAGCAAAGAACACAGCCAGGTATCCGACGTACACGAAGTTGTTCTTGACGTATTGTTTGGACAGCTGGTGCGGCTTGTGTTTGAGGAGTCTTTGGACGAGGGTGAGGGACTCTTCCTCGGGTTTTGGGGGGATTAACCAACGGTCTATGCTGGAATGGAATTAAAGAAATATATCAAAATTGAGAAAATTGTAAGAATTTCAATTATACTGGCTTCTGCAAAGAGTTTACGCTTGGTAAATCTTAATTGCAACAAAACTAGAGACATACCCAAATTGGTAAAATTTGAGACTTTAAAACTGCCAACAGTTTTTTTTGTAAGCTTACTTTTATCCCAAACGTATAGCCAGAGCTAGAGAATGTTTAGAACAGAAAATAGGTTAAAAAAGTAAGCCGTCAAAACCCAGTATTATTAATGGGCTTGCAAAAAACGATAGGTGTAAGCGATGGCGGCGCGCTTTAGCGTTAGTTTTAGTTTTTTAAATTTGAATTTTATGAACGTATAATGTATCTGTCATTTTTATAAATTTTGTGGGTGTTATGTATTTTTAATGTTAAATGTCAGGTAGTTTTGCTATGTCAGTCTGCATCTAACGGTTGTACGGCGAAGTCTTTTGTGTGTTTCCAAAATCGAATAAACGTTTTTGTGATATATTTTGGACTTTGATTTGGGTGATCCCGGAACTAGCTTCAGTAGCTTACATTGGTCATTCGAGCCGGATCATGCCAAATCTTTTTGATACTCCGCCACAGAAGAAAATGAGTGCCCGAGAGGAGCGTGCTGCGAGGCGTACGGAAAAGCAGGAGGAAGACCTTGCTGCAGGTTATCTACGTCATAAACTGTCCTGTGGTAGCAGTAGAGCTTCGACAAAGAGGTCATCGGCTTCCGTGGAATTACGGAAGAAGCAGGTGCTGTTGGAGGCAGCGACCAAGAAGGCGGCCATCGAGATGGACCTGATTGATAAGGAGGCTCAAGTTCAAATGGCAATGGCAGATGCAGAACTCGAGGAAAAAAGTTATTACAGTCCACAAAAAGAAGGCGACTTGGATAATTGGTTGGAGAATCAGGCTAGTTACACTAGGTCACGTCAGAAGGTCTCCGAGCATGAAGAAAACCCGGACGACAATTTGTCAAAAAGTATGGCGGTAGAACGACCGCGCGTCTCCCATGGTTTACCCGGGCTCCCGGCACAAGACGCGGCGGCGACATTTGATGTCAACTACACCATACAGCAATTGACTAGCGCGCTGAAGGATATTACCAAGTCGGTTGCAGCGAATAATGTACCTAACGGTCATTTACTTGGTCGATTGAGTACATCAAGAGATTTACCCGACTTTTCGGGCGATTCGATGGAGTGGCTTTATTTTAAAAAAACCTATGAAGATTCTACCCACTTATGCAGATATACGGAGGCTGAAAACTTGGGGCGATTGAAGAGATGTCTTCGAGGTGCGGCAAAAGATGCGGTCAGTGGCTTATTTATCTGTGCTACATCGCCAGAAATAGTTATGGATACTTTGGAGCTTCGTTTCGGTAATCCTGACTGTATAATAAAAAGAATAATGTATGACATAAAAAAATTAACACCACTGCCTAACGAATATCATAAAGAAGTAATTAGTTTCTCAGTGAAAATAAAGAATTTTGTGGAAGCAGTGAAAGCGGTTCAGAGGGACGAATATTTACGAGGTAACTCTATTACTTCTATTATTTTGTCAAAACTACCCGCTGTGTTAATTTCAAAATGGTCGGATTACAGTTATGATCGTATCATGCAAAGCAATGAGTCCCGCTTGGTCATTTTGTCAGAGTTTTTAACGCGAGAAGCAGTGAAAATATCAGCTACGGCCAGTACAATAAACATCGAAAAACCTCTGCAAAATAAAACATTCTTGATGCATACGGACACTTCCAGTTTATGTTTATTCTGTCGAAAAGCTAAACATAAAATATCAGAATGTAAACAGTTTAAAAAGGCCATGCGAAAGACTAAATGGCAGTTTGTGAAACGTAATGGCTTGTGTTATAAATGTATAGCTGCTCGACACAGCCGCGATACATGTTCAGCTCCCGTGTGCGACAAGGATGGGTGCGGTCGAGAACATCACCAGTTATTACATTTCGCCGAAGATAAAAACCGGGCGACCTTGACATTGCAAGACAGCGGACAACAGCAGGCAGTGTCGACGGCGGCGGCGGCAGCGCGCACTCCATCTTGTACGAGCGCGAACGCCAGTAGCTCCGAAATACAAACTGTTTCCCATGTAAACACGAACGCGCCAGTGAAAGTGTTGTTAAAAGTGCTGCCTATTCGTATATATGGCAAAAATGGCTATGTGGATACTACGGCTTTGCTCGACGACGGGTCCACGGTGACATTAATTAGTAGTGAACTAGCAAATCGTCTGAATTTATGTGGTAAACAAAAAACATTACGAGTGAGCGGTGCATGGTGTGATAACGAACTAAAATGTAGTACAACTGTTTTGAATTTTAAGCTTTCTGGCAAGGATAATAGAGTTCATAATATTGTAGCTCAGAGTATTGATCAGTTGAATTTACCTTACCAGGATATTTCGTGTGTAGATATAAATAAGTATACTCATTTAAAAGGTTTGCGTTCAGAGTTTATAAGTTCAAACATAAAACCTGAAATACTAATAGGGCAGGACAACTATCATTTAATGTCGCCAATGAAAATACAATTAGGTAGATCTAATGAGCCGTCCGCTACGCTTACTCCCCTAGGGTGGTGTTTACATGGTGTGGTACGTGTTCCGCGGTGCGCAGCAGGTGAGTGGTCATTTTTTACATATGACAGTTCTGCCACTTTTGTCACTCAAAACGACAGCCATCCAAACCTCGAGGAGCAATTATTACGTGAGATGTACAATGAGGTAAAACAATCCTTCGCTTTGGACTCAATGGGTATATCATGTAAATCTCGCGAGAACGCAAATGATGCTCGCGCCGTGGCTATCTTGGACAAGACTTCTGTGCTCGTTAATGGTGAGTGGTATGTTGGTTTGCCGTGGAAAAATGAAAATTGTGAGCTAACTGATTCTTACCCTGTTGCGTTGAATAGGTTAAGGAATATTCACAATAAAATGAATAAGGATCCGAAGTTTGCTACAAGATATAATGAGAGAATCAGTCACTTATTAGAAAATAATTATGCGTCAATAGTAGGAAACAATGAAACAGTTGCGGGGTCTAAGATTTGGTATTTGCCGCATTTTGGGGTTGATAACCCAAATAAGGAGAAGCTACGTTTGGTATTTGACGCCGCAGCTAAAAGTAAAGGATATAGTTTGAATGATTATCTTCTGACAGGACCAGACCTTTTATCATCACTATTTGGTATTATGCTTCGTTTCAGGGAAGACAGGGTCGCTGTAACAGGGGATATAAAGGATATGTTTCTCAGGGTGAAGATACGAAAGGAGGACCAGCATGCCCTGAGATTTCTTTGGAGTAGCAACAGCTGTGATACACCTAAAACGTATGTTATGAATTCATTAATTTTTGGAGCTAACTGTTCTCCCTTTATTGCACAGTATATTAAAAATAAAAATGGCTCACGCTATTCATCATCCATGCCGCATGTGGTTGATGCAATATGTAATTATCATTACATGGATGATTATATTCAGAGTTTACCGAACGAGTTAACTGCAATAGAGATGGTAAAAAATATATCATTAATTCATAAAGAGGGCAATTTTGAGATAAGAAATTGGATAAGTAATAGCGCTGCCGTATTAAACAGCGTGCCTAAAAAGACTTGGGGTAATTCAATATGCAAATTTAATATAGAAGGTAGTATTTCTGAAAGAATATTGGGTATGATTTGGTATCCAAAGGATGATCTATTAGGTTTTGATTTATCTTTAAAACGCATCCCACAGAGTATCATCTCTGGAAAACAACGACCGAATAAACGCGTTATGTTACGTGTAATTATGTCAGTATTCGACGTACTTGGTTTTTTGACCCCATTTACTGTCCAAGGTCGTATAATGTTACAGGATACATGGAGACTCAAGGTCGGTTGGGACGAAGACATACCAGATGAAATATATAGAAAATGGTGTCAGTGGCTCGACCTACTTAAAGAAATGGGAAATGTTCGAATTCCAAGATATCATATGAATATGATGATGGGCGATGTTACGAGAGAGAGCGAGATAGCTACTATTGGCAGAGCTACCGCGACGTTCGAGCCTACGATGCACGATGCTACGCAGGAGGCTACGAGCGCCTACGACAATGGCGTAGCAGCGGCTAGGAATACGCAGTATAACAGGTTACAATTACATATTTTTAGTGATGCGTCTAGTAAAGCGATGGCTGCTGTAGCCTATTGGCGTTGGGTAGACAGTAACGGAAAGATATATGTTTCGTTTATTGCAAGTAAAAGTAGAGTAATGCCTGTTAAACCCCTAACAATGCCGCGAGCGGAACTTCAGGCTGCTTTACTGGCAGCACGATTAGGAAAAACATTAATAGAGGAACATAGACTAAAACCGCAACAAAAATTCCTATGGTGTGACTCGACCACGGTACTTCACTGGATCCGTAACAATGAACGAACATATAATACGTTTGAAGCCAACCGATTAGGGGAAATCGACGAGTGTACCTCTATTAAGGAATGGCGTTATGTTCCCACCAAATGTAATATAGCTGATTTGGCTACAAGAGAGTCGTTTGAGATGAATATATTTAAAACAAGATGGTTTAGCGGTCCCGAGTTTTTGCATTTAGAGGAAAGTTTATGGCCAAGAGACGTAATCGAAACAAAAGGTAAATATTGTGATAATATTTTAGTGACACAGTCATCCCCGTTACCGGCTAATAATTTTCCTATACTAGATGTGTGTCGATTTTCATCGTGGTTGCGCTTAGTCAGAAGTACTGCTATGGTTTTATTATTTATCGCTAAATGTAAAAAACAAAGTGTAAAATTGGATTCTGCTATTCTCGAGCAAGCTGAACATTTGCTACTAAGATATGCGCAACAACAATCATTTGAAAATGATTTGAATATTATAAAGGACAAGCGTTGTTTGCCTCGTTCGAGCAAGTTGCGAATTTTATCACCTTTTTTGGATGGAAATGAGATAATGCGTGTAGATGGTCGAATAAAAAACGCAGAAGTTGATATTCAAGTAAAAAATCCCATCATTTTGGATGGACGTCATTGTTTAACTAAACTTATTGTGTCCCACTACCATAGAAAAGCTGCGCATTGTAACCAAGAAACTGTTGTTAATCAGCTTAGACAAAAATATTGGATTATTAAACTAAGGCCGACTGTTAAAAATGTTATATCAAAATGTATGTTATGTAGAATACGTAAGTGTACTCCTCAGGTACCCAGAATGGGTGACTTACCTGCTGCGAGAGTAGCTCATCATCAGCGCCCCTTCACTCACTGCGGTATTGATTTGTTTGGCCCCATGGAGGTCACTATTGGTAGAAGGAAAGAGAAACGCTATGGTGTTCTATTTACTTGTATGACGGTACGTGCGATTCATTTGGAAACAGTTTCATCTCTTACTACAGATGACTTAATTATGGCGTTACGACGTATGGCGGCGCGTAGAGGGTGGCCTCGTTTCTTTTATTCTGATAATGGAACTAATTTGAGAGGGGCTGAAAAGGAACTAAGAAAGTCTTTTCTAGATTTAGATAATACTTCTTTGAGGGATGAAGGTCTAAACAATGGATCTGATTGGGTCTTTTCACCCCCAGGAAGCCCACACTGGGGTGGGGTATACGAGAGGATGATACGAGGGGTAAAAACATCGCTACGTGTAATTTTAAAGGAACGTTCTCCGCACCCTGATACACTTGCAACATTGTTGGCTGAAGTGGAGTCTATTATCAACAGCAGACCATTGACTTACGTAAATACCGATGATCCTAGCTGCCCAGAGTCGATTACACCAAACCATTTTTTGATTGGAACCTCCGTCAGTGGACCCACAATTGGAAAATATGATGACGGTGATCTTTCTTTACGAAAAAGGTGGCGATCAGCTCAAAGATTAGCTGATATGTTTTGGTCCAGATGGGTCAAAGAGTATTTACCCACATTACTTCCCCGTCAAAAATGGAACAGCGAGGAGAAACCACTTGAGGTAGGTAACCTGGTTTTAGTTGTCGATCCTAACAGTCCCAGGTGCTCTTGGCCCAAGGGGCTCATAGCGCGAGTATTCCCAGGTAAGGATGGTCGGGTGAGAGTGGTGGAAGTGCGCACGGCGAGTGGTCTCCTGCTGCGCGCCGCGACACGCATCGCACCTATTTCTGTTGGTGATTCGTGCTGATAGCACTGGGGTGGGGAATGTAAGCGATGGCGGCGCGCTTTAGCGTTAGTTTTAGTTTTTTAAATTTGAATTTTATGAACGTATAATGTATCTGTCATTTTTATAAATTTTGTGGGTGTTATGTATTTTTAATGTTAAATGTCAGGTAGTTTTGCTATGTCAGTCTGCATCTAACGGTTGTACGGCGAAGTCTTTTGTGTGTTTCCAAAATCGAATAAACGTTTTTGTGATATATTTTGGACTTTGATTTGGGTGATCCCGGAACTAGCTTCAGTAGCTTACAATAGGGAAAATAAACTTTCGTAATTCCCGAAACATCAAAATATTAAATGCAATAAAGACAAAGCTCAGATACTAATAAGAAACACACAAGGCGATGTTAGCAGCAAAGAACACAGCCAAATATCCGATGTACACGAGTTGGAAAGTTGCACACAGAATGCTGCGAACTGCTAAGCTATCAGGAGTCACTCGTGTTATTGTGAGTCAACCATTAAAATGTGCTGTTATGGGATATTTTTAGACAATTTTATGAAGAATATTTCCGTCACACATGATTTCTATTTAAATTTAACCATTAAGGCTGTACATGCGACGGAAGCTTAAAAAATCCATCATATTTCTCATCCGCATCCTCAAACATGGCGGCGGGTGGTTAGTTCCGCTAGTTGTTGGTCGCTGAGCTGGACATTCTAGAATCTCACTAATAATATCACAGTTTCCTAGAAACAACCGCCTCTTTACGCTTTTGTATCCATTTTCAAACCATGGCTATCTCACTTAGAGGCTAAATATCTAGATCAAAACTATCCAAGAGAAAAACCAAAGAAATTTCAAGCATCTTCAACCATACCTGATAGTCAAATTCTCCAGCAACCCATCATGCTTTCCAAGCTGCCTCTTAAGCGCCTCATCCATGATAGCTCCTCGTTGTTCCTCATCCGCATCTTCAAACATGGCTGCTGTAAGTTCCGCTAGTTGCTGCTCACTGAACTGCATACCGTTCTTCTCCTTGCAGGCATCACGTCATTGAAACCGTCGCTATCTCACAAGAAATTCTCACGACCAGAAATCTCAAGCATCTTTAAAGGAACCCTGAGAAGAAAACCTACATACCTGATAGTCAAATTCTCCAGCAAGCCATCATGCTTCCTAAGCTGCCGTTTCAGCGCCTCATACGTGATAGCCCCTCGTTGTTCCTCATCCGCATCCTCGAACATGGCGGCAGTGAGTTCCGCCAGCTGCTGCTCGCTGAAGTGCATGCCGTTCTCGTGCATGCAGGCGCGCATCACGTGCTGCAGCTCGCGGTGCTGGATGAGACCGTCGCCTGGAATGTACCATTGTACTTCTATTTAAAACAATTAAACAAATAGTATTGCAGGCGCTTTCCATTAGCCGGCACAAAAATATAAAATGTTAGGGCTCGCTTTTTCACTTACAAGTGATGGCGCGGGTCCATCAACACTGCATGTGTATTGTATATGAAATGTAGTCGTGTACGTGTTTTGGTGCATGGGCGGGATATAGCTATTTTGACTGAAGTATCCTCCAACAAATTAATAGATGTTTTTGAAGTCAGCCGGAATTTCAAAAAAGTTATATAAGTTCATTTTTAACTAGTTAATAATCTATACTTATAATAAATCTGTGTAGAGGTCAATTCTGTACATGAAATATATTTTCAAAATAACTATCAGGTGGTGATTAGGGATCGATACTGATGCCAAAAATGCAATCAGTAAAATTTTTGTCTGTCTGTCTGTCTGTCGGTTTGTATGTTCCTTATGGAAACAAAAACTACTCGACGGATTTTAACGAAACTTGGTACAATTTTTCTCCATACTCCTGGGCAGGTTTTTGTATACTTTCCAGCAGAGTAGTAAAGGGTGATTTCGGGAAATTTTGGGAAACGGGAGAAGTTACTACATTTTTAAGCTTCCGTCGCGTGTGCAGCCTTAATGGTTAAACTTACATAGAAATTATGTATTACGGAAATATTCTTCATAAAATTATCTAAAAAAAAATCTCAACAGTTTATGTCTATCTTTTACGGTTGACTCACAATAACACGTATAATTCCTGATAGCTTCGCAGTTCGGAACATTCTGATTATATTTGTTTACTCTTACGTTTGTAAACCTCTCAATCATCCCTAATTTAAAAAAGGTAACAAATAAAAAACGAATCATAGAAATCGGTAGAGAAACACCGAAATTATACATAAAATGAGCCATCGCGCCCGTACCAAAACCGAATCGTTAGTAATTTACATATAACATACTAGATGGCGCCAGTAGTTGCATCCTACAACACGTAATGATTTATTTTAAAGATTGTTATAAATACTTCATAGCGTTTTATTCCAAAATTTGCTATTAAACGGAAATACTGAACCGTTCATTAAAGCGCATTAAAAATCACCAAACTACACTGTTTAGCGAGTGCTATAAATTTAATAAATTGAAAACATTGCGCTGAATTTCACAATGCTTGAGCAGTGACTAAAGAAAGAAACCTCAGATATTTAAAAAACAACACTACCCGTGCGAAGCTGGGACGATCCACTAGTCTAAAATATAAGTAACTAGCGACCCGCCCCGGCTTCGCACGGGTGCAATGCAAAATATACCTACGACAGAATGTCCTTATACACAACGTTCACAGCTTTTTTGTCATAAGCCAATACAAACATGTTTTGCTTAGACGTTACTCTTGACAGCGCGACATATAATTGGCCATGTGAAAAACACTCAACACTCAAGTCTAATCCTGCAACGTTAAAAGTTTGACCCTGCGATTTATTAATGGTCATTGCAAAAAATATTTATTCTATTCAGTTTAATTAATTCTTGATATTTTCCTCGCTAGAGAGCTCCGATAAACGCGTGCGATCGCTGCAAATCATAAAGTGCTGTAAGGCGAAGCGCGGCCATCGACGCGCTATTTATAGGCACGCGCCGCGCCGCCCGGCGCAAACAACTACGACCCTGCATTTTAAATTTGTAATATCTTCGGTAATATTCACTTAAATTACATGCTGTAAAAAGCATATTGATCTATAATAAATGCACAATTTATTTAAGGTACTTAATTGGATAAGGATTAATGCTGTATTGTTTAAAATCACTTCGTAAATAACCATTTTTTAGTTAAGAATAAAAATGGTTATGCTGGGTTATCCCTAAGAGATAGACATATACCATCGCAAACTTTTTTGTTGAACTTTTTAAGGTGAACAATACTGTAGTACATTATTTTGGTCTATCTCGTAGGGTTCAGCCAGCGTTTGCAATATAAACGCAAAAAAACGTGCTTATTTACGACATCACATTAGAAACCTTTAAATTTATCAGTGTTTCTCTACTATATTATGCATTTATTATACATACAAACCTTCCTTAAGAATCACTCTATCTATTAAAAAAAACCGCATCAAAATCCGTTGCGTAGTTTTAAAGATCTAAGCATACATACGGACATACAGCGAAAGCGACTTTGTTTTATACTATGTATTGATAGTAATAATACCCACAAGAGGTTTTCATGAACAAAAATATTCAAATTAGTGCCTTCTAAGCCTCTAAGCTTTTAGTATTGGATGAATCTAAAATTTACCATTTTTGCTGCGTAGTATCGGCTTAGATTAGCACTACCCCGTTTCTTCCGGTGGGTGTACGTAAGAGACGACTTACGGTATTGGGGCTTTTAAGGGATTTTTGGGCGATGCGGTTGGAGACCCATCACCAATTATTTTACCATAATTTTTATTTTACTATCTTTTCCCCAAACAACTTTCCAAAAGTGGTTGAGGAATTTCTAATTACTTAGCTCTGGCTACCCCGTTTAGGGATATACAGCCGTGAATATATGTATGTATGTTTGCTTTGGAGTTGCAGCCGTAGTTATAAAAAAGATTATAAGTAGAGTCGTTTAAATGTTACGCACCCTGCTTGATATTCGTTACTCTGTAAGTCTGTGCCAGTACTGTACCACTCCTTAGGCTTAAGCTGGTATCGATATCACTCTAGTAGTAACTAGTCCCGATATGACTAACGAAAATGCACCTATTGTTTTGTGTACAACCCCTTTTTGCTGCTAATAGAAATAATATAAAAAAGAGCTTTAAAGGAAGTTTTCTATTCTATTCAACCATTATTCTTCTTATCTTGTTATGTTTTTGGCTTCTACCTTGACAAATTTTAATAAATTTGTGGGAACAGCAAAGATATACTGGCCAGTACACCCTGCTGTGTACCAACTTATATTTTGTATTTATGTATAGCTAGAGAAACATTTGCATGCTAGTGGCGGACGTAGCTCATCGGATCAGCAAGTTGAAGTGGCAGTGGGCTGGTCACATCTGCCGAAGAACCGATAACCGCTGGGGAAGACGAGTTCTCGAGTGGAGACCACGCACTGGCAGACGCAGTGTGGGGCGCCCTCCAGCCCGCTGGACCGACGACCTAAAGCAGGTGGCCGGGAGTGGTTGGATGAGGCTGGCCGAGGATAGGAAGAGGTGGCGCGCCATGGGAGATGCCTATGTCCAGCAGTGGACGAGTGTGGGCTGATGATGAGAGAAACATTTCCATACCGCGATGTACGATTTTTTATGACGCTGCTAGTGTGCGAGTGAGTTCGCCGTCTAGCGGTCGCCACAACTTGTTGGGATACCACTGGTTCTCATAAATCGTTGTATTTTTTCATAAATCATATGTGTTAATAAGTGTAAAGTTGAAAATTCTGGTTGCCGTGTAGTGCCGGCTTAGAATTTCACTACCCCTTACTACCCACGGGTGTCGTAAGAGGCGACTAAGGGTATGGGGTTTTTAAATTGGTATTTGGGCGATGCGGCTGGAGACCCATCACTAATGACACTTTATGTCTGTCATCTTCTCCCCTATCAACTTCCAAATGTGGCTGAGGCGTTTCTAGCTCTGAAGCTCTGGCTACCCCTTTTTGGTATTTATAGCCGTGAGTATATGTATATGTATGTATGTATTTAAATAAGTACTCCTATATTCCTAAGGTCTCAACTCAACCACCATGAGAGTTTAGTATAACGTTGTCGATCGTTAGCATTTCTCTTACTGAGAAGCTATGCAATATCGGCTCGTAATAACAATAACCTATTTACACCTACATACACTCCACCACACAAAAACACACCTCATACATACATTTCACACACTTAAAAAGAAAAAAAAAGAATAACAAATGATAATTGAAATTTAGCCCACCTTATTTTCAAAAATTTGTCATAATTGTATATTGTACTGATCATAGATAATTGTATACTGATTATACATGCACCACCGTGGAATCACTGGCTTCAATTTTTCATTAATAATAGTTTTGAGGTCAGGGGTCTATATTCTCTTGTAGTAAGATTAGTTAACCTATTTTCCTATATTTGCCTAATATTGAAAATATCAATACAAAAATTGTACTTGTAGCTTGCTACATAGCCTATTCTAATATGTATTTGATGTTTTGATGTATTGTTGTGGGTTATGAATAAAGTTTTTTTTTATTCCCACAATTTTCATAGAAAGTGACTAATCTACTGAAATTCTAGCTACCTCTTTTAGGGATTTATACCCGTGAGTATATGTATGTAAATAATACTCACCATCTAAATCATAGACCTTGAACAGAAACCTAATTTTATCATCAGGCGACGTTCCCAGGAAGTGGTGCGCGGCGGAGAGGAACTCGCTCAGAGATATCGAGCCTGAGTGGTCTGTGTCGAAGATTTGGAAGACCCGTTCCGTGAAGAATGGCTGGGAAACAATATTTATGTTTACGTTGTATTAAGAATTCTTATATTTACATACATAACTCACGGCTATATTTCCCTAGAAGGGGTAACCAGAGCTACGGAATTATAAATTCCTCAGCCACTTTTGGAAGTTAACTGGGGCAAAGATGGTAAAATTAAAGGTTTTTGGTGATGGGTCTCCAACCACATCGCCCAAAAATCCCATAAAAAGCCCCAATACCCTTAGTCGCCTCTTACGACACCCGTGGGTAGAAAGGGGTAGCGACATTCTAAGCCGGCACTACACGACATTCTTATATTTGATTTATTAAAACTGTGAAGTGTTGGCTAAGAATAGCTCTGTCACCGGAAAATAACAAGATACGTAAGTTTATCAATTTACTAGGAAGTTTATAAACTTTCGTAGGATTCTAAACGAGAGATAAATCGTATTATTTTACGTCTACATTTTCGTAAATTGATAAACTTACTGAACTCACTCGTAAAATAATAAGTAAACAATAACCAAACGCTAAGCGCAATCTGATTGGTGGACTGAGGAGGAAACTCAAAATGTTATCAAAATGATAGAAAATTATAATAAAGCTAAAATTTTTGAAGTCGGCCGACAGACAAAGAATACTATTACGCCAAAAAGTATGATATTATGACTTTTAGCAACGAAAAAGTATTGATATTAAAAAGGAAATCTCAGCAGAATCCAGTAATACAAGTAGTTCCAAGCAGTAAATACTACCAAAAAATCCTTGATATACATGTTGCTACAGGTCACGGACGGCGTGACAAAATTATTTACGGCTTAAAAGACAAGTACATGTATGGTTCCAGTGTTTGCCATAAATATTTTTCTTCAATTGTGCAAAACTTGCCTTTCCAAGAAAAGTTTTCCTAAAGCTGGGATAGTCGTGAAACCACTAATTACAGATGACTTTAATAGAAGAGGACAGGTAGATCTGGTGGATTTTTAATCATCTCCAAATGGAGAGTACAAATGGATGTTACAGTACCAAGATCACTTGAGAGAGCTATTTTAGAACTAAGAACTAAGTAGTATGTTTTGTAAGAGTATTCCTGTATTTTAGCTAGTAACTGCCTACTTAGTTTTAAAATAAAATACTATTTGATAACTTATTGAAACTGATAATAGCAAACTCGACTTACTACATTCGTGCCAGAGAGGAACCAGGCATTTTCGCTTCCAATTTTATAGTTTGTCAAGTCTGATTGTACCGCAGTATATGGACACAAGCATTCCCACTATGAACATCGACCAATCAGAGAGCAGTGTGTTATTTCACGTATTTCAAAGATGCGTATATTTATAAGACCTTCTGTGATTAGTCGAATCATATAGAATCTTACGAATAGATATCCGCTAGTTTATCAATTTACCATGTGATGTCGGAAATTGATAAATTTACGCAAATGTAGACGTAAAATAATACGATTTATCTCTCGTTTAGAATCCTACGAAAGTTTATAAACTTCCTAGTAAATTGATAAACTTACGGATCTTGTTATTTTCCGGTGACAGCTCTAATCTATTTCTTCCCGCGGAGGGTGGGATAAGAGGTGACTTAGGAATGTTCGTTGGGGCTTTTTGAGCGTTTATTGGGCGATGCGGTTGGAGACCCATCACCAACAACCTTTATTTTACCATCTTTTCCCCACTCAACTTTCCAAAGGTGGCTGAGGAATTTCTCATTCCTTAGCTCTGGCTACCCCATTTAGGTATTTATAGCCGTATGTATGTATGTGGCTTGAAGTCTGTCATCAAATACTTCACTTTCATTATCCTTTCTCCGATAAACTTCTGAAACACTAACTTAACTACCCCGTTTTAGGATTTACAGAAAATAGTATTTAAAACTTGCTACGTGAACCACGCAGCTGACTTAAAATAACCATGAGGTGCAGGCTAGAGGTCAAATTTCAACTCATATCTTTTGTTTAACCCATAATATTATCGTAAAGCGCCAGCTTAGAATGTCGCTACCCCTTTCTACCCACGGGTGTCGTAAGAGGCGACTAAGGGTATAGGGCTTTTTAAGTGGTTTTTGGACGATGCGGTTGGAGACCCATCACCAACGATAATGTCTACCATCTTGTCCCCTATCAACTTCCAAATGTGGCTGAATAGAGAGTCTACCTACGTTTTTAGGCTTTATGGCCGTGAAAAAATAGGGAAGGCGGCAGGGTATGATAGGATAACTATCGAAATGCTGAGGGCTGGTAAAAGGTTGGTGGCTTCTTGGTTGTACTTCCTTTTCCAAAAGTGCTGGTCGAGTGGCAAAGTACCACAAGACTGGTGCAAGTCGGTAATTGTGCCTCTGTATAAAGGAAAAGGGTCACGCCAGGAGGCTAAAAACTACCGCGGTATCAGCCTACTCAGCATTGTCGGTAAATTGTATGCAAGGGTATTGATTGAAAGAGTAATGAATAAAACTGATGAGAAAATATGGGATCATAAATAAAAGATGTTATTAAAGGAAAGAAAAATTTCGACACTGGCGGGGTCCGAATTAGTTAAAATTCGGAGGTAGGAAACGCAAACACTACTTGAACGTGTAAAAAAGAAACAAAGGATAGAGAAATTTCGCGCTGGATGCCAACTGACACTGTAGCTCAGTTGGCAGAGCGACGGGGGCGTATACCCGAAGGTCGCGGGTTCGAACCCCGCCAGTGTCGAAATTTTTCTTTCCTTTAATAACATCTTTTATTTATGAGTAATAATCCCCACATGAGGAATTCATGTCAAAAAACATTAAAATATGGGATGTGCAAGCGGGATTTAGGAAAGGAATGGGATGTATGGATCAAATCTTCTCTCTAAGGAGCATCACCGAAAAGTTCTTAGCTAAGAACCAAGAGGTGTATTGCTCCTTCATTGATTTAGAGAAGGCGTATGATAGGGTGGTAAGAAAGTGTTTATGGAAGGTGTTATCCAAGTTCGGTTTGGGGAGTCAACTTATACGTGCATTGGTATCACTCTATGAGGATTCTAGTGTATGTGTAAGAGTAAACGGGGAAAACACTGACTGGTTCGGAATCTCTAGGGGTGTCCGACAGGGTTGTGTTGCTTCTCCGTGGCTCTTAAATTTGATGACTGTTTGACAGAATTGCGTGAAAGTGATTATGGACTAAGAATGGGTGGGTATGCTGACGATCAAGCGTTACTTGCATCGTCGGCGGAAGAGTTGCAAGAGATGATGAATATTGCATGTGCGTCATTTGAAAGAAAGGGAATGAAATTGAATGTGGATAATATAAAATCATGGTTTTTGAAAGAGAGGAGAATATGACTGAATGCGTGATTGAGATTAATGGTAAGAGAGTGGAACAAGTAAATGAGTTTGTATATCGGGGAAGTATGTTTACTAGAGATGGAAAGTGTGTTAAAGATATCGAGAGAAGAGTGAAAAAGGGAAATGCTATTAATGGAGCACTGGATAGTCTAATGTCTAGTCAATCGGTGTCCGAAAGGGCCCGAATGGCTGTGCATGATGCTGTCCTCGTTCCTACGCTTATGTATGGTAGTGAATGTTGGGTGTGGCAGAAGAAGCATGAAAGTAGAGCGAATGCAGTAGAAATGAGGTCCCTCAGAAAAGTTTGTAATGTGAGGTTATGTGATCGTGTGAGGAATGACGTGATTCGTGAAAGGTGTGGTGTAAAAGATGATATTGTAAGTAAGATAGAAAAAGGAATGTTGAGGTGGTTTGGGCACATCGAGAGGATGGATGATAGGAAATTGGTAAAAGGTATCTATAGAGCTAATGTGGAAGGTAATGTTAGTAGAGGACGGCCTTGAAAGACACACTTGGACCAAATTGAAAGTGTGCTCAAAAAGGCAGGCGTCCGAAGTATGAAGAATAAAAGAGCATGTATGAAAAGATTGATGGAGGTAGACGAAGCAAGAGAGGTTTGCCAGGATCGTACGAAGTGGCGATCGATAGTCTCTGCCTACCCCAATGGGAATTAACGGCGTGAGTATATGATGATGATGATGATGATGGCCGTGAATATGTGTATGTTTGTATATATTTTCATTCTAATTTCGACTTCATTTTCAAATTACTATCATCGACAGTGTGACGATGCTTACAATCATATAGTAACTTAAATATTCCGCAACAGACAAGTACAAACAATCATAGAAATATGCTCAATAATATGGAAATAGAAAATATTACACATACTTCCCGATGACATTAACATGATGATTATTATACATACGTATAACGGCTATAAATCCCGAGAAGGGGTAGCCAAAGCTAAAGGATAACAAATACCTCAGCCTTTTTCGGAAGATGTGTTGGGATAAAATTGTAAAACAAAGGTTTTTGGTGATGGGTCTCTAACCGCATCACCAAATATCACTTAAGAAGCCCCTATACCCTCAGCCGCCTCTTACGTCCATCCATGGGAAGTAATGGGGTAGTCCTATATACTAAGCCGATTCTACACAGCAACTATTGTTAAGCATTGTCATATACAACTAGATAAAAGGGGTAGCCCATTGATCGATAGGTTTAAAGATAAAATATACTATTTGGAAAATAAACAGCTACATACATTACATATTCACGGCTGTAATTCCCTAGAAGGGGTAGCTAGAGCCAAGGAATTATAAATTCCTCAGCCACTTTTGGAAGTTGAGAGGGGAAAAGGCGGCAAAATAAAGGTTTTTGGTGATGGGTCTCCAACCGCATCGCCCAAAAATCCAATAAAAAGCCCCGATACCCTTAGTCGTCTCTTACAACACCCGTGGGTAGAAAGGGGTAGCGACATTCTAAAGAGCTTATTCCATTACACTTTGTCGTTGCTGAATTCAGACGTCCTTCGAAGTTACTGCCGCAGACGCTTGTTATTCCACTACACAAATTCCAGTTTGAACGTTATTCCACTAGTCTGAATTCAGATTCTGTGGCTTTCAGACGTCTTCATTCAGACAAATGGAATAAGCTCTTATGCCGGCACTACACGGCAAGCTACAGCTACAGCTAATAAGCAATAAATACTTATATTGTCAATTTCTATAAACGGTCCAGTGCATTTCCTTTAACTAAAGCGAAGCAAATAACATAAACATAACATATATACATAAACGTTCACGCCGAATATCCCCGAAGGGGTTGGCAGAGGTACTAATACGTGACTTTGTCACCTGGTGTTCAGAGTACCCACGTTTTGCATGGACAGTGTACTCACGTGATAGGGGGCAGGCCTATCGCCGTTTTGTACGAATACACTGTCACATGACTAAGTACAACTCAGCCATGTGGGTTTCCTCACGATGTTTTCCCTCACCGTTAGCAACCATGATAAATTAACCACACATATGTCTTTAGAAAAGACAAATTGGTGTAGGCCCGACCCAGGATTTGAACACTAGTCGTTTGCACGATAACCGACTGTTCTACCCACTGGCTGTTCTATCACGGTTCACGGTACGAAGCAAATGTATGATCATAAAGATTCAAAACTTTGAATTAACCGATCGGGATGGGACCGATGATATCCGAGAAGGGACAAGTTATTTGGACAAATAGTTCAAAGCAGTTTTTAAGATTTTTTTGTACTGAACTACGCTTGGTTTTCGCTATATTAATTAGTTAAGTTCTTTAAATTGCTTTGATACCAAAATAACAAAGCCACTTACATTCTTGGACACCACAATTTTCTGGAATTGTTCCCTGGTAATTTCCTTCTGGTCGCCGCAAGTTTCTCTGAACAGCGACTCTAGTCTGTCCACGCTGGCGCGGTTGAAACCAGCTCGGGGCCTGATAGAGAAACAAATGGTCAAGTTCGTATCGATTTTAAAACTTAAAGTCTTTAGACTTAAACGTTCACGCCGAATATCGCCGAAGGGGTTGACAGAGGTACTAATCCTTCTCAACATCACCTGACATTGTCACCTGGTGTTCAGAGTACCCACGTTTTGCATGGACAGTGTACTCACGTGATAGGGGGCAGGCCTATCGCCGTTTTGTATAAATCAACTGTCACATGACTGACACTGTTTCCTCACGATGTTTTCCCTCACCGTTAACAACCATGATAAATTAACCACACATATGTCTTTAGAAAAGACAAATTGGTGTAGGCCCGACCCGGGATTAGAGCACTAGTCGTTTGCACTGCACGATAAGCGGTGTTCTATCACGTTGACGATTTCAGAATTATCCAGCTAAAAGGTCTTGATACAAAGACTGGGAGGTGAACAAGTAAGTAATGATAAATTCAACTTAATTTTCATGACATCATAGCAAAATTAATGTTTTAGATTTTACTTACATACATACATATACTCACGGCTATAAATCCCTAGAAGGTGTAGCCAGAGCTAAGGAATTAGTAATTCCTCAGCCACCTTTGGAAAGTTGAGTGGGGAAAAGATGGCAAAGTAAAGGTTGTTGGTGATGGGTCTCTAACCGCATCGCCCGAAAATCCCTTAAAAGCCCCAATACCGTTAGTCGCCTCTTCGTACACCCATCGGTAGAAACGGGGTAGCGCTATTCTAAGCCGACACTACACGGCGATTAAGCTAGATATATTACACAAATTTACAGGTCGTTTGGTAGTACATTCAAAGACACTTCCTATCTGCCATTGACCCGTGTCCAATCCTCTGCAAAGATATATTATAATCACAATTTAAAAATAAAATTAATCTCATCTCACAGCCCATATATGTCCCCACCAAGGGGCTCGAGCCTACCCTATATAGGGCGATTTGGCCATAGTCCACCACGCTGGCCAATTGCGGGTTGGCAGACTAACGACTACTACCGTAATAGTAGCCGAGACCGACGTCTTAACGTGCCCTCCGAAGCACGAAATTAATAGCGTCAGAAAATAAAAGACATACCTCATCACTTCCCAACGCCTAAAGTACCTCCACTTTTTCAGCGCAATATGTTTTGGAAATCTTTTTGTACACTTCTTCATTATTTAAAATCCTTTGTCTTCCTCTACAGTCAATAACACACTGACCATAATAGGCATGTGAATAGAAATTATTAAGTCAGTTGGTGAAATTACTAGCATATTTCTGATAAGTCACGTTTACTAGGTCTGTATTAAGTGTGATGATGAAATTTTACTTCTATGAGATAAACGTCACTAACTGTTGCTATATATGTACTTTTTTATGAATCAACTGCTTGGATAAAAGTAAAAAATAGTTTAGATAGATTAAGTTGGTTTCAGGTTAATTGTTTTTGCTGTTGAGTGTCGGTTTAAAATAGGATTAACCGATCACTTTCGGTGAATGTCCAAAAAAGTTAGTTAGGGTATTGGTATTTATTTCTGAGTGATTGATTAGCGATATGGCTGGATACTAGTGTCCGACCGAAAGTTAAGTTTCGGTTTCGGTTTCGGCTGAGTTTCGGCCAAATAACAAGTTTCGGCCTCGCTTTCGGTTTCGGTGAAAATGGGCCGAAACTTTTGCCGAAACCGAAACTTAATTGACAAGTTCACGCACGTTCACGCTCGTCTGACTTCGGTTTCTATGGCAACGCTTTGACGGACGCACGAAATACCAATACTGAGTATTTAATGCAACAATGACAATTACCTATTTGATTTAAATGAATGATTTGACTGAAAACTTAATTTCAAAAAATTTTAAAAATGTGATCATACCATTTATAACATAAATGATTACACTAAACCAAATATAATGTGTTTCAATTTTTTTCCCTAATTAAGGCAAAAAAATAGGTAAAATACACCAAATTTCAGTGTTTTAAACAATTTTATAGGTACCACGTTAGTTTTGGTTTCGGCCGAAACTGAAGCCAAAGCCAAAAATTCGGTTTCCGTTTTGATTTCGGCCGGAAAACCAGTTTCGATCGGACACTACTGGATACCCATCACCTACCGTCTATTATATTACCCACTCAAGATCCGAAAATAACTGCTGAGACTAAGGCACTGGCTACCCATTAAAATGAATTGATATTCGTGAGTGTATTTATGTAGAAATAAATGTTTCGCCCCTATTCTTTTCTTATTCACTCCGTGACTGCGAGTGAACACTAGCGCCGCCTTGCCAAAATGAGAATATCTATTAAATTTATATTATTGTACGAAGAACAATAAAAAAATCAGATGACATCTTTAAATGTTTATTTTTATTGCCTTAGGACAGGTTCATGTAACATGCACGTCGTAAAAACATATTTCAAAGTTCTTTTTAGGTCACCATACAGTTGTTGTCAGCTAAGTGACCTTTATTTGTATTTCTTCAGTATAGTATATACATATCTATAAAGTTTAAATTTCCTCGAACATTTTACCAATGTACAGTTATTTTATTTTTTATTATTATTATAATGATTTCATCTATTTTTGTTTGTTTCAAATAAATTACGAAATTAGCTATAATCATATATGGAGTAGGTTTCTTTCCTTTTTTTAACCGACTTCAAAAAAAGGAGTGTTCTCAATTCGACCGGTATATTTTTTTTTTTTTTTATGTTTGTTCGCCGATTACTTCGCCATTTATGAACCGATTTTGATTATTATTTTTTTATTCGAAAGAAGATACTCCCGGATTGGTACCATGATGAGGATATCAGGGTCTGATGATGGGATCCTAGAGAAATCGAGGGGAACCCTCAAATTTTATAGGCAAATGTACCGCGTTTTACATATTTTCTGAACTTATATTGACATTTGCTTCTGAAAATCATATTGTTATGCTGCTGAGCTGATGATGGAAGGTGTGGATCCTCAATCACTAGGTATTAGGAAACAGTTCTTTCCACATTCTATATAGATTTATACTCCTATTCGTAGCTTTTATGAAGAGAAGTACAGGTTCACTAAACATTTCTTTTGTTATGTTATTGTTACCGAGAAAGTACCATGAGACCAGGATCTGATGATGGCATCCCAGGAAATCGAGGGGACTGTCGAAACTCACAATTATGTGACAGTGTATTTGTTCAAAACGCCGATAGGCCTGCCCTGTATAACGTGAGAACACTGCCTAATAAATCGTGGGTACTCTGAACAACAGGTGACAATGTCACGTGATATTCAGAAGTATTACTACCTCTGCTAACCCCTTCAGGGAAATTCGGCGTGAGCGTTTGAGTCTTTCTTGAGATGTAGAATTGAAGACCAATGCCTTTCGAAGGATTTTAAGAACAATGTAAGGTTACATATGGTTGAGCCTATTTAATATCGTACTATAATAGAAATACCGGAAATACGAAGAATAATACAGTAACTGTCGCATCCTCATCCGAGAGGCATCTTTGCCAGGTCTACCCATCTCTAAAACTCGTAAAATAAAATAATTTTTAACAAAAAGAAAACCGACTTCATAAAAAAACAACCGAAAATAAACAATCTAGTACTAAAAAGTACGAAATAAGTTTTTTAATTGAATATGAGTACTGTGATTGATACCTTAGCAATTTCTTTATTCCACACGCGTCAGTTCAACCTACCTAAATATTACAATTCTCTTAAATAAATTTTTGAGTCGGTGCCAGACAAACAAAAGTAAATTCACCCTGCTATCTATCTCTGATTATTACAATCTAAACAATATGTATCTATCGCCTAACGTTTTAAATGATAATACGTACAAAAATCAATTTACCCTACAACTACAAGGTACCCTACATTTTACATGTATATGAAGTGCGAAATACACACTTCTTATTATCAATTATCATCGAGGCTGGCACCGGCTCACAAATTTATTTAAGAGAATTGTAATATTTAGGTAGGTTGAACTGACGCGTGTGGAATAAAGAAATTGCTAAGGTATCAATCACAATACTCATATTCAATTAAAAAACTTATTTCGTACTTTTTAGTACTAGATTGTTTATTTTCGGTTGTTTTTTTATGAAGTCGGTTTTCTTTTTGTCTCTGTTACAGTATTTGTTTCTTATTATTATTTAATTATATATTTTTTTGCTTTATGTATTATTTAGTATGTAGTAGATATAAGTTTGAGGTGTTGGCTGAAAACCAGCGTACTCAGCGTTTGTGTCCTGCGAGACTTGCGCTGGGTACATTTTACGCTGAGCCAAGACCTTTTTGGTATCATTAAATGTTGTCTCTAATTGTTAAATACTGTTTGTAATTTTGTTTTTAATACCAAATAAACATTTTACTTACTTACTTACTATTTCCCACTAATATTTGTATTTGTTTTGTTTACACTGGGGTGTTTTTAATTCTGAAACCCTGGATACCCCTTCTTGGGTTTTAAAGCCTCACGGCTAACACTCGCAGTTGTATGTATGTGAATATTACCTGCTACTAGAAACCGTTGCTAATATCTCCATGATGGCTTCAGCTGTGACGAAGTTAGCTCCTTCGTTGTCCAGTATACGGAACAATTTATCTGTCACCTGAAACAGGTATCGATTAAGATAGACACCTTTTTATTTTACTTTGTAGAAAAATAGATTAAACATTTAAAAAAAATGCCATGTGGTGTCGGCTTAGAATAACACTACCCCATTTCTACCCGTGGGTGATCGTAAGAAGCGACTAAGGGTATCGGGGCTTTTTAAGTGATTTTTGGGCGATGTGGTTGGAGACCCGTCACTAAAAACATTTATTATTATCATCTTTTCCCCAATCAACTTCCAAAAGTGGCTGAGGAATTTATCATTTCAAACCTCTGGCTACCCCGTTAAGGGATTTATAGCCGTGAGTATATGTATGTATGTATGTTGCATGAGACCTCATGTGGGGATTATTTTACTGGCTTATTCCGTTTATCCACCCTAAAACAGCCCCCCTTAAGCGGATATTCGGAAACGCGCATCCTTCTATCTACCCTGAACGGGATGGATAGCCGTAATTCATATAATATGTTTCTTCCGATTTTTTACCCTGCCTACGTACAGTCATTTACAGAAAAAATATCCAAAGTAGTAATTTGTCACTTTTTTGTTAGGAGTTTCTTTCTTGTTATGGTCTCATTTGTCACAACGGTCATTTTAAATATTTTTCACCCAAATATTACCTCCCAACCTTTTAGGTGCTTACCTGCAATTTAGTTTTTAAGATTATTTTACGTTAATTGTTTGACAATAAATATTAAATTTAAACTTCTTACTACGATAATTTTATTCAAACTCTAAGTAGGAAAGTAGGCAGGCACCTATGTATATCTCAAGTATTGTAATGTTCACGGAGTTTCTTTGAGGGGGTTTGTGTTGCGTATGTTTTTGTAAATGACTGTATTTGGGGTAAAAAATCGGAAGAAACATATTATGAATTACGATTATCCACCCTGTTTAGGGTGGATTGAAGGACTGGGGTGTCTGAGTATCTGACTTAGGGTGGCTGTTTTAGGGTGGATAAACGGAATAAGCCATTTTACTAATTAATAAGTGTTAAGTTATAATTATAAACCAATAAGGTGTTGAGAAACGAGGTAAATTTCGCAACAGTGGTTACTTAGCGCCATAGCTCAGTTGGCAGAACAACCTGGGCGTAGACCGGGAAGTCGCGGGTTCAAGTCCTACCGGTGCCGAAATTTTTCTTTCCTTGATTGTTTAGTATAATTTAATGTTTGTTAACATAAGCAGCTTTAATGGTTCAGTGGGAATGCCATAGCTTCTCATGCAGGAGACATGATTTTAAATCTCCACTTGGGCTTATTCCGATGTTTCTTATGTTAAATTATATGTACATATGTCGTGGCCATATCGTAGATTTGGACACATCATGAATGGATCGATCATTTCATGAAATATTAGTATTTCATGAAAATTGGTTTAAGGTTGTATTTTATATAGTTTGTAAAAATAATATACTGATTATAATATCTTATCGTACATATTTATAAAGTGTCATTGTGTTATTTTTCTATTTATCATTTGGCTGTGATTTCTATACCATCGTTGTAGTTATTTTGTGAAGATTTCATTGTAGGCATGTTGGTTTTGTTGTTTTAATGATGTGGTTTGTAAAAATGGAATGTTACCTTAAAATGTATTTTATTAATATATTTTAGTACTTAGTTTATCGGCTACCCTCTTGTTGTTTGTTTGTGTTTTTTATTTTTTATTATTATTTTGGCACTGGCTAAAAATCAGTGCTACTAGAACCAAGTACTGGTAGAAATATCCTGAGCCAGTGACCATTTATTCAGTAAGAACAGAACATATTGTTATCCAAGTTCGGTTTGGGGAGTCGACTTATACGTGCACTGGTATCACTCTATGAGGATTCCAGTGCATGTGTGAGAGTAAACGGGGAAAATACTGACTGGTTCGGGATCTCTCGGGGTGTCCGACAGGGTTGTGTAGCTTCCCCGTGGCTCTTCAATTTGTTCATGGATGACTGTTTAACAGAGTTGCGTGAAAGTGATTATGGATTGAGAGTGGGTGGATTCATCATTAAATGCCTCTTATATGCCGACGATCAAGTGCTACTTGCATCATCGGTGGAAGAGCTGCAAGAGATGATGAATATTGCATGTGCGTCTTTTGAAAAAAAGGGAATGAGGGTGAATGTGGATAAAACAAAAACTATGGTTTTTGAGAGAGAGGTGAATATGACCGAATGCGTGATTGAGATTAATGGTAAGAAAGTGGAACCAGTGAAAGAGTTTGTATATTTAGGAAGATTGTTTACTAGGGATGGAAAGTGTGATGAGAAATCGAGAGAAGAGTGAAAAAGGGTAATGCGGTAAATGGAGCACTGGATAGTCTAATGTCTAGTCAGTCGGTGTCTGAAAAGGCCCGAATGGCTGTGCATGATGCTGTCCTCGTTCCTACGCTTATGTATGGCAGTGAATGTTGGGTGTGGCAGAAGAAGCATGAAAGTAGAGTGAATGCAGTAGAAATGAGATCCCTCAGAAAAATGTGTAATGTAAGGTTATGTGATCGTGTGAGGAATGATGTGATTCGTGAAAGGTGTGGTGTAAAAGATGTTATTGTAAGAAAGATAGAAAAAGGAATGTTGAGATGGTTTGGGCTCATAGAGAGGATGGATGACAGTAAATGGGTGAAAGAGATATATAGAGCCAATGTGGAAGGTAATGTTAGTAGAGGACGACCTCGGAGGACACATTTGGATCAAATAGAAAATGTGCTCAAAAAGGCAGGTGTCCGCAGTATGAAGAATAAAAGACCATGTATGAAAAGATTGATGGATGTAAACGAAGCCAGAGAGGTTTGCCAGGATCGTACAAAGTGGCGATCGATAGTCTCTGCCTACCCCAATGGGAACTAACGGCGTGAGAATATGTATGTATGTATTTATGTATGTATATTGCGAGTGCTGTAGTTTTTTTTTTAAATATTGTTAAAGATGTAAGTGTATTTGTGTTAAGTGTAGTGTTTTTTTTTAAATTTATATATTATTTAGGTCATAAGTACTTTGTAAGTGAGTTCTAACTTTTTGAATATGTTTTTTTTCTTCTTTTTCTTTCTTCAAATGTTGTATTGTTTATTGGCCAGATCATGATGTGGTTATTAAGCGAGGAAGAAAGATATATACAAGCAATACAAATACCTAAATAAAATACACATATATGTGTGTGAGTGTGTATACTGCATGTTTTAATAAGTGATTATTACAAATTGGATTATCATACGCAACTAAAATCCCTTAGGGAATTGACCAAATCTCCATTTTTATCATATCCCTGCGACAGATATACACACGGCCACAAATCTTATAATCTTTATGTACATAATCCAATATGAACCCACACATACCACTTTACTCTTAAAGATCCGCTGAAAGTGGTCGAGGCTGACCTCCCCGTCGCCGCACAGCACGTACGCGAGACTCTCCACTTGCTCCACGAACTCTATTTGGCGTTCTTCTCTGGAAAAATATTATCAGATCATATAAATGTGGAAGTTTGGATGTTTGTGTGTTTGTACATACATACAAACATATATTCACGGCTATAAATCCCTAGAAGGGGTAGCCAGAGCTTCAGAGCTAGAAACTCCTCAGCCAAGTTTGGAAGTTGATAGAGGACAAGATGGTAGAAATAAAGTATCGTTGGTGATAGGTCTCCAACCGCATCGCCCAAAAACTGCGTAACATAGCCCATACCCTTAGTCTTACGACACCCGTGGGTAGAAAGGGGTAGTGACATTCTAAGCCGGCACTACACGATAAAGTTTAAAAGGTTCAGTAGGTTAACTTACAATCTTAAGTAAAAGAGTGTAAATTTAATTATTATTTGGTTGTGATTGTGTTACGTGCACCGAATTATATTATTATTAACTTTTTTTCACCCCAATCAACTTCCAATAACGACTAAGTTTCTATGTCTTAAACTTTGACTACTCCTTTTAGATTCTATTTGGGTAGCAAACCAAACTACCAGGAAGGTTATGTCGTATAGACATATCTCTATTTAATTTAAATATTTTTGTTCATGGAAACCTCATGTAGGGTTATCTATACTTACCTGTAATAAATCTGTAGAGAGGTCAATTCTGTACATGAAATATATTTTCAAAATAACTATCAGGTGGTGATAAGGGATCGATGCTGATGCCAAAAATGCAATCAGTAAAATTTTTGTCTGTCTGTCTGTCTGTCGGTTTGTATGTTCCTTATGGAAACAAAAACTACTCGACGGATTTTCACGAAACTTGGTACAATTATTTTTCATACTCCTGCGCAGGTTTTTGTATACTTTCCTGCAGAGTAGTAAAGGGAAATTTTAGGAAATTTTTGGGAAAACGGGAGAAGTAACTCCATTTTTTAAGCTTCCGTCGCGTGTGCAGCCTTAATGGTTAAACTTACATAGAAATCATGTATAACGGAATTCATCTTCATAAAATTATCTAAAAAAAAATCTCAACAGTTAATGTCTATCTTTTACGGTTGACTCACAATAACACGTGTAATTCCTGATAGCTTAGCAGTTCGGACCATTCTGATTATATTTGTTTACTCTTACGTTTGTAAACCTCTCACTCATCCCTAATTTAAAAAAGGTTACATTATTACCTATTCAAAAAAAAAGAATCATAGAAATCGGTAGACAAACACCGAAATTATACATAAAATAAGCCATCGCGCCCGTAACCAAAACCAAATCGTTACTAATTTACATATAACATACTAGATGGCGCCAGTAGTTGCATCCTATATAACGCAATGATTTATTTTTTAGATTGTTATAAATACTTCATAGCGTTTTATTCCAAAATTTATAAACTACTAAACCGAAATACTGAACCGTTCATTAAAGCGCTGAATTTCACAATGCTTGAGTAGTGACTGAAGAAAGAAACCTCAGATATTTAAAAAAACAACGCTACCCGTGCGAAGCTGGGACGATCCACTAGTTACTAATAAATAAAGGAAAGAAAAAAAAAGGAAAAAAGGTTCGATTCCCTCCTGTGTCGAAATTTTTCTTTCCTTTATTTATTAATATCTCTATTTAATTTTCGTGGCTGTACATCTTAAAAAGGGCTAGATAAGGCTTAGCAAAACGGGAATTATTTAAAACAAATATTTATTAGTTTCCTCGTTTAATTCCGCTAAATAACTGCAGTATTCATGCGGCATGCTTTGTGCAAACTTTCGAGATATCAAAAGAATTATTTAGTCATGCTTTTAAGTTGAGTGGAAGAAATATTGTAAAATGAGGTTGGTTAGTGACATAATAAGATAACATAACATAAACGTTCACGCCAAATATCCCCGAAGGGGTTGGCAGAGGTACTAATTCTTCTAAACATCACGCGACTTTGTCACCTGGTGGTAGTCACGTTTTGCATGGACAGTGTACTCACGTGATAGGGGGCAGGCCTATCGCCGTTTTGTACGAATACACTGTCACATGACTAAGTACAACTCAGCCATGTGGGTTTTCTCACGATGTTTTCCCTCACCGTTAACAACCATGATAAATTAACCACACATATGTCTCTGGAAAAGACAAATTGGTGTAGGCCCGACCCAGGATTTGAACACTAGTCGTTTGCACGATAACCGAGTGTTCTACCCACTGGGCTATCACGGTTGGTGTCTGTAAGTTGTTGTTTTTAGATTAATTGTTATAGGTGGAGATTTTCAATTGGCATTGCACTGTTTACTTTATTGTTTAGTAAATGTTTACGCTGTAAATCTTCCAAATAAAATAATAATAAAATAGTGACAGTTCAGCCATATCTCTTACAATCACTTCAAAGACCCCAATACCTTAAGTTGCCTCGTGCGACATCCGCGGAATGGGTGCGAGTAAAGTTTGTCTGCGGTATAACGTGAGGGAGGAAAGAAATATCTTTATCATACTGACGTTATACTCTCAACCCAACTCGAACGGTCAAACCGTATATTAGTTGCATTTTAAATGTTAGAGGTTAAGGACTAATTTTTCTAAATATCACGTTTCATTAATATCACCTGGTCCACGACGACATGATAGTCCAGTGGGTAGAACACCCGCCCGAAAACAGAAGGGCGTGACTTCCAATCCTGGGTCGGGCCTACACCAATTTGTCTTTTCTAAAGTCATATGTGTGGTTAATTTATCATGGTTGTTAACGGTGAGGGAAAACATCGTGAGGAAACCCACATGACTGAATTGTACTTAGTCATGTGACAATGTATTCGTACAAAACGGCGATAGGCCTGCCCCCTATCACGTGAGTACACTGTCTAAGCAAAACGTGGGTACCCTCTCTGGACACTAGAAGGCGCTGCCATGTGAGTTCAGAAGTATTGGTACCTCTGCCAACCCCTTCGGGGATAAACGGCGTGAACGTAATTGGCTTGGTCAGTGCACTCACGTGACCTTAGGGCAGGTTTATCGTCGTCCCGTACTAATACATTGTCACATGGCTAAATAAATCTGCTGAGTAGTGTCGGCTAAGAATAGCTATCTATCTATCCCACTTCTTTCCATGGGTGTTCGTAAGAGGCGGCTAAGGGTATTGTTACTTTTTAAGTGATTTTCGGGCGATGTGGTTGAGACCCATCACCAAAAACATTTACTTGACAGTCTTTTTCCCACCCAACTTCCAAAAGTGGCTGAGGATTTTCTTATTCAGAAGCTCTGGCTACCCCTTCTAGGGATTTAAAGCCGTCAGGATATGTATGTATTTATGACTAAGTACTACTTAGCCATGTGGGTTTCCTCATTAAGTTATCTTTCAATTTAGCTATCAGGGGTTGTGTATAAATACATATATATATATATATATCTCACTCAAGCCGTTAGTTCCCATTGGGGTAAGCAGAGATTATAGATCGCCACTTTGTACGATCCTGGCAAACCTCTCTAGCTTCGTTTACATCCATCAATATTTTGATATATGCTCTTTTATTCTTCATACTTCGGACGCCGGCCTTTTTGAGCACACTCTCTATTTGGTTCAAATGAGTATGTGTACTAACGTTATAGTATTTAATACTTATTACTGTATTTTAACTTACGGTAGCCTTTCTTTCAAATACTCAATCCAGTCTTTCTGAGTGAGACAGCCAACCTTCTCAATGTCAAACAGTTTGAAGATACGTTCGAGGAGGTCCTGAAACAAAATTTGTATTTTTAATACATATGATTATATACAGGTCACTAAAACACACAATTGAATCACATACATTCATACATATACTGATGACAACAAATCTAAAAAGGGGTAGTCAGAGCTTCAGAGCTAGAAACTCCTCAGCCATATTTGGAAGCTGAAATTAATCTCATATGATGTGAATAAAGTGTGAATATAAAGATGAGTATTATTGTAGGCGATTCAAACGTCACACTTTAAGTCTGCGCTGTGTAGTGTCGGCTTAGAATAGCACTGCCCCATTTCTTCCGGTTGGTGTACGTAAGAGGCGACTAACGGTATTGGGGCTTTAAAGGGATTTTTGGGCGTTGCGGTTGGAAACCCATTACCAACAACCTTTATTTTACTATCTTTTCCCCACTCAATTTCCAAACGTGGCTGAGGAATTTCGAATTCCTTAGCTCTGGCTACCCCTTCTAGGGATTTATAGCCGTGAGTATATGTATGTATGTACTTAATCCTTATACTTTGATGGACTAGAGTAACCCTATAAATAACAGTTTTAAATAATTATACATCACATGTAACAGCGGCTGAACTCTCTTTAATTCTGGATAATCGATATTGGGATAACAACCACCAGTACTAGTAGATAGTTATACAATACTTTTAAAAATACCAAGTTACCAAGTCACTCACACAACATCGATAATGCGATAACTTAATTTGCGAAGAATTTGGGCACATTTTTATGAAGGCTAAATTACAAATATCTAATTATTCATACGTTTGCCCTTAGAAGTCATCAAACTTTACACAAATACAACAATTTAATATAATCTGAATATATTACATCCAATTACCACTTACTTGTTAAATCCAAGCAACCGATTTACCACTTTTTAGAAATATCACTATTAGAGTGTACCACTTAAACTAGTTAACTGACGTTTAGAAATGGATTGTCACGTTCTAAAATTTCACGTTGTAGTTCTGTTTTGTTTTACAACTACCCTGCATTTTGACCGATAAATAATAGCACGAAGTAAGGATAAAGAATGATATTTTTAAATAATACTCGTACATACATATACTCACGGCTATAATTCCCTAAACAGGGTAGCCAGAGCTTTGGAATGAGAAATTACTCAGCCACTTTTGGAAGTTGAGTGGGGAAAAGATGGTAATAATAAATGTTTTTGGTGACGGCACCCTTAGTCGCCTCTTACGATTACCCACGGGTAGAAATACGTTAGTGTTATTCTAAGCCGACACAACACAGCAAAATATTCCATTAATTAACAAATACACATAATCATGGCTATAAATCCTTAAGAGGAGACTTTAACAGAGCCTTTATTAAATATAAATAAATAAAACTTTCTTAAACGCTCAACAACATTAACACAATTATTAAGTTTTTAATCAAAATCATTAATACTGATATCGTTATTTTTTTTAATTATTTTTTTGAAGTTCGAAAAGTGGTGATTTGGAAGCTCTGACCACCCCATTATGGTATTCTAACCGTGCGTTTAGACATGTTTGATAAGTCAAGACATTTACATCAATCACCAGTAAGCCTAAAACTTATTAGCATAAAAATTCAACGAAGCCTTATTAAACCTTCGTTCTTAATACGACCATTAGCTAAGTCTAAAACCGGAGCAGGTTGGGCAACATAATAGAATTAATAACTCATGCATAATGCAGGTGTACCAACATTAGCATATGAATGGAAAGTGAGACAAATTTTAAGGCTAGCTTATCTGAGACATGTAGGCACTTTCTTGTATCATTTCCATACACACGGGGTAGCCAGCGCTTCAGTATAAGAAATATTACTTAAAAAGTATTACTGTATAGTTAATGTTTTTGGTGATAAGTCTTCAAACGCATCACCCAGAAATCAGCTCTAATACCTTTAGTTGCCTCTTACGAACACTCACGGGAAGAAATGGGGTAGTAGTATACTGAGTCGACAATAAACAGCCCCATTCTGTATCATTTGTAAATACTACTCCGAAAGGGGTGCTATTTTATATCAACATTGCACAACTAGTTAATTAAAACCTCAGATTTAAATACATTATCTTTTATTCATCGACATATGTGACTGTATGTATCAATATTTCTTTTTTTTATGCTATTTTTCTACATTGAACAAGTGACAAACATACATACATACATATACTCACGGCTATAAATCCCAAAATGGGGTAGCCAGAGCTAAGGAATTAGAAATTCCTCAGCCACTTTTGGAAAGTTAAGTGGGGAAAAGATGGTAAAATAAAGGTTGTTGGTGATGGGTCTCCAACCGCATCGCCCAAAAATCCCTTAAAAAGCCCCAATACCGTTAGTCGCCTCTTACGTACACCCACCGGAAGAATTGGGGTAGTGCTATTCTAAGCCGACACTACACAGCAAAATTCTCAAAATTCATTTAAAGTTTTAAAAATATTGAATATGCTTTTGAACTGTATATCTAATACTTATATTCTGTAAATGTATTACCAAATTTTTTTTATTCTGTTAACGCAGTAAAAACTACAAAATGTTCAATTTTGTAGTAGCACACCGGCATATTCTAAAGAATCGTACCTCAGAACAATTACCAATAATTTATTTTTAAAATATGTTTTACAACTTTTTCTCAAATCAAAGAATGCAAATAATATGCAACAGATCAATGAGGTATTGTATTTAACAATGTAATTACACTAAGAATGCGTGTTAAACGCACAAAATGGCCGCGCAAAAATCGAAACGAAACTTCTGAGAATTTAATAATTTACAAAATTGTTGACAGATTTGGAGGTCCACGCTTTGTAATTTTAAAATTTTAAGATATGTATTTCTTAATATATTTTAGTCTTCCAGTTATTTCTGATAAAATAATTTAAGGTTGTATATGAGTAATTTGAAGCGAATGACTTTCGCTTATGATATTAAAACATTATTTTATGTTTTACAGTTCTGTGGTAGCGGCTTAGAATATATTAATACATGCGAGTACCATACGAAGTGGCTAAGGGTACGGGGATTTTAGCTGACTGTCAGAAAATGTGGCTCAAGACCCGTAATCAACCATCCTTTATTTTGTCCCCTTGAGTTTAAAATTTCGCTGCGGAATTTCTATTTCTGAAGATCTGGCTACCCAAAAAAGGGATGTATAGTCGTGTTAATTGTCTCTAGGCCCAAATTATCTTGACATATTTTTTTTACTACATAAATAGCCTATTGTAATAAAGTTCTGCCAACCTGTTCGCGATTAAAAGTCGTAATATCACACACGTGCGAGTCGTGTGAAATCGTGATCCAACACAAAGTTGATAAATCGGTGAGATCATTCGATATAAGATCAAAGCATCAAGCTGAATTGTCACGATATACAACTTGACACCGTATTACCTTGGTGTACTCGCTTTCGATTACCTTTATACGCATATTTTTTTTATACGGCTGAAGTTTTTATTTACTTTTAATGCGGTTTACCAGCAGATATACACTATTACAAGAAACCTAAACAAAATAATTTAAATTAAAATTAGCATGTATTCACAAATAATGATGATTGTATTACGTGAGTACACTGTCCAAGCAAAACGTGGGTGTACCTTCTCTGGACACTAGATGGCGCTGCCATGTGAGTTCAGAAGTATTGGTACCTCTGCATACCCCTTCGGGGATAAACGGCGTGAACGTTTATGTTATGTTTATGTTATGTATTTCACACTAAACTTACAAAAGTGGTTATATATGTATGTATTATAATTATATAATTTATCATAATATATAAAATATTTGTAAATAAGAAAAAAGTAATATTATTCTTTTTATACGAATAAAAATTTATCTCAAACTATAAAATACTTTGTTTTAAATGATACAATTCACACTGTACTGAAGAAAGTTTTCATTGAAATGTAATCTTCACGTAACCCCTTTCATTCCATTCGAAACCAAACGAAACATTCCACTAATTCCCATACCACACAGCATCGCAATCGTTTTCGGATTCCTGATAGCGATCGCGAGCACGACAATGCAATTAGACCGTCACATATGTCATGGCCCCAAGCTAGAACGTGTTAACGACTGATTTATCACCGTATGTGCTTTTAAGATCATAATGTAGCACAATTGTAGCTTATACAATAATCGCTATGATTTATAAAGCTGCGTGAGACTGACTTAGATTTTAGAAAAATTGGAGGTTGGAGTTATGAAATAAAATAAATAGGTAATAAATAAATAGGTAGGTAGTGTTATATTTTCGATGTGATCCCGAGAACTGGTGGTGGTCGAAATATGTATTTGGGATGTAAATATATTACACATTATATAGTGACTTGTACATTATACCCAAAAATCAACATACATACATATACATAAATAAAAGATGTTATTAAAGGAAAGAAAAATTTCGACACTGGCGGGGTTCGAACCCGCGACCTTCGGGTATACGGCCCCGTCGCTCTGCCAACTGCGTAATAATCAAATGAGTAATTATATCCCACATGAGGAATTCATGTCAAAAAACATTAAATTATGTGATAGTTAGGCGTTTCCAACATTTGCATTCTATCTGAAAAGGTAGACAAGTGGCCGTCCGAATTAGTTAAAATTCGGAGGTAGGAAACGCAAACACTACTTGAACGTGTAAAAAAGAAACAAAGGATAGAGAAATTTCGCGCTGGATGCCAACTGACACTGTAGCTCAGTTGGCAGAGCGACGGGGGCGTATACCCGAAGGTCGCGGGTTCGAACCCCGCCAGTGTCGAAATTTTTCTTTCCTTTAATAACATCTTTTATTTATGAGTAATAATCCCCACATGAGGAATTCATGTCAAAAAACATTAAAAAATACATACATATACTCACGGCTATAAAACCCCAGAAGGGGTAGCCAGAGCTAACGAATTAGAAATTCCTCAGCTACTTTTGGAAGTTGCGTGGGGAAAAGATGGTAAAATAAAGGTTGTTGGTGATGGGTCTCCAACCGCATCGCCCAAAAATCCAATAAAAAGCCATGATACCCTTAGTCGCCTCTTACGACACCCGTGTAGTACCCGTAAAAAACGGGTAGTGATGGGTCTCTAGTCACATCCCCAAACGATCACCTATGCACCAAAAGCTATATTTAAAAGCTATATTTCTTGCATAAGAAATATGCAGAAAGAACAGGGTTAATAATATTCTAAGCCACACGCAACAGTATAAACTAACATCATACTAGGTATACTCACGGCCATGAATCTGAAAAAGGGGTAGCCAGAGCTTTAGAGCTAGAAAGTCCTCAGCCAGATTTGGAAGTTGATAGGGGACAAGATGGAGAAATAAAGTATCGTTGGTGATGTGTCTCCAACTAAGTAGATTGCAATATATAAAAAAGGCTCAGCTTTAGACAACAATGGTTATTCAAACCATGTATAAAAATCTCAACTTTGGTAAAAAAGCACATTACTTTACATACATACATATACTCACGGCTATACATCCCTAGAACGGGTAGCCAGAGCTAAGGAACTAGAAGTTCATCAGCCACTTTTGGAAAGTTGAGTGGGGAAAAGATGGCAAAATAAAGGTTGTTAGTGATGGGTCTCCAACCGCATCGCCCAAAATCCCTTAAAATCCCCAATACCGTTAGTCGCCTCGTACGTACACCCACCGGAAGAAATGGGGTAGTGTTATTCTAAGGCGACACTACACAGCAAACTTTATTTCAGTTTAATATGTTCACTTATGCGAGAATTGCCATGTGAGTTCAGGAGTATTGGTACCTCTGCCAACCCCTTCGGGGATAAACGGCGTGAACATTTATGTTTATGTTAGGTTTATGTTATGCGAGAAATGGACCCTACACAGCGAACAGTACTTTAATTAATCGTTGTCAAGAAATCTTAAGTACACAGATAAAATACTTTACTTTAATTAACGAAAGTACGATAATTAGTTAGTAAATAATTAAAGCGAATAGTTAAATCAACATGCTCGGCCAAAATAATAGTTTAATTACACTTTTTAAACTAATTAAACGTACGAGAATAATTGGCGGTGATACTGAGAAAAAATCGATTCACAATTCGAATGGACTCGGTAATTAATTACAAGACCGCCACCGATTCGATTTTTAATCGTTCGATTACTATCTCTCGGTTACGAGACATCCGACAGTAGGGTTGCCACTGCACTGTTTATTTAATTTTGAATATTGTGCAAGTCGCAGTTTTTCACTCTGCCACCTTAAAATGTAAAAAGTCTGCGAATAATGTTAGGATGAACGTCTTTGTAAAAATTAATTATAAAATTTAGAATCTGACCACCTTAGGAGCATTTACATTTAAAACTATTCTCTTCAGCAAGAAAATTTATGTGTAACTTTATCAATTCAATATAATAATATGAGGAGGGCCTCCCATTTAACATTTTTTTTATACTTAACTTACTTCCACGAATTCTTAACAACAGTATTCTTTCTATTGCTGCTTGCTTAATGCTGTGTAGTGTTGGCTTAGAATAACACTACCCCATTTCTGCCGGTGGGTATACGTAAGAGGTAACGGTATTGGGGCTTTTAAGGGATTTTTGGGCGATTCGGTTGGAGACCCATCACCAACAACCTTTATTTTGCCATCTGGTCCCCACTCAACTTTCCAAAAGTGGCTGAGGAATTTCTAGTTCCTTAGCTCTGGCTACCCCTTCTAGGTATTTATAGCCGTGAGTGTATGTATGTATGTATGTAGTATTCTAAATAAAAGCCAACAATGCCAACCCTATGGCCGGACACGTCTGTATGAAAGCTATTTGTAGTGGCTGCTGCGGCCTGTATTTTGACAGGTGAGAGATAAGTCGCCTATTCTATGATGGAACTACAGATTAGTGGACTGGGAAATTATATATAGGCGTATACTCACGGCTATAATTTTTTTAACGGGGTAGCCAGAGCTTTGGAAGTTCAGTGGGGTGATGGTTGATCCAAAAGATGGTTATAATATTTTTTTTTAAATGCTTTATTTCGTTTTAATAACATACAAAATTTGTTTACAATAATTTCGCCAAACTACATAGTAGTTTGTTGGCGGATATAAGAAACATGGAGTGTTAATCAAACAAAGTAAATTTAAAGTAAAGTAAACAAAGTAAATAAAGAACCACATCGCTCAAATATCACTTAAAAAGCCCCTATGCCCTTAGACGATCACCCACGTGTAGGAATGGGGTAGTGCTATTCTAAGCCAACTTATACTTAAATTGTTTCCGCGAATTCTTAACCTCAGTATCAATTTTTTTAATGTAACCCAACAATGCCAACCCTATGGCCGGACACGTCTGTATGAAAGCTATTTGTAGTGGCTGCTCTGGCCTGTATTTTGACAGGTGAGAGATAAGTCGCCTGCCTATTCTATGATGGTATTACGGATTAGTGGACTGGGAAAATATATATACATATACTCACGGCTAATAAATCCTTATACGGGGTAGACAGAGATTTGGAAGTTTAGTGGGGAAAAGATGGTTATTATTAGTAAATAGTTTTTTGGGATGGGTCTCCAACCACATCGCCCAAATATCACTTCAAAAGCCTGTATACCCTTAGATGCCTCTTACGATCACCCGCGGGTAGAAATGGGGTAATGCCATTCTAAGCCAACTTATACTTAACTTGTTTTCACGAATTCTTAACCACAATATGGACACATTTGCTGTGGAGTGTCGGCTTAGAATAGCTCTACCCCATTTCTTCCGGTGGGTGTACGTAAAAGGCGACTAACGGTATTGGGGGCTTTTAAGGGATTTTTGGGCGATGCGGTTGGAGACCCATCACCAAAAACCTTTATTTTACCACCCTTTCCCCACACAATTTTCCACAAGTGGCTGAAGAATTTCTAATTCCTTAGCTCTGGCTAGCCCTTCTAGGGATTTATAGCCGTGAGTATATGTATGTATGTACTATGGACACATCTGTTTGAAAACTATTTGTAGTAACTGCTCCGGCCTGTATTTTGACAGGTGAGAGATAAGTCGTCTGTTATATGATGGTATAACGGATTAGTCGACTGGGAAAAAATATATACATATACCTACTTATGCTATAGTGGTGTAGGCTTAGAACAGCTCAAACCCTTTTCTTCCTGCGATCGTCGTAACAGGCAACTTAAGAGCTTATTCCATTTGTCTGAATGAAGACGTCTGAAAGCCACAGAATCTGAATTCAGACTAGTGGAATAACGTTCAGAACGCTAGGCTTCTGAAAAGTAGACAAATTTGTGTAGTGGAATCACAAGCGTCTGCGGCAGTAACTTCGAAGGACGTCTGAATTCAGAAACGCCAAAGTGTAATGGAATAAGCTCTTAAGGGCTTTATCAATAATGTTTTTGGGCGATGTGGATTGAGACCAATAACCAGACTTTTGTTATTTCACAATATTTTGTACACGAACACCGCTTATCTTGCAGACGATAAAGGTTAAAATTCCGGGTCGGGCCTACACCAATTTGTGTTTTCGATGTGTGCTTAGTTTATCATAGTTGTCAACAGTGAGGAAAAACCCACATGGCTAAGTTGAACTTAGTCAAGTGGCAGTGTATTGGTACACTGTGTAAACAACTCTTGGGTACTCTGAACATCATATGACAGTGTCACATGACGTTCAGAAGTATTAGTACCTATGCTCATCCTAAATAAGAACTTATTCAACCACTTTTAAAATAAGCTTGTTGAAAAGCGACATGATAGTCCAGTGGGTAGAACACCCGCCCGAAAACAGAAGGGTGTGAGTTCCAATCTTGGGTCGTGCCTACACCAATAATGTTAATTTATCACAGTTGTTATTGGTGAGGGAAAACGTCGTGAGGAAACCCACATGGCTGAGTTGTACTTAGTCATGTGACAGTGTATTCGTACAAAACGGCGATAGGCCTGCCCCCTATCACGTGAGTACACTGTCTAAGCAAAACGTGGGTACCTTCTCTGGACGAATGGCGCTTGCCATGTGAGTTCAGAAGTAATGGTACCTTTGCCAACGCCTTCGGGGATAAACGGCGTGAACGTTTATGTTTATGTTATGTATGTTTATTTTTATTGCACTTATAACCAAGACACCTAATCGTATTTCAGAGACAGACGTTGATAAATCTATATACGCCATGGTTTAAATTACTAGATCAACTTTAGACAGAACTTGACAAACACGCAGATAGATTACACAATATAACATAACATAAACGTTCACGCCGAATATCCCCGAAGGAGTTGGCAGAGGTACTTATACTTCTGAACATCACGTGACTTTGTCACCTGGTGTTCAGAGTACCCACGTTTTGCATGGACAGTGTACTCACGTGACAGGGGGCAGGCCTATCGCCGTTAACATTAATCTATTTGTTTTGTATTCGTACAAAACAGATAGATTAATGTTAATAATCCACAAGAGTAACGATTCAGAGGTTCAATGCAATCCCTTTGGGAACATAGCGTAGACCATGTAGCGACGTTTTTCTCCATTTTGTTATCAAGTATGTTATAGAGTGCCGTGTAGTGCCGGCTTAGAATGTCACTACCCCTTTCTACCTACGGGTGTGGTAAGAGGAAACTAACGGTATGGAGAACTTTAAGAGGTTTTGGGCGATGCGGTTGAACACACATCACCATCGATACTTTATTTCTACCTTACTGTTGCCTATCAGTGCTGTGTAGTGTCGGCTTAGAATAGCAGTACCCCATTTCTTCCGGTGGGTGTACGTAAGAGGCAACTAACGGTATTGGGGCTTTTAAGGGATTTTTGGGCGATGCGGTTGGAGACCCATCACCAACAGCCTTTATTTCATAATTTAAATCTTTTTGTTCATGAAAACCTCATGTGGGGATTATCAATACATAGTATAAAACAAAGTCGCTTTCGCTGTATGTCCGTATGTATGCTTAGATCTTTAAAACTACGCAACGGATTTTGATGCGGTTTTTTTTAAAAGATAGAGTGATTCTTAAGGAAGGTTTGTATGTATAATAAATGCATAATATAGTAGAGAAACACTGATAAATTTAAAGATTTCTTATGTGATGTCGTAAATAAGCACGTTTTTTTGCGCTTATATTGCAAACGCTGGCTGAACCCTACGAGATAGACCAAAATAATGTACTACAGTATTGTTCACCTTAAAAAGTTCAACAAAAAAGTCCGCGATGGTATATGTCTATCTCTTAGGGATAACCCAGCATAACCATTTTTATTCTTTACTAAAAAATGGTTATTTACGAAGTGATTTTAAACAATGCAGCATTAATCCTTATCCAATTAAGTACCTTAAATAAATTGTGCAGTTATTATAGATCAATATGCTTTTTACAGCATGTAATTTAAGTGAATATTACCGAAGATATTACAAATTTAAAATCCAGGGTCGTAGTTGTTTGCGCCGGGCGGCGCGTGCCTATAAATAGCGCGTCGATGGCCCGCGCTTCGCCTCCTATCCGACTTAGCTTAGGTACACTCCTTTGCCACGCCAGGGCGGCCTTCAGCCGCCCGGCACAACATATTAAGGTGACGCCGCACAGGCCGCAGGGCCAGCAGCACCGAACCGGTGGGGTTTTAGTCGGTAAAAGTCCGACATACCGCTCGAGAGAGCGACGGGGGATCCTATGAGGATTTCCCCACCGGAAAACAAAAAAAAAACGCGCTTCGCCTTATAGCACTTTATGATTTGCAGCGATCGCACGAGTTTATCGGAGCTCTCTAGCGAGGAAAATATCAAGAATTAATTAAACTGAATAGAATAAGTATCTTTTGTTGTTGATTATCTTTTAATTTTTATTATTATATTAGTAGTATTATAAGTACATTAGGTTAGATAGGATTAGCTTAAAACCATATTACTTGGTATTTCTTCCATTAAGACTTTGATTTGAATTTAGAGTTAAGACAATTTAGTATTAGGGCGAGCATTTTCAATTATTGAAAATTATAGTTAAGTTCATAGAAGAACTGAATAGAATAGGTATATTTTGTTGTTGATAATATTTTGTTTTTAGTCGAACAAATAGTAAGTTAATATTTTTTACTCCAGCACTAACCAAAAGGACATTCTGTAGTTGGTATATTTTATTTTGCATTGCACCCGTGCGAAGCCGGGGCGGGTCGCTAGTTACTAATAAACAAAGAATAATTAAAGGAAAGAAAAATTTCGACACAGGCGGGAATCGAACCCGCGACCTCGGGTATACGCTCCGACGCTCTGCCAACTGAGCTACCGTGTCAATTGGCTGCCAGTGCGAAATTCTTCTAACCTTTATTTCTTTTACACGTTTAAGTAGTTTCCCCACGCAACTTCCAAAAGTTGCGGAGGAATGTCAAAAAAAAAGTCAAAAAGTTTATTCTTCAAAATTAAGTTAAAAACTATCATTTTTTGAACGTCAAATTTTTTAAATTTATCATTAGTCTGTTGCTTCGGAAGGTGTTCGTAAAGGGAAGAAGCAACAAAGAAACTCTTTACATTCACATTTTTAATTTTTTTCAAATCATGGTTTGTACAATTTCAGTGATTCAAGGGATTTATAGCCGTGAGTATTATGTATGTATGTATGTTCCCTATCAACTTCCGAATTTGGGTGAAGAGTTTCTAAAGCTGTGGCTACATCTTTTTGGGATCCATGGTTGTGATTATATGTATGTATTTGTTTAAACAATCCTTCCCGACCCCTTCTAGTAAAATGACGTGATTTCATACAAGCAGTTAGTGAAATCTCAATTGTACCTCAGGCAAAGCAACTCTTCAACAATATTAATATGGTGAGCTTCGTACGCAGACAGTGCTATTAATAACGCTTTAAAAGCTCTCATTAATCAACAAGATGTAATCTACTAGAAGATCACGACAAATGATTAATTGGAAACATGTTTCGTGTTATTTAGATGACATGAACTGCTGCTGTGATTCATATATACTTACATACATACATATACTCACGGCTATAATTCCCTAGAAGGGATAGCCAGAGCTAAGAAATTATAAATTCCTCAGCCACTTTCGGAAGTTGAGTTGGGAAAAGATCGTAAAACAAAGGTTTTTGATAATAGGTCTCCAACCGCATCGCCCAAAAGTCCAATAAAAACCCCCAATACCCTTAGTCGCCTCTTACGACACCCGTGGGTAGAAAGGGGTAGCGACATTCTAAGCCGGCACTACACGGCATACTCACATACATACATTTACTAACGGATACAAATCCTAAAGTCACAAAGATTAAAAGAGTGAACATGTATGAATAGATAAATGTGGATGAAGCACGAGAGGTTTGCCAGGATCGTACAAAGTGGCAATCGATAGTCTCTGCTTACTCCAATGGGAAGTAATAGCTTGATTATATGTATGTAGTGTATGTATTGCTGTGTAGGGTTGGCTTAGAATAGCACTAGCCCATTTCTTCCGGTGGGTGTACGTAGGAGGCGACTAACGGTATTGGGGCTTTTAAGGGATTTTTGGGCGATGCGGTTGGAGACCCATCACCAACAACCTTTACTTTACCATCTTTTCCCCACGTAACTTCCAAAGGTGGCTGAGGAATGTCTCATTCCCTAGCTCTGGCTACCCCTTCAAGGGATTTATAGCCATGAGTATGTGTATGTCCCCTATCAACTTCCGAATTTGGCTGAGGAGTTTCTGAAGCTCTGGCTACACCTTTTTGGGATCTATGGTTGTGAGTATATGTATGTATTTGTTTAAGCAATCCTTCCCGACCCCTTCTAGTAAAAATGACGTGATTTCATATAAGAATAGAATAGAATAACTCTTTATTGTACATCAAACACAAATTTACAAAAGAAATTATCATACAGATTACAGTGAGGTACAATCGGCGGTCTTATCGCTAAAAGCGATCTCTTCCAGTCAACCTTTGGAAGGTGAGATCGGTAAACTAGTTATCTGGGTAGATGCACAAAACAAGCTTCCTTTAAAACTAACTTATTTAATTGAAATAATAAATAATAACATACATATTAATTACACAAAATAATATACATATTACACACATATGAACACACATACATACATAACTACATACTTTTATGTATACAAGTAATACAAATCTATACTTATAATAAATCTGTAGAGAGGTCAATTCTGTACATGAAATATATTTTCAAAATAACCATCAGGTGGTGATTAGGGATCGATACTAAAAGTCAGTAATATTTAAGTATAATGTATTCGAAAGAAAATAATTTTACGTCACGTATTTATGGCAAAATTTAGCACACGTCACAGGTTAGTAGATCACGGACGACTGACGCCGGAGTCGACACTGTGCGACGACGCCCCTCGCCCCCTGGCGGGATTCAACAGGACTACGAAGAACCAATCACAGCGCTCCACTCCGTATGAAGTCAATTGATGCTTTCAGTCGACCATCCTGATACTGCTGAACGCCCCGGACAGCTCTTCTTCGATGATAACTGATCAGCAAGGAAACCTCTTAAAGTTCACCCTAAATAAATCACTTCTTAAAGTAATTAATAAAAGCAGAACCTCTTAAAGTTTTTTTTTTTTTTTATCTTTAGATTACCTCTTAAGGTGGATTAATATGAAAATAAGAACCTCTTAAAGTCCTCTTAGTTTACCTCTTAAGGTAGATTAATATGGAAAAAAAAAGAACCTATTAAGTCCTTTTAGACTACCTCTTAAGGTAGATTAATATGAAAAGAAGAACCTCTTAAAGTCCTCTTAGATTACCTCTTAAGGTGGATTAATGTATAAGAAGCTCTTAAATTCTTTTAGATTACCTCTTAAGGTAGATTAATATGAAATAAAGAACCTCTTAAAGTCCTTTAAGACTACCTCTTAAGGCAGATTATGAATACTAAAAGAATAAATAAATCAAGGCTTCCACATTAACGAATCAAGAATTTATCTCGACAATCAAGACTTCAGACAGTCTGTTATGGTCCACCTCTTAAGGTCTCCAACTGCGCTAATGGTCCAACCTCATCCTAATGGGTCCTCACTACGCAGTTCGGTTCACTATTAAATTAATAATAGTATCTCCGAATTTTGTGGTCCGCTTCGCAAGCCTTCACAAATCACCATCTTAAGGGTGGCATGCATGCTTTGTACTAATAATACTCTTTTAGAGTAAAACAATTAATTAGGCCAATGAATCACAATTTAATGTATTACAATGTCAAGCAAATGGTTTTCTTAATACCAAAGTAACACAACAATCAGGAAATAAACATGAATAACCATTATGGTTAAAAACAAAACGGTTCATACATATTCAAAACAAAATGGTTTTCTCAATACCATTGTCACAAAATCAATATGGAAATAAACAGAAATAACATACATAATGTTAATTATTTTTCAATATCCATCAAATATGTTTTTTTTTTAATCAGAAACAAATCAATTATAACAAATCAGTTTTTAATCTGAATCTATTTCTGAGACACAGGAAAACAATTTAAGTTTATCTCTTGCCAAAACATTCTCATATGAGCGACCACTTCTATTAGTAGATTTGATGAGATATCTGTCGTGCGGAAGCACTTTAATAATAACAAATGGACCGTCATAACGCGACACCAATTTACCACTTCTTAACCCTTTCTTAAACACTTTTCGTTGGGCAAGAACTAACTGCCCAATTTTAAAAGGTGGTTCAGTTCGCCTTTTACGATCGAATGATTGTTTCGATTGCTGAGCAACTGTTTGCAATCTAGTGACAGCCTTTTCTCGGAGTCCATCTAAACAGTCCGATCTAACGGTCGTAACTATATCACCGGCCAAGCGAGGCCGAAAACCGTATAATAATTCTAATGGCGATTTACCGGTCGAACTATTAATATTGGAATTTAATCCTAATTGAACTTTAGGAATATAAAATTCCCAACTATTTTGATCATCACCAACGTAGGCCACGAGAGCATCCAATATAGTACGATTGTATCGCTCTATCTGTCCGTTGGCCCGAGGACTAGCCACGGCATTCATAATATGTTTGATCTGACGCTCGACACAATATTTTTTAAACTCATGACAGTCAAAGGCTTTTCCACGATCGCTTACAATCCGGCTCGGTAACCCAAATGTTTTCATAAACAAATCCAAAGTTTTAAGTACGTTAGCGCAACTAGTATCGCGTACTGCCTCAATCCATATAAACTTTGTAAACGAATCTATAATAGCAAAAATATACATTTTGCCAGAGGGACTTTTGCAAAATGGGCCAAGGTGATCAACGTGTACGGTATGAAATGGAACTGGTATTTTTTCTATTGGATGTAATAGACCAACCAGACGACCCGTTGGTTTTTTAGCATATTGACATGAAATACAGCCTTTAACATATTTTTGAATGAAACGTCGCATGTTCCCGAACCAGTATTTACGTTTAATACTTTCATATGTTTTGTTAAAATTACCATGTGCATTATTATCGTGGAAAGACTGTAGAATTGACCACCGACATTGCTTCGGCACGACCACCTTATGTGTATCATTAACTTTTCGAAATAAAATACCCTTATCAATGACATAATCTACAGCTAAACCCTTTAAATTATTATTAGACAATTCATCACGCAACTGGGCAATAGTTGCAGTTATGGCCTCGTCATCACGTTGCAAACTTTCAACGAGATCTGTTTGTGTGCAGCGCATCACACCACCGATCGGGTTCCGACTTAACGCATCTACGTGACTCATAGACTTTCCGGCGCGATATTCAACATCAAAGTCAAAATTTTGCACTTCTAACCACCACCGTGCGATGCGTGGAGATAGATCTCGTTTCGTCCAAGTCCATCGTAATGCATTACAATCGGTGACTATAACAAATTTAATACCACTTACATATATCCTAAATTTTTGCAAACTCATTACAACCGCCATAGTTTCAAGTTCGTAACTATGGTACTTTTGTTCCGATAACGTAGTTTGTCTACTGGCGTACGCAATAGGTTTCCATACACCGTCAGATTGATTTTGAAGGAGAATGCCGCCTAAACCTATTTTTGAGGCATCCGTGTGGATCTGTGTCTCATAATCTGCATTAAATAAAGCTAATACAGGTCGACTAATTAAAGTATTTTTTATTCGATTAAACGCTTGTTGCTGCACCTCACCCCAAACCCATGGTTGATCTTTTTTTGTGAGCGCAGTGATAGGTTGTGCTATTATAGCAAAACCTTTTACAAATTTTCTAAAATAATTAGCCAAACCCATAAACTGTCTACATTGATGGACATTTATTGGTACAGGAAAATCACGTACAGCATCAATTTTATGCTTCGCAGGTTTTACTTGACCGTCACAGACTTCATGACCTAGGTACTCAATACGTGCAACTAAAAATGAACATTTGTCAATCCTAAGTTTCATGTTTGATTTTCGTATCTTTTCTAACACATTTTTTAAACGACTCAACGCATCAGAATAATTTTCCGCGTAAACCAAAATATCGTCGAAAAATGCCGTAGCACACTCAAATTTCAAAGGCCCTAGTACGTCATCGATAGCTCTTTGAAACACAGCTGGCGCATTAGCGAGTCCGAAACTCATTCGTGTGTATTGGAAGTGCCCATCGGGTGTTACAAACGCCGTATATTGCTTACTATCGTCTTCTAACTGTATACAAAAGTAGGCGGATAAAACGTCGAGACATGAAAATACACGTTGTTTTGCCAAACGATCTAGTTGATCTTGTATAAGCGGCATTGGGTAACGCTCTTTTTTCGTAATTTTATTCAACGCCCTATAATCAACACACATACGTTTCTCGCCTGTTTTCTTAGGCACAAGGAGAACAGGGCTAGCATAAGATGAATTTGAAACTTCAATAATACCCTCCTTTAACAAATCTTGCGTAATAGTGCGTACATATTCGCGATCCGCAATCGACATACGATAAGGACGATAATAACATACATACATACATACATACATATACTCACGCCATTAGTTCCCATTGGGGTAGGCAGAGACTATCGATCGCCACTTCGTACGATCCTGACAAACCTCTCTAGCTTCGTTCACATCCATCAATCTTTTCATACATGCTCTTTTATTCTTCATACTTCGGACGCCAGCCTTTTTGAGCACACTCTCAATTTGGTCCAAGTGTGTTCTCCGTGGTCGTCCTCTACTAACATTACCATCCACACTAGCTCTATAGATCCCTTTTACCAATTTTCTATCATCCATCCTCTCTATGTGCCCAAACCATCTCAACATTCCTTTTTCTATCTTTCTTACAATATCATCTTTCACACCACACTTTTCACGAATAACGCTATTTCTCACTCGGTCACACAATCTAACATTACAAATTTTTCTGAGGGACCTCATCTCTACTGCATTCACTCTGCTCTCATGCTTCTTCTGCCACACCCAACATTCGCTTCCATACATAAGCGTAGGAACAAGAACAGCATCATGCACAGCCATTCGGGCCTTTTCAGACACCGATTGACTGATCATTAGGCTATTCATTGCTCCATTTACCGCATTACCCTTTTTCACTCTTCTCTTGATATCTTCATCACACTTTCCATCCCTAGTAAACAAACTTCCCAAATATACAAACTCCTTCACCTGTTCCACATCCTTACCATCAATCGCAATCACGCATTCTGTCACATCTTCCTGTCTCTCAAAAACCATCGTTTTGGTCTTATCCACATTCACCCTCATTCCCTTTCTTACAAAAGACTCACATGCAATATTCATCATCTCTTGCAACTCTTCTGCCGATGATGCAAGTAGCACTTGATCGTCAGCATACAAGAGGCATTTGATGATGAATCCACCCATCCTTAGTCCATAATCACTTTCACGCAACTCTGTCAAACAGTCATCCATGAACAAATTGAAGAGCCACGGAGAAGCTACACATCCCTGTCGGACACCCCTAGAGATTCCGAACCAGTCAGTGTTTTCCCCGTTTACTCTTACACATGCACTAGAATCCTCATAGAGTGATACCAGTGCACGTATAAGTCGACTCCCCAAACCGAACTTGGATAACACCTCCCATAAACACTTTCTTACCACCCTATCATACGCCTTCTCTAAATCAATGAAGGAGCAATACACCTTTTGGTTCTTAGCTAAGAACTTTTCAGTGATGCTCCTTAGAGAGAAGATTTGATCCATACATCCCATTCCTTTCCTAAATCCCGCTTGCACATCCCATATTTTCTCATCAGTTTCATTCATCACTCTTTCAATCAGTACCTTAGCATACAATTTACCAACAATGCTGAGTAAGCTGATGCCGCGGTAGTTTTTAGCCTCTTGGTGTGACCCCTTTCCTTTATATAGAGGCACAATCACCGCCTTGCACCAGTCTCGAGGTACTTTGCCACTCGACCAGCATTTTTGGAAAAGGAAGTACAACCAAGAAGCCACCAACCCTTTACCAGCCCTCAGCATTTCGATAGTAATCCTATCATACCCTGCCGCCTTCCCTACTTTCATACTTTTCATTGCTTTCATTATTTCTTCCATACTAATCTCACTGTCACTGAAATCACCCATCTCTTCGTTCCAATCAACATTACTGTCGATTGGCGAAGAAATGGATGCATCCTCTTTTTCAAACAGTCCCTCAAAATAATTCTTCCATACCCGTTTCATGCTACTTTCATCCGTCGCCAATTCACCCTGTTCATCTCTTATTACACTCACTCTCGTGTTTTGGGAAACTCCCTTTTCCTTCCGGATATACTTCCAGAATAACTTTTGGTTATTCCGGAAATTATCAGAAAGTTTCCTCTCACACCACTCTTGCAAATCCCGCTTTTTCTTTTCTATTTTCTTCTTCACCTCATTCTTAACTCTCTTATATTCATCTTCACTTTTCTGCACTACATCGTCAGTTACACTCGCATTCATCCGTTTACTAGCTTTAATCGCTAGTAAATCTAACCACGCTTTCTTCTTATCTCCAACCGCCTCTTTCACAACTTTATCCCACCAACTTGTTGGTGGTCTATTTGACCTTTTACACACACCACAAACTTCCGTCGCACATTCAACCATCGTCGATTTGAGCACATCCCATACTTCTTCTATTTCCATTTCATCCTTCATCGCCACGCAACTTAGTTTATCATCCAATTTTCTCACATATTCATCTCTGATATTTTCATCTTCTTGCAGTTTTTCCACTTTTATTCTCGCAAAATCCGTTGTTGACACTTTAGGCCTGTGACGCCAACGCGTACACAGACCCCTTAATCGTGATATAACGAGAAAGTGATCTGTGCCAACGTTCGTGCCCCTATAGACCCTGGTGTCAACAACCTTTGCTCTCAGCCTTTCATCAACTATCACAAAATCAATCATACTTCTCTCGCTTCCCCTCTGTCTTGTATACATATGGATATCTTTGTGTTTAAACAACGTGTTTGTAACACAAAGATTCCTCTCCAAACATACCTCAATCAATTTCTCACCATTCTCATTCATTCTTTGATCACCAAACTTTCCTAAAACTCTTTCGCAACCGTTGCGTGACACACCAACCCAGCCATTAAAATCTCCTAACATTATAAGTCTCTCATTCTGATCACACCCATTCACAACATCGTCTAACAGATTCCAAAACTCCTCCCTCTCGGATAGGGATTTAGACATGTCCGGAGCATAAACGCAAATTATGCGCATCCGGACTAGTCCCAATTTCACCTTAATCCACAGGAGCCTTGGACTCACACATTCGTAATCTTTCATACACTGAGCCATCCTTTCAGATATCAGAGGTCCCACTCCTTGGCTAGCTCGGTCATTGTCAGCGACTCCAGACCAGATTGCTGTGATGTTGCCAAGTTGCGAAACTTCCTTTCCCTTACGCTTCGTCTCATTTAAACATAGAAAATCCAGTTTTCTTTCATTCATAATCATACATACTTCATCTAATTTTTCAAACATTCCTCCACATACATTCATCGTACTGAAGCGGGTCTCTTTAGCCCACTTTTCGCCCCGTGAGAAACCATGGCGTGATGAGTGGCGAGCTACATCGCCGCCTCCGTGTTTATTAGAATTGGAACACATATTGGACCCACGAGAAGCAAGGGAAGTAAACTGTCCACCTAGCCAGAGCCCCGCTTGACTAGGTAAGGTTATTTAGTACCCGGAGTGCACCAAGCTCCGGGACGGCGGCACGCTAGCGACCAGGCTCACCCCTGGCCACGCATCCCTCGGCGCGGCAGACCTTGGATTGGTGTAAGGGCGAAGATGGAAAAGCCCTAGTCCCTTAGTCGACTTCTACGACACCCGCGGGAAGAGATGGGGCAGTGCTATTCTAAGCCGACACTACACAGCGCATTTGACGATAATAAATGGGTTTTTTGTCTGTGAGCTCAATTTTCATTTTTACGTTGCATTTTCCTATTGTTTGCCCGCACTCAGAAAAACAATCGGAAAAATCTTTTAATAAACGTTCTAACTCTAACCTCACGGAAGGTTCCGAATCGTTACCAATCTCATACTTGCATTCCACATCACATTTTTTAATAGCTCGTACCATGCACTCACTACTTGGTAAATGAATTGTTTTAGTACCTAAATTAATAATTTTAATGAATACGTGACCGTCTCTAACTTGTGCACTTTGCTGAGGTATAATTAACTCGTGACGGGGTTTCAAATGTTCCGATTGCGGTATGGTAACAGTACAGTCAAAATCAAGACACGATAATACTATTTTATTTACGCCAGGTAACAGTTGCAAGTTTTCGATCATTTGCAATCGAACACGCTCGGGCTCCTCGTCAATATAAGGCAATTGTGATAAATAATTTGCATTGTATATTTTAAGAGATAGGGGTGTCTTAATAACATACACATTGGGATAATCCGTAAAAGGTTGGCCAATAATGATACCTACATCTTGCGCTCCATCGGGTACTAAATAAGCCTTTACACCTTCGCACGTAGCCTCGTCCGCCGTAATGTTTATAACTGTTTCCGCGATTGGTGTGATTTCCGACCCCCCGAATCCCTTTATAACACTATTAAATGATAGAGGCTGTAGGTGTAATTTTAATTGTCTCGCCAAAGACTCCGTTATTGTGACACAAGAACTACCGAAGTCAATAAATGCCTCTGCACTATGTCCATTCACCGCAACTGTCATATAATACTTTGAACTAGTATCGCCTGAATTTTTCATTAAATTAACCTTTTCATTATGGTTTGAAGAACTTGCATTTCGACCTTTTAACTTTAAACATTCATCCTTAATATGCCCTAGTTTATTGCAGTAAGAACATTTACGCATTTTTGTAAAGCAGTTATTTTTACTATGCCCTTTCCTATTACAAAAAGTACATGTGATATCAGAGTATGTGTTTTTCTCGCGAATTTTATAGGTACAACGCGCAGCCACATGACCACGCCTCTTACACACTCTGCATATCATTCGATCTGGCCCTAAACTATTATTACTAGCCGAACCAAAATTTTGTTTAGGATTCATAAAAACCCTTGTATTCGATTGAAGCGACGACAAGTAATTTAACAATGTGCACGGATCGCGGCAACCCGCGGAAATAGCACCGATCTCAACTAGTTCGCTACCAATCGTACCAACAATCGCCTCAGTAATTAAAGATGGCGACAAACAACAAGCATTACCTAAAGCTAACTTATCATAATAAAATTGAATATAGTCCATATCAAATGGTCTAACAATATTCACTAAATCACGCAACATATTCAGTTTACTTTTATGGGATGGGAAAGCTATGATTAATTTTGACTTAAACTCAATCCATGACAGATTAATGTCCTGCAATTGATCATACCAACGCCGAGCATAACCCTTTAATTTTGAAGAACAATTAAATATTAAAGTTTTCTCATCCCATCCATACATTCTAGATATCCCTTCGACCTTTCGAAGCCAAATTTCCATGGTAATTAATGAAGTTTTAGGATCGAATTCGGGAATCGGATCGCTTCGACCAACATAACGTAAACTAGTATTGCTAAAAGTGTTATCTACATACGCAAAGTCCAAGGATGGAGTTGTCTCGGCGCCATTCGTGGCGGCGGCATTCAACATACCCATACCAGTAGAACTACCGGAAGTGGTGTTCTGCGCATGCGCGGTGTGCTCGACGCCTGCTGTGGAGGCGCTACCCAGGGGCAACATGGCGGCAGCGGCAGTTTGACTCGCTGTGGGTGTTTGCGGCGTAGTGGTGGTACATGTTGGAACATGCAGCGACAACTGAGGCAACTGAGCGGCACTCACAGTCGCCTGCAACTCTCTCTCCGATCTTGCAGCCGATACCAGAGCAGCCGGTTGCACCGACGTCGTTTTTTCTCGATTTGAGGGCAATGGCGGCGTAACAATTCCATCATCAGTATTGCTCCTCGATGGAGACAACCGCACCGACGTGCCCTCATCCAATGGCGCCGCTGACTTAACATGTTCTTCCAAAATGGCTAAACGTTTTAAAAGGCGCCGGTTTTCTATCTCAGCCAAAAGTCGACGTCGTAATTTTTCTTCACGCTTTTCTTTTTTCTTTTTGTGCGACCCCATAATAATAAATGTAAAACCACACTACAACACACAAATCGTCTCACTTCTGAACTAAAAGTCAGTAATATTTAAGTACTAGTGGATCGTCCCAGCTTCGCACGGGTAGCGTTGTTTTTTTAAATGTCTGAGGTTTCCTTTCTACAGTCACTGCTCAAGCATTGTGAAATTCAGCGCAATGTATTCAATTTATTAAATTTATAGCACTCCCTAAACAGTGTAGTTTGGTGATTTTGAATGCGCTTTAATGAACGGTTCAGTTTTTCCGTTTAATAGCAAATTTTGGAATAAAACGCTATGAAATATTTATAACAATCTAAAAAATAAATCATTACGTGTTGCAGGATGCAACTACTGGCGCCATCTAGTATTTTATAAGTAAATTAGTAATGATTCGGTTTTGGTCACGGGCGCGATGGCTTATTTTATGTATAATTTCGGTGTTTCTCTACCGATTTCTATGATTCTTTTTTTATTGAATAGGTAATAATGTTACCTTATTTAAATTAGGAATGAGTGAGAGGTTTACAAACGTAAGAGTAAATAAATACAATCAGAATGTTCCGAACTGCTAAGCTATCAGGAATTACACGTGTTATTGTGAGTCAACCGTAAAAGATAGACATAAACTGTTGAGGATTTTTTTTAGATAATTTTATGAAGAATATTTCCGTTATACATGATTTCTATGTAAGTTTAACCATTAAGGCTGCACACGCGACGGAAGCTTAAAAAATGGAGTAACTTCTCCCGTTTTCCCAAAATTTCCCAAAATTCCCCTTTACTACTCTGCTGCAAAGTATACAAAAACCTGCCCAGGAGTATGGAGAATAATTGTACCAATTTTCTTTAAAATCCGTCGAGTAGTTTTTGTTTCCATAAGGAACATACAAACCGACAGACAGACAGACAGACAGACAGACAGACAGACAGACAGACAGACAGACAGACAAAAATTTTAATGATTGCATTTTTTGCATCAGTATCGATCCCTAATCACCACCTGATAGTTATTTTGAAAATATATTTCATGTACAGAATTGACCTCTCTACAGATTTATTATAAGTATAGATAATGTATTCGAAAGAAAATAATTTTACGTCACGTATTTATGGCAAAATTTAGCACACGTCACAGGTTAGTAGATCACGGACGACTGACGCCGGAGTCGACACTGTGCGACGACGCCCCTCGCCCCCTGGCGGGATTCAACAGGACTACGAAGAACCAATCACAGCGCTCCACTCCGTATGAAGTCAATTGATGCTTTCAATACTGATGCCAAAAATGCAATCAGTAAAATTTTTGTCTGTCTGTCTGTCTGTCTGTCTGTCGGTTTGTATGTTCCTTATGGAAACAAAAACTACTCGACGGATTTTAACGAAACTTGGTACAATTATTCTTCATACACCTGCGCAGGTTTTTGTATACTTTCCAGCAGAGTAGTAAAGGGGAATGTTGGGAAATTTTGGGAAAACGGGAGAAGTTACTCCATTTTTTAAGTTTCCGTCGCGTGTGCAGCCATAATGGTTAAACTTACATAGAAATCATGTATAACGGAATACTGAACCGTTCATTAAAGCGCATTTAAAATCACCAAACTACACTGTTTAGGGAGTGCTATAAATTTAATAAATTGAAAACATTGCGCTGAATTTCACAATGCTTGAGCAGTGACTGAAGAAAGAAACCTTAGATATTTAAAAAAACCGGCCAAGTGCGAGTCGGATCGCGCACTAAGGGTTCCGTACTATCATATATATAGAAAATCCCGTTTGTGTGAAAATCATAGGAGCCAAATTAGGTAAGTAATTTGATTTATGACGTTTAAAAATAGAACTACGGGCTAGATCTCATTCAAACCAATTTTCGTTAGTAGTTTGTATAGTAATACACATCATATATTTTTTTCAGTATTATCATGCCCATATTTTAGAAGTTACGGGGGGGGGGGACACACATTTTAGCACTTTGAAAAAGTCTCTCGCGCAAACTATTCAGTTTTGAAAAAAATGATATAAGAAACCTCAACATCATTTTCAAATACCTTTTGATAGATACCCCACACGTATAGGTTTGATGAAAAAAAAATTTTTGAGTTTCAGTTCTATGTATGGGGAACCCTAAAAATTTTGGTTTTTTTTCAGATTTTATTTTAAAATCTTAATGCGGTTTACAGAATACATCTACCTACCAATTTCCAATAATGTAGTTCTTATAGTTTCGGAATAAACTGGCTGTGACATACGGACGGACGGACGGACGGACGGACAGACAGACAGACATGACGAATCTATAAGGGTCCCGTTTTTGCCATTTGGCTACGGAACCCTAAAAACAACGCTACCCGTGCGAAGCTGGGACGATCCACTAGTACCTAAATAAAATACACAAATACGTTTTATAAGCAGTTAGTGAAATCTCAATTGTACCTCAGGCAAAGCAACTCTTCAACAATATTAATATGGTTAGCTTCGTACCCAGACAGTGCTATTAATAACGCTTTAAAAGCTCTCATTAATCAACAAGATGTAATCTACTAGAAGATCACGACAAATGATTAATTGGAAACATGTTTCGTGTTATTTAGATGACATGAACTGCTGCTGTGATTCATACAAACACACATACATACATATACTCACGGCTATAATTCCCTAGAAGGGGTAGCCAGAGCTAAGGAATTATAAATTCCTTAGCCACTTTTGGAAGTTGAATGGGGAAAAGATCGTAAAACAAAGGTTTTTGATGATGGGTCTCCAACTGCATCGCCCAAAAGTCCAATAAAAAGCCCCAATACCCTTAGTCGCCTCTTACGACACCCGTGGGTAGAAAGGGGTAGCGAAATTCTAAGCCGGCACTACACGGCATACTCACATACATACATATACTTACGGATACAAATCCTAAAGTGACAAAGATAAAAGAGTGAACATGTATGAAGTGAAGCAACCGTGATAGCCCAGTGGGTAGAACACTCGGTTATCGTGCAAACGACTAGTGTTCAAATCCTGGGTCGGGCCTACACCAATTTGTCTTTTCTAAAGACATATGTGTGGTTAATTTATCATGGTTGTTAACGGTGAGGGAAAACATCGTGAGGAAACCCACATGGCCGAGTTGTACTTAGTCATGTGACAGAGTATCGTACAAAACGGCGATAAGCCTGCCCCCTATCTTGTGAGTACACTGTTCATGCAAAACGTGGGTACTCTGAACACCAGGTGACAAAGTTACGTGATGTTCAGAAGTATTAGTGCCTCTGCCAACCCCTTCGGGGATATTCGGCGTGAAAGTTTATGTTATATATGTTATTATGTTATGTATGAAGTAATAGATATAGTAAATGTGGATGAAGCTCGCGAGGTTAGCCAAGATCGTACAAAGTGGCAATCGATAGTCTCTGCTTACTCCAATGGGAAATAATAGCTTGATTATATGTATGTAGTGTCTGTATTGCTGTGTGGTGTCGGCTTAGAATAGCACTACCCCATTTCTTCCGGTGGGTGTACGTAAGAGGCGACTAACGGTATTGGGGCTTTCAAGGGATTTTTGGGCTATGCGATTGGAGACCCATCACCAAGATCTTTTGTTCCACCACCTTTTCCCCACGCAACTGCCAAAAGTGGCTGAGGAATTTCTAATTCCTTAGCTCTAGCTTCCCCTTTCTAGGGATTTATAGCCGTGAGTTTATGTATGTATAAGCCTGGATAATTGGTAACTATGAATTTCTAGGTACCACTTTTTGGGATACAGAACTATAAAAATATAAACTATAAAAACCATTTCGAGGATGTAAATATTATTGTGCGATAAAATCCGTCAAAGCCTTCGCTCTGTAACACAAAAGAGGCATAGATCAATGATCTATCTAGATCCGGCGTTGCTATGCGACCAGGCGCTTGATCCATGATCGATATCCACCTCATTAACGATCCACGTAGGGTTGGCAAGTGATCTATATTTTTAGTTATTTGTTGATTTTTAATATAATATTTAAATATCATTTTATATTTTATCGTTTATCTTCATCTAAAATAATTTAAGTTTCGGTTAACAAGCTTAACTTGAAAGAGATTCACAATTATTCATCAATATTGTTGCTGTCTCTGCCTACCCCAATGGGAACCATGGGCGTGAGTATAAGTAAGTAAGTAAGTAAGTGTTGTTGCTGTCTAATATCGGCTTAGAATAGCACTTACTCATTCCTTTCCGAATGTGTCGCACGAGGCGTTACATTACACAATGCTAAAACGAATTATTTGGCTTTAGGTCTGGAAACCCATCACTGTTTTTTCATCCTTAAACTTCCAAAAGTGGCTGAGGAATTTCTGTTTCTGAAGCTCCTTCAACCCTTTTTGGATCTATCTATAGCCGTGTGTTACATGAAGTTAGGTATTATTAATTTATGCGACAAATTCGTGTGAAACAATCAAATGAGCAGGTAAAATAAAATAATGAAACAAAATGTATAATGTGGTATAGTAACCTTTAGTGTAGTGTCGGCTTAGAATAACACTACCCCATTTCTACCCGTGGGTGATCGTAAGAGGCGACTAAGGGTATAGGGGCTTTTTAAGTGATTTTTGGGCGATGTGGTTGGAGACCCGTCACCAAAAACCTTTATTATTACCATGTTTTTTCCAATCAACTTCCAAAAGTGGCTGAGGATCTGGCTGGCTCTGGCTACCCCGTTAAGGAATTTATAGCCGTGAGTATATGTATGTATGTAGTAACCTTTATTCTAACTATCATTTTAAATTTGTTCAAAAAAACAACTAAAATCTTAGTTTCTATTTCATTACTTTTTTATATTTGCTAAAGTAGTTTGATCAAAGTAGCCCAAATTCTATTGAAACTTTACTTCGTCTACCAATAAACTTGATCTTGATATTTTCTAAGCCTCATGCTCCCTAAATAGCACAACCCTACAGATTCAGGTTATCCAAAACCGACCGTAATTAAAGCTATTACCTGTTTTACTATTTCTCTTAATTATTGTGCGCGGCAAAAAATATGCCGTTTATATGGAGTGGTGTTTCTTGCGGTTCTTTAAAATAGCTTTACTTAGAACACTTGGTATTTACTTAATGATAATTTACCACGCCTTTACATTTAAAGCTAAGCTATAGAGTGTCGGTTAAGCATAGCACTAAACTATTTACTATCGCGGATGGCGTATGAGGCGACTAAGGGTACAGAATTTTGATATTTTTGTTTGGTGTTCTAACACTTATTATCACCCCTTATTTTAGTAATTTATTTCACACTAAACTTACAAAAGTGGCTGAGAAATTTATATTTCTGATATTTCTTTTTGGGACTTGAAGCGGTGAGAATATGTATGTAATGTACAGAATAACCATTTTGCTTGGACATTGTATTTACGGGTTAGCGTTCTATCGCCGTTTTGTAAAAATACATTGTCACATGTCTTAATACAACTCAGCCATGCCATGTTGGTTTCTTTGTGACGTTTTCTTTAACCGATAATATAGAGATATTTATATTTATAACATAAGATGGAAAATTGATGAAAAAATTGCATAAAAACTCACTAAGTTAAATGATAAAACCTTTCAAAGGTTGTCTGAAAGAGATCGCTTTTAGCGATAAGACGGCCGATTGTACCTCACTGTAAACTGTATGATAATTGCTTTTGTAAATTTGTGTTTGATGTTCAATAAAGAGTTATTCTATTCTAGTCTATAAAGGTTCTTATTAAAATATTTATTTACGAGCTAATTAAATCAACAAGATAACCCCAGAACTCAGATCACTCTAATAAAGCTTATTATACAGCGGATATAGATCTAAATAACGACCAAAGCATTACTCGCGCGAATGCAGACTTTTATAGGAGTTCTAACGCGTTCCTTCATACAGTTACTAAACGACTATTACGTGCCATATAGCTGCGTTATAGCCTCTTGCAACTGATTTATATGACTGTTAAATAAACTTAGATGAGAGAACACGATTTAGTGATTAAAGTTGATCAGTAAGGTTTTTGTGAAATTGGTTGCGATTGGCTCACACATCGTTATTTTAGTAGATTCATTTAATTAGTACAACCGAGAAAATTTAAATTGGAAAATTCGCGACGAATAATTACTACTTATTAGCTGTGTAGTGTCGGCTTAGAATAGCACTACCCCATTTCTTCCGGTGGGTGAACGTAAGAGGCGGCTAACGTTATTGGAGCTTTTAAGGGATTTTTGGGCGATGCTGTTGGAGACCCATCACCAACAACCTTTATTTAACCATCTTTTCCCCACTCAACTTTCCAAAAGTGGCTGAGGAATTTCTAATTCCATAGCTCTGGTCTTCAAGGGATTTATAGCCGTGAGTATATATATGTATGTATGTAATTACTATACTTTTACTCACTGCTATAAATGTCAAAAAGAGGTGCTAGAGCTTCAGGATTATAAAATTCCTCAGCTGCTTTTAAAAGTCTATTGGCGTGTAGTGTCGTATTAGAATAACACTACCCCATTTCTACCCGTGGGTGATTGTAAGAGGCGACTAAGGGTATAGGGGGCTTTTTAAGTGATTTTTCGGCGATGTGGTTGGAGACCCGTCACCAAAAACATTTATTATAACCATCTTTTCCCAATCAACTTCCAAAAGTGGCTGAGGAATTTTTCATTCCAAAGCTCTGGCCACCCCGTTAAGGTATTTATAGCCGTGAGTATATATATGTATTGGAAAAAGATTGTAAAATAAAGAATGGTTGGTACTAGAAAACCAGCTCCCCAACAGTGTCCTGCGGATAATGTTGGGAACCTAGATGAGGTACTTTGTCTTTTTGGTGCGATCTGTTTTTAATTTGTATTGTTTTAATGTGTTATTTTGTGTTTGGTAACAAATAAATATCTTTTTTAGCTTTATCTTTATCAGTCTCCAGCTACATCCCCCAAAAATCATTTCTGAGATCCCGAAACCTTAAGTCGCCTTACCCCACTGGACAAAATGTGTTTACAAATATACAATTTAATAACTTTTAAAGGACACTTACTGGACGATGTATTTTATAGTATTTTTAGAACACACACATTTATAATGAGGAATTTCTAATTCGTTAGCTCTGGCTAACCTTTCTAGGGATTTATAGCCGTGAGTATATGTATGTATGTGTGTACACATTTACGAGTATGAAGGCATCTCAGTCGAGAAGCTATCATTCACATTTATCCTATGCTCAGCGGGAGTCAAATCCACGCTCGTATATATTCACATCATTTAATTTCCCACTAAGCCATCATTTGATTTATTTATTAGCATTCTTGTTATACAGGTAAGATCTTAACAAATCATAATGTAGGACAAACAAGACCTTGTTGGGGCACAACAACAATAAACTTACTTAATAACTAAATTCTTATTCTACAATGCCTACAGTGCCGTGTAGTGTCAGCTTAGAATATCACTACCCCGTTTCTACCGATGGGTGTACGTAAGAGGCGACTAACGGTATTGGGGCTTTTAAGGGATTTTTGGGCGATGCGGTTGGAGACCCATCACCAACAACCTTTACTTTACCATCTTTTCCCCACTCAATTTTCCAAAAGTGGCTGAGGAATTTCTAATTCCTTAGCTCTGGCTACCCCTTCTAGGGATTTATAGCCGTGAGTATATGTATGTACAACACACCTTCTTCTATGCCATTGTAAAACACAATAGTATTCGCTAGCCTTGTATTATATGAGCTAGTAGTGACAAGGTATCATGGTGAGTGTGTTTGTGCTATTAGTCTTAACAACCGAGGTAGGAACAAGTATGTAATCATAATTTATTGAATATGGCACAGTATGTAAATATGGTAATCGATTTGAGTTATAATTTTCACATAAATAACTATTGAAATTATGCTTGCAGCTATTAAGACTGAATGCCATAAAGCAGGGCTTGGGAGTTCAGAATATAGGGGTGGGAGCTCTTTTATCGATATCCGTTTTTGAAACCGCTATCATCTCGGTGAATAAGTGAAAGATTCCAGAAATCAAACAAAATGTGGCCAGGGAACGTATATGGCTAAGATACTATTTTTATACCAGCTTATCAACACAAAGCTACGTCATGCAGCTTGCAGATCTACTAATTAATATAAGATATGATGGTAGCTAAAATATAGTTTGTTTGAATCCCAAAAATCTCTCTCATCTATTTCATAGTTAACAATCCTGGCTAAAGTGATATCTGAAAATTTTTCATGATATCACTTATTGACTCACTTAGTATTTTTGGACCCAATTACATTAATAAACTATAATAAAATGTTGATTTAGAGCAACAGTAAGATAAGTTATGTTAATGTATATGATTAGTTTCTGTATATGTTTATTTTGCTGTGTTGTGTCAGCTTAGAATAGCACTACGCCATTTCTTCCGGTGGGTGTACGTAAGAGGTGACTAACGGTATTGGGGCTTTTGAGGGATTTTTTGACCAACCTTTATTTCACCATCTTTTCCCCACGCAACTTCCAAAAGAGGCTGAGGAATTTGTAATTCCTTAGCTCTGGCTTCCCTTTCTAGGGATTTATAGCCGTGACAATGTGTATGTATATAGTTTATAAAATCGAAAGTGTGTGGAAAAAGTATCAAAACCAAACCTAACCATTTCAATGCATCTAACTTACACCATTAAACAATAATTGCAATTCCAACAAACCTCTAAACAAGTATATCTTTGATCAAATACAGAAACACGCCAATTAAAACCGACAACGCCCAAACGCGTGACTTATCATTCGATATTTCACGATTTATCGATACGATAACATCGGTACAACACTATTCTAACCCTGCAATTTTGCACATGTGACCTAGTTAAAAATGACGTAAGTAACGGATAATAATATATTAAGGTGGTTGTGTCATAACGATTTATGGTATTTTCGAAGTTATGAAAGGTTTAAATGCGTATGTAATAGACTAAATTATTAGATCTACTTACGTTTATGATGCGAGATATGTTATGGTAAACTAGTTGTTATCCGTTGTTCTGAGCTTCAAATTAATAATCATATGCTTTCGGTGTGTAGCGTCGGCTTAGAATAACACTACCCCATTTCTACCCGTTGATAGTCGTAAGAGGCGACTAAGGGTATAGGGACTTTTAAAGTGATTTTTGGGCCATGCGGTTGGAGACTCGTCACCAAAAATGTTTATTATTATCATCTTTTCCCCAACCAACATCCAAAAGTGGCTGAGGAATTTATCATTCCAAAGTTCTGGCTACCCTGTTAAAGGATTTACAGCCGTGAGTATAAATGTATTTATGTATGCTTTCGGCGTTAAAAATCATAAACCCACGACTAGGAATCTCAAAAGTCTGTAGACAGACTTCCAGAATGAGGGATGCCTCAGATGACTTTGGAATTTAAAGGGGAAACGGAGCTATACACACCAACGACGATAATTGTTAGAAAAAAGCTCGAGAGCTTATCCTATACAATCCTATACAACTTTTGAAAGTTAAAAGGTGAAAAGAGGGTTCAAGCCATTCTTCTACAGTCACTTAAAAACATATTTAAATATACTCACGGCAATAAAACCCTAGAAAGGGTAACCAGAGCTAAGGAATTACAAATTCCTCAGCCTCTTTTTGAAGTTGCGTGGGGAAAAGATGGTGAAATTTTATGATGGTAGATTTAAACGGGATACCCAGAACTTCAAGATGAGAAATTTTTCAGCCACTTTTGGAAGATGAGTGACGTAAAATTGTTAAATAAACGTTATTGGTGATTAGTCTCATGGAAAGAAGTCCCACTTCCCTTAGTCACTGTTGGGAGTGTCTTAAGAGGAAGTTTTTTGTAAAGGCTGAAACTATATTCCTTAAGTTGATGAGTCTGAGTTAATATATAATCGCGGTTATAAATTCCTAAAAAGAGGTAAACAGAACTTAGGATAAATAAATGAAAGAAAAATTTCGACACAGGCGGGAATTAAACCCGCGACCTCGGGTATACGCCGTTTATCTTTCCTTTATTTATCCTTTATTTATTAGAACTTCCAAATTTGATTTTATTTTAGTTTCTCTAATCACAAAGTGCATTAAATCCAGAGCTTTTTTTACTCATTTATCATGGCCGTAGCTGTGTAGTGTCATGTTGAAATAACAGTAGTAAAATATGTTTAAGTATGAGAAATAATAACGAGGCGCTATTTCTTATAATATTTTAAATAAATAAAGTGTCGGCGTAGAATAGCACTTCCCCGTTTCTACCGATCGCGATGGGTGTACGTAAGAGGCGACTAACGGTATTCGGGTTTTTAAGGGATTTTTGGGCGATGCGGTTGGAGACCATCACCAACAACCTTTACTTTACCATCCTTACCCCACTCAATTTTCCAAAGATGGCTGAGGAATTTCTAATTCCTTAGCTCTGGCTACCCCTTTTAGGGATTTATAGCCGTGAGTATATGTATGTATGTATTTTAAATAAAAAGACAAAGTATTATAAATATATAAATGAGACACAGAAATCTACTCCTACAACACAGTCGTGAAGATAATTAACATATGAGTTATAAAGAAAGTAGTCTAAACCAACATGGCGTCTCCAATCAAGCAAACACAGGAAGCTATACAGCGGATCAACTCAATACGATTATGGAAAACGAGTTATTTCATTAACGACGCATATTATAAACGGATGCAGGCTTCCTACGGGTAATACAGACGGACAGATTGACAGTGCTAATATATAATAGTGTGTGGTGATGAAGATAAGTTAGAATTGGCAAAGTGTGAGTTGGGTTGCCTGTTAAGGGTTTTGTAGTACCAAAAATAGGTAAGCGAAGAGATATAGCCGTACAATGAGTAGCAAGTTTAGCAGAAATTAAACTGCAAATTTAACATTGTTTTTCAGTGTTTTTTATTACATATAAAGACAATTCGGTCTGCAAAGTTTTACAAAAGTGGTGCTGATTACGAAACCATTTCGAGATATTATGTTTTTAAACAATATTTTCTTGAAATTAAATCAAACAAAGCTAAGATGACCGTTATTTTATCAAAAAACTGCAACAGTATTTGACCTTCAGAGTTATTTCAAAGACATTTGTATTTGCAGTTTATTAATAAAATATCAAAAATCATAGGTTTTTTTAGTATAATATCGTAATAATTTCATTTGAGATCACATATTCGTGAAATGTTTTGCAATTAGCAACCTTTTTACTAAACATTTCGCTTTATTTGCATGTCGCTACGTGATATTTTCGATTGATGACGTCATTAAGTACAAAAGTTGATCAATCTTTAAAAAATCATAACTTTACAATTGCTCATTTTAAATAAAAAATATTCAAATTAGTCTTTTATTTTCGTGTTTGCTATCGAATTCATAAACAATAAATACAAAAAAAATATACTTTGCATACCGAATTCTGTGGGTTGAAAAAATGTCCTATGTCTCAAAATCTGCTGACTGTATCTTGTTTAAACCCAACTCGGACGTTCACGCCGTATTTCCCCAAAGAGGTTGGCAGAAGTTCTAATACTTTTGAACATCACTAGACATACTTTTTGGTAATTGTTTAATACATCTAAAAATCAATATGTTTATGAGTATGTGACTTTGCTATTTGAAAATTGAGTCATGATTTCTGGAATAATTATATATGTTTTTTTGTAAGAGCTCAATAGAGACGTAACTTGAATACCAAAGAAAATATTAACACATTAAATGTATATTTTTATACACTTATGTCTTACCATTTACTCTTTGGGCTACAATAGGGTTGTATTAATTAACGAATTATATTCGCACGCCTTTACTTGTATTAAGTGAAATGTTTCTTTTAGAGAATTGGCTTTAATTTTATCAACGATCTTTTAATTAGTTACTCACAATAAGATGTTATAAATTCTAATTTCAGTTTTCCAAGTGATACCAAAATAATTAAAAAGTGGATCGATGCTGTTCACCAAAATATAAATTCGGCAACTAACATCTGGAGCAGGTTATGTTCATTGCACTTTCCAGATTCCTTTGAAGATTGAAAAATTTAATTTATGACAATAGGCGAATAACGTATCTAGAGATTCAACACATTATGCAGATTGGATCGGGAAGCGTTCATGAGATTTTACACGAACATCTTCACGTGAGGAGGATAGTTTCACGCTGGGTGCCACACAACCTCACCGAGGTACAGAAACAGGCCCGGGTGGAATGGTGTCGTGGTATGATTAATAAATTTGATGCTGGCTCGTCACGGCTGGAGGCCACGGTATGTTGGCTACTATCATGGTAGAAGTCGTTAGTCTGCCAACCCGCACTTGGCTAGCGTGGTGGACTATTGCCAAATCACCCTATAGAGTAAGATCGAGCCCCTTGATTGGGACATATAGGGGCTATGAGAAGTGAGAGACTGTTACATAGTACTGATAATTAAAAAAAATACAAGTTTTATTTACAATTATATATTTATTTAAATAACTGCTGTTTTTTTATATTTCCTGCACATAATCATTTTCAATGTCCTCTGCTGGACAATACATACAGAAGCCATTCACCAAAAAATATCCACCAAACATACTACCTACATACTTCCAATTAATACTCATGTCTACTATACATATACTATGTATACCCTAAAAGGAGTAGCCAGAGCTAAGGAATTTGAAATTATTAGAAATTCCTTAGCCACTTTTGGAAAGTTGAGTGGGGAAACGATGGTAAATAAAGGTTGTTGGTGATAGGTCTCCAACAGCATCGCCCAAAAATTCCGTAAAAGCCCCGATACAGTTAAACGCCTCTTACGTACACCCACCGGAAGAAACGGGGAAGTGCTATTGTAAGCCGACACTAAAAACATAATAACAATCTTAAAATTCGAGGGTTCTTCCCTTGGTCGAATTTCGGAATCATTGTATAAAGTATCGATTCTCTTCTTTGATAAAAAATCGATGTTGCACAGATTGATAATGTTTAACAATTACCCATCCTTATTGATCAATATAAATATACGTAAGTAGCTATAGCACACCCGCCGACACTGTGCACAAGCGGGAGTCTCGCAAATGCGTGTTCTATAGTAATTATATTTCTATGGCTTGGACAGTGAACTAACGTGTATTTATTTATAAGCAAAACTTAGCCATGTTGTTTCCTCACGATGTTTTCCTTCACCGTTAACAACATAACATAACATAACATAAACGTTCACGCCGAATATCCCCGAAGGGGTTGGCAGAGGTACTAATACTTCTGAACATCAGGTGACTTTGTCACCTGGTGTTCAGAGTACCCACGTTTTGCATGGACAGTGTACTCACGTGATAGGGGGCAGGCCTATCGCCGTTATGTACGAATACACTGTCACATGACTAAGTACAACTCAGCCATGTGGGTTTCCTCACGATGTTTTCCCTCACCGTTAACAACCATGATAAATTAACCACACATATGTCTTTAGAAAAGACAAATTGGTGTAGGCCCGACCCAGGATTTGAACACTAGTCGCTTGCACGATAACCGAGTGTTCTACCCACTGGGCTATCACGGTTGCAACCATGCAGCACGGTAGCACCGTTAACAACCATGATAAATTTACTTGTAAATTTGATAAAAACATATGTAGGCCCGACCTGTGATTTGAACTGTGATCGTCCTGCGCGATAAGCGGTGTTCTACCCACTGAGCTATTACGGCTGTTATTCAAACCATTATGTTACGATTAGATTAATACTACCCCATTTCTGCCGGTGGGTGTACGTAAGAGGCGACTAACGGTGTTGGGGCTTTTAAGGGATTTTTGGGCGATGCGGTTGGAGACCCATCACCAACGTTTTGCCTTTATTTTGCCATCTTTTCCCCACTCAACTTTCCAAAAGTGGCTGAGGAACTTCTAGTTCCTTAGCTCTGGCTACCCCTTCTTGGGATTTATAGCCGTGAGTATATGTATGTATGTATGTATTTGCTAAATATTTTGTCACCTATGGTTAAGATTACCAACTGTTCAACTTTATACACAACCTATATACACAACAATATACCTGTATAAAACCACTACTACGGAGCACTTATAGAAGACAAATAAATCAGTTTCTAAAGCTCTCATTAAGTGTATCTATATTCCTTTTACGGCAGTCAACTAAAAGCTCCGTTGCAACAAAAGCACATTTACCGCTAAGCCCAGACACAGGTACAAAAAGCTCGCACAGGAAACTTCCCCTTACATTTTCATTACACTTTTTTGCCCGTATTCGTTTATGGCAAATAATAACGAGCTTACTGAGTGATAAGAAAATTATTGCCCATAATCGGCGGCGGGCAGGCTTCGACGCAAATTAACAATTCAACGGGTCGGTTTCTTGTACGATCGTTAGATGTGGAATACTATATTTATGTTGTTGCAAAGTTAAAATAACCAATCGGAATAAAACTGATCTCCCAATACGTGATCTTTAGTTCCTTTGTTATTGTCTCTGTGTTGTAGCTCTAAATATCACTACCTCTTCTCGTTGGTGTAGACATATTAGACTTTAATAAAGACATATTTGTGCCAACGCCCCTCTACATGAAAAGCGATAGCTCACCGACTGAGCTATCACAATTGCAATACCTAAATGTGGCTGGAAATATTATTATACTAATATGCCGTAATTATGCCGTGTAGTGTCGGCTTAGAATAGCACTACCCCATTTCTTCCGGTGGGCGTACGTAAGAGGCGACTAACGGTATTGGGGCTTTTAAGGGATTTTTGGGCGATGCGGTTGGAGACCCATCACCAACAACCTTTATATTACCATCTTTCCCCACTAAAATTTCCAAAAGTAGCTGAGAAATTTTTAATTCCTTAGCTCTGGCTACCCCTTCTAGGGATGTATAGCCGTGAGTATATGTATGTATATGTAATATTCATACTGCCCTTTTTTAGGTTTTTAAGTCGTCTCGTAAAACCATGTGGGGAAATTCACAGGCTGAGATGTACATAGTCATGAAATCGTGTATTCGAACTTAGCGGCGATAGGCTGCCGCACTGTCCTAACAAAACGTGGGTAATCTGAATACAGGATGTCATACATTTCACCGGATGTCTGAATGTGTGTCTAAATTAGTGATTTATAGCCATGAATATTATGTATGTATGATTTCTAATTTTGTGCCTCTGGCTACTTTTTTTGGATTTTGTAGGTAAGTTTAGGTAGGTCAATATTAATATATTAATGTTAATATTGTTGTGTAGTGTCGGCTTCGAATAGCACTACCCCATTTCTTCCGGTGGGTGTACGTAAGAGGCGACAAACGGTTTTGGTGCTTTTGAGGGATTTTTGGGCGATGCGGTTGGAGACCCATCACCAACAACCTTTATTTCCCATCTTTTCCCCACACAACTTCCAAAAGTGGCTGAGGAATTTCTGATTCCTTAGCTCTGGCTACCCTACCCTACCCTGGCTGGTGAGTATATGTATGTATGTATGTATGATTAGGTAGGTAGCTAGGTGATTTTCCAATAAGCGTAATTATTTTACTGAGGTTGGAACATATTTATTATGATTATGATTATGATGAAAATAACATCAATAACTAAAAAATCAAAGAACCTTCAAAGAAAATATGTTTAATATTAATAAGATAAATACATTAATTATAATCTGCTTTTCAAACTGATAAACCGTACGAAAGATTTTCGGTGAAACGAGATTCGGGCCAACGTCTTTCGAGCTGGCGGTTTTCGAATTCACGTACTTTCGAGCTGGCGTACCACTCAAATACTTTTTCGAGCTTGCGTGCGTCGAGCTCGCGACATTCCGTGAAACGTATGACACCCCTGAATACCAGGTTGCATTAATGTCTCGGAATACATACATACATACATATACTCACGGCTATAATTCCCTAGAAGGGGTAGCCAGAGCCAAGGAATTATAAATTCCTCAGCCACTTTTGGAAGTTGAGTGGGAAAAAGATAGTAAAATAAAGGTTTTCGGTGATGGGTCTCCAAACGCATCGCCCAAAAATCCAATAAAAAGCCCCAATACCCTTAGTCGGTTCCTACGATACCCGTGGGTAGGAAGGGGTAGCGACATTCTAAGCCGGCACTACACGGCGTGAACATTCAGTTTGTATAATACATCTAGTAAGCTTTTAAATATGTTCAGTACCTCCCACTCCTACAGCAAATGTTCAACATAAAATTAATCAATTAACAAGTGAACTAACTACCACAAACAAGGTAAACCCACTTTCAATGACATTACGAAAACTGTTTTCTATTGGCTGATAATTGCTCAGTCTCGACCAATAGCATGTTAGACACAGTTAATATTGACCCAGTTTTTAATGTCAACTCTGATTGAATGACTTAGATTATGTTTTTAATTATAAAGCTTTTACAGTGCAACCTTCATAGCTTACTGGGAAAAACACTGATTCTAATAAAGGATACCTAAATTCAAATCTCTTATTTTCAAACTTTTATTTTACCGCCTTTTCCCCACTCAACTTTCAATAGTGGCTGGGGATATAATTCCTTGGCTGTGGCTACCCCTTCTAGGGAATTATAGCCATGAGTATATGTATGTGTGTATATATAAGTTCAAATCCTGAGTCGGGCCTAATCTTATCAGTCAAATCGAAGCCACCAGGCGATAATGACATGTGATGTTCAGAAGATTTAGTAACTCTATCAACCCTTCGAGGATACATGGCATGAAACGTTTTTATAATAATAGCTACGCAACTTAAGACTCACAAATTAAATTCTTCAGATTAAACCCAGTTTGGTGGGATATTGCATGTGGAGTCAAATGTAATCCAAAACTTACAATTATTTTGTGCTTTGAAAATAAGTGAAGTCCGTCGTTCATGTCTGCATCGTGGGAATAGTCGTTAGTTTTGGTAGAACGTGAATAAATTAAATCACCTTACTTCATATCAACTAATTAACATACATACATATACACACATGATAGTCCAGTGGGTAGAACACCCGCCCGAAAACAGAAGGGCGTGAGTTCCAATCCTGGGTCGTCGGGCCAACACCAATTTGTCTTTTCTAAAGTCATATGTGTGGTGAATTTATCATGGTTGTTAACGGTGAGGGAAAACATCGCGAGGAAACCCACATGGCTGAGTTGTACTTGGTCATGTGACAGTGTATTCGTACAAAACGGCGATAGGCCTGCCCCCTATCACATGAGTACACTATCTAAGCAAAACGTGGGTACCTTCTCTGGACACTAGATGGCGCTTGCCATGTGAGTTCAGAAGTATTGATACCTCTGCCAACCCCTTCGGGTATAAACGGCGTGAACGTTTATGTTATGTTATATACACACAATCACGGCTATAAATCCCTAAAAGGGGTAGCTAGAGCTTCAGGTGCAGAACTCCTCGCCATACTTGTAATTTCAAATACAAATACAAATACAAATATTATTTATTTCAAAAAACGGTTCATACATTGTTATACAGTGGTCTCCACACTAGGCGCGTAGCCTGTATAGTGGCGGCCAATTTAAATGGTTCTACATTAATTTAATGGCTATGTAGTATCGGCTTAGAATTGCATTACCCAATTTCCTCCCATGGCTGTTTTTAAGAGGCTAATCAAAAACAAATAAATTATTGAATCTTCACACACAGTCCAATATACTAAACAAATAAATCAACCAAGTAACCTGCTCTGCCCGTTATACGACTGTCAATAGTGATGAAAGGTCAACATATAGTGGCAATGTGTTGCACCCCCACTGACACTTACCACGGTAATTGACAGGACACAGCACACACTTTGACAGACCCACATAGTGTTCAGTCCAGTTGGATTTGTTTTATTGGTTTGTGGGTTTTGTGTTATCTTTGAATTCCGGGCTCAAAAGGTCTAGAAACCAGGGCCGTAAAACCATTAATAAAAAAAAATCTTTGAATTTCAAATAATGTAGCTAGAAGTGCGAAAAAGCTTAAGAGATTTAATCTGATGAGGGATCGTACATTGTATAAGTATGACAAAGTATGGGTTGAAAATAAATTCTAAATACGTAAGTCGCCTCGTATACACTCACACAAATTGGATTATAAAAGAAAAAAAGTTAATCGTTTTGTCATAATAGCTAAACTTATAACACAAAAACAACATATTTCAACAATAGATGTTCACTTGAATTCTATTATTTTGGTTGACATTGGAGTAAAGCTCAGCAAAAACTTAACTAAATTACCGTCATCAACCACAAACTATAGAAATAGTACTGATTACAGCAAAAACAATTATATTACATATCCTTTTCGTGAGGTATGTTAATACAGTAAAAATAGAACACGGAAATAGGTTTTATTGACAAATTAGGTTATTACACTTATGAAGTTTATATGTAGTGTCTGCGTAGAAAAGAATAGCACTACCCCATTTCTTCCGGTGGGTGTACGTAAGAGGCGACTAACGGACTTGGGGCTTTTTAAGGGATTTTCGGGCGATGCGGTTGGAGACCCATCATCAACAACCTTTATTCTACCATCTTTTCCCCACTCAACTTCCAAAAGTGGCTGTGGAATTTCTAATTTCTCAGCTCTGGCTACCCCTTTTAGGGATTTATAGCCGTGAGTATATTATGTATGTATGTAAGTTTATATCTAAATATACTTTACTTTGGTTTCTTCCTATTATGTATAATTATGGAAAAAATCGCGTTAAGGCCATAATTCCGCCTTTTTGTAAACTGTTTTGTAATTTTTAAATACTGTTTGTGTGGTGTTTTTATGATGCAGTAGAGTGTTTAAATAGATAAATAAAACGCTGAGGCTTTAGGTCTGGAGTAGCCGCCACACGGACGACAGACATTTTGAAGATAACAACATAGACTGACCACTTGGTGAACATCATAGTAAACCGATAGTACCAGTATTCGTGACGATCGTTGATAAGACCTATCTCTGCCATACATATATATACTCACGGCTATAAAACCCAAAAAGGGTAGCCCTAACCTCAAAATTAGAAAGTTCACAGCAATTTTTGGAAGATAAATGGGTACGAGTAATTTACATGTTTATTGTATTTTTGTTCTGTATATGTCTGTGTATCGTTTTGGTGTTCAAATAAGTGTATTCGTATTTTGTACGACATGACATGCTGTGTAGTGTCGGCTTAGAATAGCACTACCCCTTTTCTTCCGGTGAGTGTACGTAATAGGCGACTAACGATATTGGGGCTTTTTAAGGGATTTTTGGGCGATGCGGTTGGAGACCCATCACCAACAACCTTTATTTTACCATCTTTTCCCCACGCAACTTCCAAAAGTGGCTGAGGAATTTCTAATATTTTAGCTCTGGCTACCTCTTCCTGGGAAATATAGCCGTGAGTTTATGTATGTATGTATGTTGTCTACCTGTTTATTGTATTTTTGTTCTGTATATGTCTGTGTATTGTTTTGGTGTTCAATAAAGTGTATTTGTATTTTGTACGACATGACATGATTGTACGACAAAGAATGGTTCGGTGATGGATGCAAGCTATATCTATTTCTCTATGTATAATATCGCGTACCAACTTACTGAGTGAGAGCTCACTTACGCGCGCAAAAGTCGCGGTAAACCATATTGCCGAACAAACAGATTTATTTTCTTGTTCCTTGGCTCACTTTACAAGCGTAGCTTTATATTTTTTGAGTTACGGTATGTAAAATTTAGGGCCAGTTTTTTGATCCGTGGTTAACTCAACCATTTGTTAAATATCGTAACTATTAGTTAAATATCAGCAAAATGCATTTTTTGACCCGTGGTTAGAGTAACTAATGTCAAATATCGAACCAAAATGGATTTACGATTTGACTACTGGTTAGACATTTAACTATAGTCAATGTAACAAATGGTTATATTTTTAACTACGGATCAAAAAACTGGCCCTTAATTTGTGTGTAATATGGTAAATTTCTTTCTTTGTTTGTAAGCTTATGAATATATTGTCTTAATGTGAAATATAGCCTTATTGGGTTATAAAAATCTGTAATGGTTATATTTATGAATAAATAAATATCGTATAACACTTAAAGGCCCCAAACCCCTTAATAGCGTCTTACGACACCCGCAAAAGGATATGTGTTAGTGTTATTCAAACACAACGAATGGTACACATTTCACAAGCAATTAATGGTGATATAAGCATAATATTTAGATTACAAAACAATTAAACCACTTTAGTGAGCGAACGCCAAAAAGGTAGGGACGTGATTATACTGGTTTCGACTTAAAAACCGGCCTAATTTCCTTTATAATGTTTCAACTATCTAAAATCTTGTTAAGTTCGAGTCTTGTATTTTACATACATACATATACTCACGCCCATAAATCCCAAAAAGTGGTAGCCAAAGCTTCAGAGCTCGGACTCCTCACTGAGGTTTCCTCAGCCACATTTGGAAGTTGATAGGGGACAAGATGGTAGAAATAAAGTATCGTTGGTAATTGGTCTCCAACCGTATCCCCAAAGACCAATTGAAAACCCAATACCCTTTGTCGCCTCTTAAGACACCCGTGGGTAGAAAGGGGTAGTGACATCCTAAGCCGGCCTACTACACGGCAATTAGAATATATTCTACTTACTTATAAAATATTTTTATTAAACCAGTTAATACTAAAACACAGATTAAACAAAAATGTAGAACAATTATTCGACAGAAGCTTAAAACCACAGCTCAATTTACATTGGTTATGTTGTCGATGTGCGGTCTTGGATACAAAAACGGCAAAACCAGTGATCGGATGAACCTCCCATCCATCATGCGTTACTTCTTAATCAATGTTATGTCCAAGCCTTTTTTGTAGCGCGCTACTTTATCATGTTATTGGGCGTTTGTAGTTACTGCGTTACGATGGTGCGTTTTCTGATATTTGCGATTGCGACAAAAGGTAAAGAGATATTTTGTTGTCACTAGCACAAGAATGAATTTTAACTAGGATTTATAATTTATGATGTTAATCTAGTTTAGAGATTTAAAGCCGTGAGTATAGTATGTTTTAACTAGTTCACCTTTTTAAATGAGGTTTTCTTAAGTGTTTGCTGTGTAGTGTCGGCTTAGAATAGCATTACCCCATTTCTTCCGGTCGGTGTACGTAAGAGGCGACTAACGGTATTGGGGTATTTTTTGGCGATGCGGTTGGAGACCCATCACCAACGACCTTTATTTTCCCGTCTTTTCCCCACGCGACATCCGTAAGTGGCTGAGGAATTTTTTATTCCTTAGCTCTGGCTACCCCTTCTAGGGATTTATAGCCGTGAGTATATGTATGAAGGTATGTTTTCTTAAGATTTTTGTTATTCAATTTTGAACGGTAAAATGGTTCGAAGTATATCAGCAATGCTCATTTAATACAAATCATTTCTCCTTCCTAGCTACCTACAGCATATATTTGTGTAGTTGTTTTTAACTAGCTATTTATTTTTAAGAGCTAGTGTGAATATGAAAACTGTAATTAGACGACGTGATAGCTCAATGGGTAGAACACCGGTTAACGTGCAAGCGACTAGTGTTCAAATCCTTTTTCAAAACCCGGGTCGGGCCTACACCAATTTGTATTTTCTTAAGACATATGTGGTGTTAAGTTATCATGGTTGTTAACGATGAGGGGAAAAATCGTGAGGAAACCCACACGACTGAGTTGTACTTAGTCATGGGACAGTGTATTCATACAAAACGGCGATAGGCCTGCCCCCTTCCACGTGAGTACACTGTCCATGCAAAACGTGGGTACTTTGAACACCAGATGACAAAGTCACGTGATTTTCAGAAGTATTAGTACCTTTGCCAACCCCTTCGGGGATATTCGGCGTGAACGTTTATGTTTATAATTGGTCAATGATCATTACTGAAGACTAATAAAATATGTTTAAGACACAAACTTATAATCACGGTTATAATTCCGTCAAAGAGGTATCCAGGGCTTCAGAACTACAAATTATTCCTTTAAGTTTTACTTTGGGAAGTTGAGGAAAAGATTGTAAAATATAGGATGGTTAGCCCTCACCCTCAGACACATCGCCAGCCAGTTTAAAAGCCCCAAAACTATTAGTCGCCTATTAGGACAGCCGCAGGAAGAAATTACTAAGTGTAATTTTAAGCCGTTGCACAGATACACAAATCTCAACATAAAAATTGTACCAAAAATGTGTAATAAAACTGTCAACCGCCCAACCAAGTATCCAACATGGCCGCATGAATAATGCAAGATGGCGTCGGCCACGCGACACATCCATCACCGCGCATGCGCACCGCGCACCTAATGATCTAGTTTCGATATTACCTTTCATGGGTAAGCAGCGGCTCTATAAATTATGTGTACCTGTTTACACTTTATTTATTGCTGGAATTGGCGGCGGTTTCTTGGGAAGTATTGGGTTAGGTACCGCTGTTTTAATTTGGAATTTATCTTGGCGAATAATAAGTGGTTTGTTTATTAGGGAAACAAAGACACATGGCTGGGCTGACTGATAAAATCATAGATTGATATGTAACCGTTTTAATAACAAATATGCACGGCACACATCCCAAAAAAGAGTAGACAGTTTTGGAAGCACAAGTTTGAGTGGGAAAAAGGTTGTGACAAAGGATAGTTGTTGAAGGGTTCTCAACCACTACTAAATACCCCAATGCTCTTACATCGATCACAGCTTATCGATCACCACTTTGTGAGGTCCTAGCAAACTATTTACACGAACATTTTCTACGCGTATTCACATACATACATACATACTTATACTCACGGCTATAAGTCCCTAGAAGGGGTAGCCAGAGCTAACGAGAGAGAGTGATTGGTCTCCAACCGCATCGCCCAAAAATCCATTAAAAGCCCCAATACTGTTAGTCGCCTCTTACGTACACCCACCGGAAGAAAAGGGGTAGTGCTATTCTAAGCCGACACTACACAGCAAATTATGTATTTATTCAAAACACAATATACAAGTCTGACAGATGAAACACCTCACATGACTACTTTAGTTATAAGTTAGATTTAAGTTTTTTTTAGTAGATATAGTAGGTCGGAGTTGAAAATCGAATCTATCTACTTGCTGTGGATAGACCGAGCTCCGAACCTTTTTGTCTTATGTAAATATTCATTGTCATTATATCATGTCATGTGTGTAAAAGAGACAAGTAAATGAATAATACAAATAAATAATAAGTAGTGTCGGTTTAGAATAGCAATTACCCATTTCTTCTCGCCGGTGTCGTAACAAGCGACTTAGGGTATGGGAAACTTATTTAAATTGTTTATTGAGTAATATGGTCGGAGGTTCATAATTATAACCATACATACATATACTCACAGCTATAAGTCTCTAGAAGAGGTAAGGAATTAGAGATTCCTCGACCACTTTTGGAAAGTTGAGTGGGGAGAAGATAGTAAAATAAAGGTTGTTGGTGATGGGTCTCCAACCGCATCGCCCAAAAATTCCTTAATAGCCTCAATACCGTTAGTCACCTCTTACGTACACCCACCGGAAGAAATGGGTTAGTGCTATTCTAAGCCGACACTACACATATTATTAATATTATAATTATAACCAACATCATCTATTCCATGTCACAGCGATAGGCCTGCCCTCTATGACGTGAGTACATTGTCCGAGCAAAACGAGTGTAGATGACACGCGATGACTCAATCACATTAAATTATAATGTATTTGATAGTGCCTAAAGAGCTTATTCGATTACACTTTGTCGTTTCTGAATTCAGACGTCCTTCGAAGTTACTGCCGCAGACGCTTGTTATTCCACTAACAAATTTGTCTACTTTTCAGAAGCCTAGCGTTCTGAACGTTATTCCACTAGTCTGAATTCAGATTATGTGGCTCTCAGACGTCTTCATTCAGACAGTTGGAATAAGCTCTTTAGTTATTAGTTATGTCTTATTTAAGTTCGCATTATATTTGTAAATGTGAGTACATATATTTTGAAAAATAAAGTGCTGAGGGTAGACAAGCGAGCCGCTAACGGTTGGCTGAGGGTGAGACAGCTTGTGACCGCGCGCCCTTTCATACTCTCACGTTTTTAACCGATTTGTGCAGTTTTTATCCGTATTTATTAAAATCAGCACCTATCCTTAATAATTCAATATACAGTCCTATACAACGAGGGTTCTCTACACACCAGATGACAATAATGTCACTCAATGTTCAGAAGTATTAGTCCTCTCCCATCCATTCGTGGATACACGGCAGTAACGTTTAAGTCTTAAGTCTTTGAGAACGCCGTGTAGTGCCGTGCCGTGTAGCTTAAAATAACACTACCCCATTTATACCCGTGGGTGATTGTAAGAGGCGACAAAGGGTACAGGGGCTTTTTAAGTGATATTTGAGCGATGTGGTTGGAGAGCTGTCACCAAAAACATTTATTATTACCATCTTTTCCCAATCAACTTTCAAAAGTGGCTGAGGAATTTTTCATTCCAAAGCTCTGGCTACTCCGTTAAGGGATTTATAGCCGTGAGTATATTTATGTATGTATGTCTTTGAGAACCTAGAACCCCCAGATGTAAAAGCTGGCTGTAACTATACACACAACGAGAAAGACATGTCGGCAATCATATGTGTTGATATGAACACGCCTCAGGCCAACCATTACAGTAATCACAGAGCCCGACAGCGAATGTTTATAAGTATTAATGTAACGTGTTATTTCAGACCATAAAATAATGTGTATTTACATAACATTCGTATTTACCTTTCTATCGATTTTCGGATTGGAACCTAGCGCAGAGATTCAGACTCAAAAACTCCTTAGTTACATACATACATATATACTCACGACTATAAATCCCTAAAAAGGGTAGCCAGAGCTAAGGAATTAGAAATCCCTCAGCCACTTTTGGAAGTTGCGTGGGGAAAAGATGGTAAAAATAAATATTGTTGGTGATGGGTCTCCAAACCGCATCGCCCAAAAATCCCTTAAAAGCCCCAATACCGTAAGTCGCCTTTTACGTTCACCAACCGGAAGAAATGGGGTAGAGATATTCTAAGCCACTAAAGTGGAGAAAATATCGTAAAATTAAGAATAGTTAATGATGGGACTGCAACCACATCACTCAAAAATCACATAATAACCCTTACAGATCTCGACTGCCTCTCACGACACCTTTGACCAACAACCTTTATTTTATTAATCAATTTTTCCCCCGATCGCGTGCTTGCCCAGCAGAAGAGCAAGCATGAGCCCTATTTTATCGACACGATAACGGTTAGAACGAGATGGCAGTATACGATACTAAGTAAGTGCGTAAGAGGTGGTTGCTTTATCCCACGCGATAACTAGTTTAAACACGGCTCGTGCTTGCCCTTCTGGTACAAAAAAGGCTGAGTTTTCACTCCTACAGCTTATTCAACCCTTTTTGGGATTTGTAGCCGTAAGTTGAAGCCGTTTATAAAAGAGGGATTTAAGTGTTATTGGACGACGAATAACTGAGCCGTGTAGTGTCGGCTTAGAATAACACTACCCCATTTCTACCCGTGGGTGATCGTAAGAGGCGACTAAGGGTATAGGGGCTTTTAAGTGATTTTTGGGCGATGTGGTTGGAGACCCGTCACAAAAACATTTATTATTACCATCTTTTCCCCCAATCAACTTCCAAAAGTGGCTGAGGAATTTCTCATTCCAAAGCTCTGGCTACCCCGTTAAGGGATTTATAGCCGTAAGTATATGTATGTATGTATGTATGAATAACAATCACTACATGTGATAAAAATGCGTCACGATCACACCGTGTACATGGCAGTAATAACATACAACGAAACCGACTGATCCAAAATATGTTATTTCTTACAATAAAAGATAATCGTTTTTAAATTCATTGCCATCGTGATGAAAACCTTCAAAGGGACGGAAAGGGTACTAAACTTTCATAGCATGTTATGAAACATTGGACACTGAGAGTTGATTAACTATTTTTTTATTGAATATTTTTTTTTAACTATTGACGTTATTATGTTTACGCGTGCATGTATCACATTTTTTAACACATTGTGTTTGTACATACATACATACGACATGATAGTCCAGTGGGTAGAACACCCGCCCGAAAACAGAAGGGCGTGAGTTCCAATCCTGGGTCGGGCCTACACCAATTTGTCTTTTCTAAAGTCATATGTGTGGTTAATTTATCATGGTTGTTAAAGGTGAGGGAAAACATCGTGAGGAAACCCACATGGCTGAGTTGTACTTAGTCATGTGACAGTGTATTCGTACAAAACGGCGATAGGCCTGCCCCCTATCACGTGAGTACACTGTCTAAGCAAAACGTGGGTACCTTCTCTGGAAACTAGATGGCGCTGCCATGTGAGTTCAGAAGTATTGGTACCTCTGCCGGTGTTTATGTTATGTTATTTATGTTATTGTGTTTGTAAATTTCTAGTGTCGGATCAGAATTATAATAACCCATTTATCTCCGCGGTTCTCGTAAGATATGTCTCGGGGTTTAAGGGGTTTTTAAGTGATTTTTGAGAAATGTATTTGGAGACCTGTCACCAACCATATTTTATTTTACCTTCTCCCAGTCAACTTCCAAAGGCGCCCACATAATGGGGTTGGAGACCCATAACCAAAAACCTTTGTTTACCTCACTGTACTTTTAAAAGTGGCTGAGTAAATTAAATTAGCCGTGTAGTGTCCGCTTAGAATGTCGCTATCCCTTTCTACCCACAGGTGTCGTAAGAGGCGACTAAGGGTATTGGTGCTTTTTACTGGATTTTTGGGCGATGCGGTTGGAGACCCATCACCAAAAACCTTTATTTTTACCATTTCTTCTAGGGAAATATAGCCCTGAGCATATGTATGTATGTATGTATGTATGTATGAGTAAATTCTTATTCTGAGGCTCTGGCTACCTCTTGTAAGGATTTATAGCCGTGAGTATATGCATGATGAATGTATAATTAGCAATACTGAACAACAGGTGACAATGTCACGTGATGTTCAGAAGTATTAGTACCTCTGCCAACCCCTTTACAGATATACGTCGTGAAAGTTTGAGAGATGATATATATGAATTAAACTGAGTATTTATTTTCGCATTCATTTTCGTCTCAACATTGGCGTGTTTGGTATGTATTTTCGGTCCGTTTCACAATGCCGTCGTTTTCGACATCTCAATTAGTAATTTCTGCGAATGCGTCCGTTTTGGGAATGCTGAATAACAATCGTGTAATTAGGACTACCTTCCAAATACGAGTATGAAGGATATTGTAATGCATTGACAATATGAAGCTTCGGCGTTTTGATGGGAATTGGCCTTAACCTCGCTTTTACTTACTTGCATTTTACTCGACATTGGCGAAATAATTGTGGCAAACACGATTGGAGCCACTTAATCAAAAATTGAATTGCAATGAACCTCGCTTTTCAAACCTACCCTTTTTATACTTTAAATCGATTAAGGACACAAAACTATTTTTTACGTTTATCTAAAATATTGAAATTTTCAAAATAATTTATACATAAAAAGTGTCGTACCTAGATCAAACCGAGAAAGTATAGTGAGGTTCTTAGCCTCTGTTCATATAAAACAAAAACATCTTGTGATTTGACCATTTGACCATATGTTTTTTATTTTTATTTCAGCATAGGCTAAGAAACTCACCATACTTTCTCAGTTTGATCTAGACAGTGACACTTTTTATCTATTAATTATTTTGAAAATTTACCATAATTCAGATAGGCATTCCATAGGCAAAGTTGTTAAGTTTGATGTCTTTTATCAATTTAAAAGATAAAATTGGTGTAATAAAAAATGAGGACTAGGCCAATTGATGGCGGGAAAAAACAAGTAATTATTTTTATGCATAAAATAAGTTCATAGTTCATCAATTTATGTAAAAAAATAAAAGACCATGTATGAAAAGATTGATGGATGTAAACGAAGCTAGAGTGGTTTGTCAGGATCGTACAAAGTGGTGATCAATAGTCTCTGCCTACGCCAATGGGAAAAATGGCGTAATTAAGAACATGTATGTATGTATCTATTTATGTAAAGATTATAAGTTCCCAAAGAGGCAATCGATAGTATTTATATTTTTCTTTTCCTTATTTAATTAAAGTGGATCGAAAATAATAGTATGCAAAAACCAAAATGTGTAATATAGCTGTATTAGTTTATTCATTCATTCATATATTCACGGCTAAAAATCGCTTAACGGGGTAGCCAGAGCTTTGGAATGAGAAATTCCTCAGCCACTTTTGGAAGTTGATTGGGGAAAAGATGGTAATAATAAATGTTTTTGGTGACGGGTCTCCAACCACATCGCTCAAAAATCACTTAAGCCCCATACCCTTAGTCGCCTCTTACGATCACCCACGGGTAGAAATGGGGTAGCGTCATTCTAAGCCGACACTACATGGCTACACTTAGTTTATAACCTGTAAAAACTATATTTTATGGTAAAATAAATTAATGAATTCAAAAGTGGCTGGAGAATTTTGGGCTTTACAGTCATGTATGTAATACATATTATGTATATTAAGTCGTGATCTTATGGATAGAATAACTATAATAGAGTTGTTAAAGATACTTAAACAAATTATTTAAATAGTTTCTCCGTGAGCCTACTATTGACAATGATGAGCAGAGACAATGAAACACTTGGCTTATTAGATCGAATCGAATTGCAACCTCGATTGACTACTTATGTATGTTAACATTCACGACTTTCTACTCATGAGGTAGGTAGTAATGGAATATAAAAATAATGTCTTCATGACAGACAGTAATTTAAAACTGTAAGAGAAATAATATACTTAAATAATAAAATAAATGGCGGTCTCATCATTTAGAATGGTGTCCTCCGGAAAGCGTCAGGAAATGAATGGTAGGAATGAATTAATGTAATTAATATAAAGAAATGTAAGTGATGATTTTTATACTCTCATGTTTAAATATAGTAGGTGCTTTACTTCGATAGACAGTCTCTGCCCACCCAAATGGGAACCAACGGTATGGAAATATGTGTGTTTGTATGTACAAGAATGAAAGTTAAATTAATTATTAATTTTAAAGACACAGATTAATTTTTACAAGCAATTGTTGCGTAGGATAGAACAAAAAATAAGAGTCCTATATTTATACTAATCTCTCGCCTCGGATCAAACATAATATGAATTTTCTAACACAATCTACGGGTTTTTACTTTATTTAGGGTGTAATAAAAAATACAGCACTCACCTCATCCTGAAAAGTTTTATGCAGACTCTCCTTCGTATATTTCTGATCACCTTGCTTCAGGATAGCAGAGCATTGCTTCAGTAAAGACATTCGAATTCTTTCTCTAGCACTCTCTTCCTCCATAATCGACATTCTATGTCCACTCCTTGGCACACCAAGGAAATCCTTCGTCTCATTTTGCTCTTGCACATCCAACCTCTTTTCACTGTCGTCTAATGCCAAATTGACGTTTATAAAAACGCCATTTTGGACTTCCGTTTCCGTTAAAACATGGCCGTTCTGCGCCGCCATATTGTTGTTTTAATACATTCTTGTTTTGTGATAAACCCGTTTACTTATACCCGATTTATATTCTAAATGGATTGCGTAATAATATTATTGGCTATTCTAAACAAGTTTTTTATAAGTCGGCTTTTTGGTATATCAGTCTTACATATTAGAATGAAAATGGGTTATAATGATTGATTGACCCTATCAATTCTATTGTAAATGAATTAATCCAGTGATTCCTAAATTATTTTACATACGTACATATACTCACGGCTAAATTGTTGTATCTTACAAATAGTGGATAACATAATATTATACAACATGATACATAGATATTAATGAATGTGGAGGTTATAGTTCCGATTGAACTTGATAATTTATTTATTTCAATACTTTTTACCTATAAAAACTAAACTTTATAAAAAAAAACCTGGAAAATAAAATTGCAATAAAAAAATCTCAACCCAACTGATACGTCCACGCCGTATATCCCCGAAGGTGTGGGCAGAGGTACTAATACTTTTAAACATCAGATGACCTTGTCTCCTGGCGTTAAGAGTACCCACGTTCAGCTTAGACAGTGTACTCACGTGATAGGGGGCAGGCCTATCGCCGTTTTGTACATTTTGTCACATGACTAAGCACAACTTAGCCATGCAAGTTTCCTCACGATGTTTTCCCTCACCGTTAACAACCATGAATAATAAACCACACATAGGCCTGCTCCCTATCACGTGAGTACACTGTTCAAGCACAACATGGGTACTGTAAGCACCATGTAACAATATTGACACGTAATGTTAGGAAGTATTAGTGTCTCTGCCAACACACGTTTCAGCTTTCGAGTCTTTAGTCTGTAAGTCAGATGAAATTACATACATACATACATATACTCACGGCTATAAATCCCTAAAAGGGGTAGCCAGAGCTAAGGAATCAGAAATTCCTCAGCCACTTTTGGAAGTCGCGTGGGGAAAATATGGTAAAATAAAGGTTGTTGGTGATGGGTCTCCAACCGCATCGCCCAAAAATCCCTTAAAAGCCCCAATACCGTTAGTCGCCTCTTACGTACACTCACCGGAAGAAATGGGGTAGTGCTATTCTATGCCGACACTACACAGCTCAGATAAAATTAATTAGGCAATAACACGTTTAAAAATCATTAAAATGTATAACTCAAAACAACTATTAAAATAAAAGTAAGTATGTTAAGCTAATTAAAATGGCGAAAGTGTATTGAACTAGATATAATGTTGTAAATTTCTATAACGTTACAAGTACATTCAATTAGAATTTTTTGACGCAATTGTTATGAAAATGACATAATTCTCATATTTTATTTAAATAAGAATTATTTAATTTATATAATAATAACCGTGATAGCCCACTCGGTTATCGTGCAAACGACTAGTGTTCAAATCCTGGGTCGGGCCTACACCAATTTCTCTTTTCTAAAGACATATGTGTGGTTAATTTATCACGGTTGTTAACGGTGAGGGAAAACATCGTGAGGAAACCCACATGGCTGAGTTGTACTTAGTCATGTGACAGTGTATTCGTACAAAACGGCGATAGGCCTGCCCCCTATCACGTGAGTACACTGTCCATGCAAAACGTGGGTACTCTGAATACCAGGTGACAAAGTCACGTGATGTTCAGAAGTATTAGTACCTCTGCCAACCCCTTCGGGGATATTCGGCGTGAACGTTTATGTTTATATTACGTAAAAGGTGACTAACGGTATTGGGGCTATTAAGGGATTTTTAGGCGATGCGGTGGGAGACCCATCACCAACAACCTTTATTTCACCATCTTTTCCCCACACAACTTCCAAAAGTGGCTGAGGTATTTCTGATTCCTTAGCTCTGGCTACCCCTTCTAGGGATTTATAGCCGTGAGTATATGTATGTATCTATGTAACCATGCTAGCTCAGTAAGCCCATCATGCGGAGAGAGCAAATCCCGAGGTAGGCCAAAACTAATGTGTTTTATCCATATGTATGGGATTATCATAGTAGTCAATGTTTAGGGAAAGCATCGTGAGAAAACTCACATGACTAAGTTAATCACGTGACAGTGTATTCGTACAAAATGGGGATAGACCTACCCCCTATCTCGTGAGTACACTGTCAACAATGTACCTTGATGTTCAGAAGTATTAGTACTCTGCCAACTCCTTCGCGGATATGACGTGAACGTTTGAGTTGAGTTCAAGTTACCCCTTTAAAAGTCTTAACCGTGTTGATATATGTGTGGGAAAGAAATCACGCTTAATTATGTACGTTTATTTTTTGAAACTAGTTCTCATATTAATTGACGATTTATGTTGAGAATTTAACGTTCCTTAATAATCAAGCAAAAGCTGTACTTATAGTCAATTTAATCGTCACGACTGAAAGCTGAGAGATTTTCGTAATGAAAGACTGATATACCCCGCCTTATTGCATATTATAAAAAACTTACAAAAAATAATATTTAGTTAGGCACTTCACTTCATTTGATTTTTTCTATTTACACTTTTTTTCACTTCACTGACATCAAAATTGGAGGGAACATTACACTTTTTCGTTTAACAACTAAGAAATTTCACTTTTCAGCCAAAACGCAAACTTTTTTTTCAGTTATATATTTTAAGTTTGTCGGAATTCGGAATCGTATCGAAGTGCGCGCGAGTCGATTGTAGAATCGAGTGTGAGTAAATACGTGCTTATGTGTCGTATGGGGAGGCTCGACTAGTTAATTTTATTTTGTCTTTCGTTCGGATTCATCTGTTATCAATCGGTTTATTCTTAAGGTGTAATCGTATCATATGAGGAAATAGTTTGCGTTCTGAGTCTATCAGTCACGCGTTTTATACATTAATGAAGTTTTTTTACATTTTTATATGGCTTCTCAAGGAAAAGATTGACTGTATTTTTTTAAAGTTTTACTTCGAATGACTACGCTGTTGAACAGGCAATAATAGGCGTCAGTATATTATGTATACTTGTTGAGAAGTATCGGTTAGAATATCACTATCCTTCGCCTTCCCTTCAAGTTTTGTTATAAATAACACACAAACCATAACATACGTTTCGGTATTCAAAGTTTTACAAAAGTGTTGCTAATTAAAAAAACATTTCAAGATAATATGTTTTCAAAAATTATATTTTTTAAATTAAATCAAATAAAATTATGATCATCTTTATTTCATTGAATAAAAGCAAGTTCTTGGGAACTGTAAGTGCACTTGCAAGAAATCACCTATAAGTTTTATTCTTTCTTTCTTTGTACATACATACATACATATACTCACGGCTATAAATCCCTTTAAGGGATAGCCAGAGCTAGGGAATTAGAAATTCCTCAGCCACCTTTGGAAGTTAAGTGGGGAAAAGATGGTAATAATAAATAATTGTTGGTGATGGGTCTCCAACCACATCGCCCAAAAGTTACTTAAAAAACCCCTATACCCTTAGTCGCCTCTTACGATCACCCACGGGTAGAAATGGGGTAGTGCTATTCTAAGCCGACACTACACAGCACTTTCTTTGTATTCTCTCGTTATCGAGTGTCATGTAAAATGTGTCCTTATACTAAGACTTCGATATCTGACCGATCGGTCAGTCTGTCATCGAGGTGTACCTCATGAACTGTCATCGTAAATAAGATGAAAATGACACATGTTAATCTGTTGCTAGTATAATAAACTAATTTAAAAATTCACACAAATAATATTTTTTTAACTCAATTTTCCATACAACAAACATGTTTTTTGGCTGTTATAGATTAATATTGCGGAACCTTGCGTGTGAATGTACACTCGCAACTGGCTTATAGTTTATTGGAAATAACCAACCAATATTATTGTATGAATCATGCTGTGTAGTGTCGGCTTAGAATAGCACAACCCCATTTCTTCCAGTGGGAGTACGTAAGAGGCGACTAACGGTTTTGGGGCTTTTGAGGGATTTTTGGGTGATGTGGTTGGAGACCCATCACCAACAACCTTTATTTCACCATCTTTTCCCCACACAACTTCCAAAAGTGGCTGAGGAATTTCTGATTCCTTAGCTCTGGCTACCCCTTCTAGGGATTTATAGCCGTGAGTATAAGTATGTATGTGAATCATGGAGTTAATTGCATCAACTAAGATCAGCTAGCAAAAGAGATCAATCAAATTAATAGATAAAAATATCTAACGCTACAATTACTTATTCAAATACGGTAGCGAATTAATTAATTATAATTGATAGGGTTCGATTTTGCCAAATATTATTTTTTTGTATTGATAAAAAAACCTTTCACTATGAAACTTATACAATACAGCCATCTTGAGGCCTGTATAAGGCATGATATAGGTTAGAATGAGATGACAGTATACGATACTAAAGAAGTGCGTAAGAGATGGCTGCTTTATACCACGCAATATCTAGGTAGTTAAAAGGCCGCTAGTGTTGGCTATTCTGATATTAAAAGGTTGTGCACAGTTATTTGAAATAAGTCAACGTTACTTTTTATCAAGTAGTGATTATGCAGCAAGTAGTGTAGTTTTTGAGACCTATTACCAACGGACCTTCATATTGCAATCATTTCCACACTTAACCGCTTGGCTGAAAATTATCTAAGCACCCCTTATTGTCTTTGCTGTGCCGTGTTATTTTCCCAAATAAATGTCTTTTACTTTTACTTACCTTTACTTTTTTTTTGGATTTTTAACCCAGATTACATATACATATAGTATTGGGTAAAAAAACATACACGGGTACTAAGTTGATGGGCTGTTAACTCCTATTTTTCCTATGATACTAAATATAGATAAAAAGATCATATATATACTAAGGTGACTTAAAGCTAATAACAAAATGTTTGAACATATAATATATAGATCAAGGTAGTCCCAATCTTTAATTATATACTAACTCAACGATATATTTAATATTACATATTCATTAAATGTTGCTATCAGCGGGTATCGAACTCGCAACCTCTGGACCGGGAAGCTAGTTACCTATCCACTCATAGTATATTAAGGTGATCATATATTTACCATACAATGGTGGTGCGGCACATGCGCGCAATTGCATTATTCAGATTCCGGCATTCTTACTAGTATTTATGCCTATCAGTAATAACATAAAACGAAAAAGTTTCATAGTTATCCCAAATGTCGGGCTCAAATAGTGAAATAGCAGTTGCAGAATAGTCAAACAATTTACTTTACTTTTAATGTTTTTGTTCATGAAAACCTCATGTGGGAAAAACCACATTTATCACTAATAAATAAAGAATTAATAAAGGAAAGAAAAATTTTGCACTGGCAGCCATTGACACGGTAGCTCATTGGCAGACGACGGGGGCGTATACCCGAAGTCGTGTGTTCGATTCCCGCCTGTGTCGAAATTTTATTTCCTTTATTTATTCTTTATTTATTATTTTACTTTACTGTCCAAATAGTGCTTGGAGAGCCCGCCATGGATGTACAGCTGATATAACAAAACAATTTTACGGAATTTACTAGAGAACGACCACGGAGAACACACTTGGACCAAATTGAGAGTGTGCTCAAAAAGGCAGGCGTCCGAAGTATGAAGAATAAAAGAGCAAATATCAAAATATTGATGGATGTAAACGAAGCTGGAGAGGTTTGACAGGATCGTGCGAAGTGGCGATCGATAGTCTCTGTCTACCCTAATGGGAAATAATGGCGTGAGTATATGTATGTAATTTCACGGAAGCCAATGGATGAAGGCACCGGCGGTTGTGAAAATCTATTGCAAGCAGTGGAAGTCTTTTGGCCGAATGACATGGCACATAATAATATCCAAGTCTAAGAACCAAGTCTAATTTTGCCGTGTAGTGTCGGCTTAGAATAGCACTACCCCGTTTCTACCGATGGGTGTACGTAAGAGGCGACTAACGGTAATGGGGCTTTTAAGGGATTTTTGGACGATGCGGCTGGAGACCCATCACCAACAACCTTTACTTTACCATCCTTTCCCCACTCAATTTTCCAAATTTGGCTGAGGAATTTCTAATTCCTTAGCTCTGGCTACCCCTTCTAGAGATTTATAGCCGTGAGTATATGTATGTATGTCTAAGAATCAATAGGACTGATAATACCAGTATAAGATCACTACGGTACTACAGTAGAGATGACAAAGCCACGTTATGTTCAGAAGTATTAGTACCTCTGCCACTCCCTCAGGTATATACGGCGCGAACTTTTGAGTTGTTTTTAGTCGCTGTGTGGTGTTGGCTTAAAATAACACTACCCCATTTCTGCCAGTGGGTGTGCGTAAGAGGCGACTAACGGTATTGGGGCTTTTAAGGGTTTTTGGGCGATGCGGTTGGAGACCCATCACCAACAACCTTTATTTTGCCATTTTTTTCCCACTCAACTTTCCAAAAGAGGCTGAGGAACTTTTATGTCCTTAGCTCTGGCTACCCCTTCTAGGGATTTATAGCCATGAGTATATGTATGTATGTATAAGATTTTGAGTTGAGTTTGACCTATGTCCAGCAGTGAATGTCTTTAAACAGTGTGACAAGTTGAACATTTATCTGTACCTTCATGCTTTTATGTACATACATACATACAGATACTCACGCCATAAATAGCCAGAGCTTCAGAGCTGGAAACTCCTCAGCCACATTTAGAAATTGATAGGGGACAAGATGGTACAAATAAAGTATCGTTGGTGATGGGAACCGCATCGCCCAAAAGCCACTTAAAAATGCCCCATACATTTAGTCGCCTCTTACGACACCCGTGGGTAGAAAGGGGTAGTGACATTTTAAGACGTTACTACATGGAAATATTATTAACTTGAAGACTTATCATGGGGAAAGACTTGAATAAAAATACATAAACATAACATAACATAAACGTTCACGCCGAATATCCCCGAAGGGGTTGGCAGAGGTACTAATACTTCTGACCATCAAGTGACTTTGTCACCTGGTGTTCAGAGTACCCACGTTTTGCATGGACAGTGTACTCACGTGATAGGGGGCAGGCCTATCGCCGTTTTATACGAATACACTGTCACATGACTAAGTACAACTCAGCCATGTGGGTTTCCTCACGATGTTTTCCCTCACCGTTAACAACCATGATAAATTAACCACACATATGTCTTTAGAAAAGACAAATTGGTGAAGGCCCGACCCAGGATTTGGACACTAGTCGTTTGCACGATAACCGAGTGTTCTACCCACTGGGCTATCACGGTTGCTTAATAAAAATACAATCATGTATTTTTAATTATTCCAACATTGAATATATTAAATATGAATAAATTACAGAGATTAAGATAACCGGTTTCTCTCGACATTTTGAGTTTATTTGTCTATCATTTGTGGTTTAATATACGTTTAAATATGTACATACATATACTCACGGCTGTAAATCCCTAGAAGGAGTAGCCAGAGCCAAGGAATTAGAAATTTCTTAGCCACTTTTGGAAAATTGTGTGTGGAAAAGATGGTCAAATAAAGGTTGTTGGTGATGGGTCTCCAATCGCATCGCCCAAAAATCCCTTAAATGCCCCAAATACCGTTTATCGCCTCTTACATACACCCACCGGAAAAATGGAGTAGTGCTATTCTAAGGCGGCACTAGACAGAATTATTAATATTGAATTATTATTACTTTTACAAACAAAATGACTTCTTATACATGGTGGGTTATTTTTTAGTCTAGTCAGTATCTAAAAGTCATAATATTAAAAACAATCGAAGATTTGACAATGTCATTGATTAAAGAAAAAAAATTACCTGTGAAATTCTGGCTTTCCCTCTTTAGAGTTTATAGCCGTGAATATGGAGAGATAGAGTTTTGATATTCCACATAACTAAATACAAAAAAGATAATACATACGAGTACATATACTCACGGCTATAAATCCCAAGAAGGGGTAGCCAGAGCTGAGGAACTAGAAGTTCCTCAGCCACATTTGGAAAGTTGAGTGGAGAAAAGATGGTAAAATAAAGGTTTTTGTTGATGGGTCTCCAACCGCATCGACCAAAAATCCAATAAAAAGCCCCAATACCCTTAGTCGCCTCTTACGACTCCCGTGGGTAGAAAGCGGTAGCGACATTCTTAGCCGGCACTACACGGCAAAAAAGATCGTAGTGTTAAAATAAAATAAACTTTCACACATTTTATTATTTTCTTATATTGATAATAATAAAGTTACATTTCTCAGTATATAATAAAGTTATATAGTACCGTTAGTCTATCGAGCAAGTGCTTTTACAACATCAAATATTAATATCGGTGAATACAAAATACATTCTTCTCTTATAGATTTTTTTATCAATCCGACAACATTCTTTAAACATTTTACATTTATTCAAAACAGACAATATATTATTTATCTTAAAGTAACATTTAGATAAATATAAATATGATTTCTCTTGCTAACAACATTAAACGCCTTGTAAGCTTTATAGGCAAATACACAAAACATAGTTTATTTTAAAAACTGCGTTCACATCATCAATGTTAACTATGTTTTATTATTAAACGGTTTTTTAAACGGTTTTATTTAGCTCATCCCGTTTGTTTCTTTATTCTTGGGTCAAATTAAGTAATTCAAATTTCACCCTCTTCCTATCAACCGATTAATCTGAAATTTTGTATACACTTTGGATTTTGGTGACAATACAATTATATTTATTCATTATCATTATATATTCAAGATGGCCGCCGCTACAAAATTGCGGATAATTTAGGTTTTATTTATCCCATCAATATGGGTATCAAATGAAAGGGCTCAACAAGCAGAATACAATCCATACTAATATTATAAATGGGAAAGTGAGTTTGTTTGTATGTTTGTTCCGCTTTCACGCCGTAAATACTGAACCGATTGCTTTGAAATTTTTCAAACGTGTAGTTAGAAGTCTAAATTAAATAATAGGGTACTTTTTATCCCGGAAAAAATATGTTCCCACGGGAAATCAAAAATATTGTTTGCTTACTAAACGCATTGGAGATGGCGCTGTGTATCGTTTAAAACAACGTAAAATATTGTAAACTAATATAAAAATCAAAATTTAGAAGCTTAATGGTACGGTAATGCATCCCCGAAAATAAGGAACTCCCGAGCCATGATGTACTATTTTTTTATCGTATACATTTTTTTTTACATCTACTTATATTGCAAACGAATATTAACATGTAAATATAGAAACTAAATGAAACGACGACGATTCCTTGAAACTAAGGAATCCGCAAGAGTTCTCATAGGAACATCAAAAAACCTTAACTCATATATGGCTCAAAATATTGCAGCGATTATTTTTATCATCGATGGAATTCACATCAGACACTTTGTTAATGTTCATTTTGGAAAGATGAAGGGGTTTCATCAATTTAAATGACAAATTTGTTTATCAATAGTAAGACTAATGTGAAATAAAGCGTAATAAAAATTTGACACCGCCCCGGTAACGTCTCCGTGGCGTAGCGGTATAACTAACTACTATGAATATTTAATTAGAACTATTATGAATCAATCGTCCCGGGTTCGTATCTCAGGTAATTCAAGCTTTTTGTAAAAAAAAAATTTGTCAGCTTAAAATAACACTATATATAATAATAACAAGCACTATCCCTTCAATTTAGCGATTATTTTGGAAGGAGATCCACCACTAATCATCCCTATATTGCCGAGCAATCGCTGCAAGCTCTCCCACTATCACCAACGGTCAGTGTAGGGGGCAGCACCGGGCCGTCGCCGCAGCGCCAAACTACTATCCGTATCTGTACTTACTAGAGATATTCTCATTTCTGAACATAAAAACTTGGTATATTTGTTTCATGATTCTTATGAACAATTAAAAAGGAATTTTTGGAACTCATCCCCTAACGGGTTGATATAGCAAATGAAAGTTAATATAGAGTTTTTTTACATTTTATAATAAAACTTGGTGCGATTGAATTTATGAAATCCAACTATCAATCATTCATGAATATATGCTAACAACCATAAATTCCATAAAAGGGTGGCCATAGCTTCGGAGATACTAATTCTTCATCCAATTTTGGAAATATATTGATAAAAGATAGGTTAATAAAGGTTGTTAGTGATGGGTCACAAACTGCATCGCCCAACAATCACTTAAAAAGCCTCAATGTCCTTTATGTCATTTACAACGCCCGCGGGATTATAAATATAAAAAACAGAAGTTGAGACAGTGTTTCGGTATTTTGGTATTATGTAAACTGGATGCAAAAAATGAAGTCCACGCGGACGAAGTCGCGGGGCAAAAAGCTAGTATACTATAAACAATGAAATCCAAGATGGCGGCCGCTACAAAATAGCGGATAACGTAGGTTTTATCATGCCCATCAATATGGGTATCAAATGAATGTGCTCAACCAGTAGAATACAATGTACTATATAAAATTAAAATCCAAGATGGCGGTTTCTACAAAATGGCGGATAACTTAGGTTTTATTTCAATCGCATCAACATGGGTATCAAATGAAAGTTCTCACCAAGTAGAATACAATTTACTATGCAAAATTAAAATCTCAGATGGTCGCCATACAGTGCACTATACCAAATCAATATTTTAGATGGGCGCAGCCACTAAATGGCATATAATAATAAGATTTAAATTTAGAAAAGAAGAATGTTGCCTTTAATACTATCATCTTCTACAATACATAAAATGCAGGGCAGCACTGTGGATTACGCAGTCGTATACTTAGGTGCGAAACTGTTTGAAGAAGGTCAAGCCTACGTGGCTCTTAGTAGAGTCAGATCTTTGCAGATACTACGTATAGAGGAGTTGGACTGCAATAAACTAACGGGCAAGACACCTTGCAATAATGAAGCACTATATGAATTAAACAGAATGCGAAATAAAAACTAAAAACTAGAAAATAAAAATAGGTAAAAAAACTTTTTAAGTTAAACGGTTTTATTATTAACATACAGAGAAATGTTTAAGATAAATGTACTAAAAACCTAAAAATAATAATAAAATAGATACAGTCGTGGGAATTATATACATATGCATAGACTAGACTAAAATAAAACCACGGGCACGTCAATTGTCTACAATCGTTGATTAAAATGTTTGTTTTGTAATGTTACACTATAATTGGGCAGTTGTTCAACCGACAACGATGGACATGTGATAAATAGGGCAGAATGTGGAAACAAGCTAGCAAGCTCAATTATAAGCGAGTTTTAGGGTTTCATAGTGTTGAGCGAGTAGTACTTTTATCATATGTTTTGTCGATTAAAGACAAACTGCAAGCAGTAATCCGATTCATCGCCAGCCAACAGTGTAAATTTAGAACTAAATTATAGAAAAAGCAGTGTAAATTGAGAAACTAGTTGAAACATCTCTTTTATTTACATTGAGTGTATGACTATTGGAATTTCCATGAGCAAGAAAATAGTAAGTAATTTCTATCGCACATAAGTCGATAATTTGTAGACAATTGACGTGCCCCACGGTTTTATTTTAGTCTAGTCTATGCATATGTATATAATTCCCACGACTGTATCTATTTTATTATTATTTTTAGGTTTTTAGTACATTTATCTTAAACATTTCTCTGTATGTTAATAATAAAACCGTTTAACTTAAAAAGTTTTTTTAACCTATTTTTTATTGACTGATGTTTCACTCGAAGTTTAATTTATAACTTGATTTCTCTTCAATACACCAACTTGGAGGAAGTACCTTTGACGTATACATAGATTGGTTGTAAACGCAACTTAATCAGAGACACAAAGACTAATAAATCACAGCTCGGTGATGAAACATACAGGAATTAGAAATTCCTCAGCCACTTTTGGAAGTCGCGTGGGGAAAAGATGGTAAATTAAAGGTTGTTGGTGATGGGTCTCCAACTCCATCGCCCAAAAAACCCTTAAAAGCCCCCAATACCGTTAGTTGCCTCTTACGTACACCCACCGGAAGAAATGGGGTAGTGCTATTCTAAGCCGACACGACATGTCATTGTCATTCCTCACGACAGAATCGGTGTTAAAAACATATTTAAATTAGTTATTAATATAAGTTAAGCCAAAAAACTTAATTATTAATTAAGAATTAAAACTATTTCCTTAAATTATCACCCTACTGGTTTCGAAGATGAATTGATTATAATGACGCTATATACCATATGAAACCAGTGAAATATTGTAATAAAATCTAGAACATTTACTAATATTCATGTATAAATAGATTAAGCATTTTATTTAAAATATGTAAAGACCTACTTATATATGAGGCCCATTATAACTTCACCCTAGAAAACCGGATAGACTTTATTTAAATTACGTTATATTAAATTTTGTAAATAATCTTCATTTTACTAACATCAATAAATATTTTTGTAATTAAAAAGTATTTGTAAAAAAATCTTGAATATTTTTGTTATTTCACAAAGTGTTAAAAAATATATAACTTTGGTATTAAAGTGTCCACCTTATTTGTTCCTGGTAAAGAAACAATGTCACTTATTATATAAAAATATTTATTTATTCTATTGAATATTGATATAAAATATAGAATATTTACATACGCACACACACTTAGAACATATAAGTTTTAGAGCAAAGTGATGCTCAGTGAGTATCATCAAATCCTCAAATGTTAAAATACTTAAACTAGAAGAATTAATGCATTATTTCTTTGTTCTATATTGTTTATAAATTTCTTTAAATACTGTAGTAGGTAATTAATAAATATATTATTCTTTTTATATAGAGGCTATCTTAAAACCCTCTTTTACATCATAAAACATTCAACAAACAATTTAAATCTTTTTGTTCATGAAAACCTCATGTGGGGATTATTACTAATAAATAAAGAATAAATAAAGGAAAGAAATTCAACAAACGTTCGAATGACAGCATGATATTTTATTGACACAATGTTAATAAAATTTTATATTTTTATTGTTAGTACATTTCAAAACATTGTGGGAATGGTTTCTGCACTATGGAGCTTTTGTTCGAAGAAATAATACCAAGAAGGTCAGTTAGGGCTTCAAAATATGTGATTCCAAAGTCATATGTATGAGTCTATTTTTTAGAAAATAGAACATGAAACCGAATTAAAAGTTGACATTATTAAGATAGATTGTATTAATGGCCATAATTAAATAATGCTGAGCCAGAAGCCAATTCTTTGCCTTAATGTGGTTAGTGTTAAGTATATTATTTTAATTTATTTTTGTATTGTTATCTCTTACATTACTTTACCATGTAAACAACTTTCAATTTGTTTATTCTATTTTGTGAATTTAGGTAAAACAGCCATTTTTTTTATTGTTGATGTGTCTTTAGGCAATGAATAAATACTATCTTTCTTTCTTTTTTTTCTTTCTAAAATGCATATAAATACAATTATAAAATATATACCTATTTTTACTTCTGTGACTAAACAGAATAATAAGAACATGATAAATATATTATCATTATATAATATTATTATTATAAAAGCATTATATCACAAAATTCATCACACCATTTTAATTTGAATGGGCTACACTTTGGAACTCTATTTTTGTACAGAACAGTACCTAGAAAAATAGGAATAATTCCTTAATTCACTCCTAAATTCCATTAAAATCACATATATCAAATATCATCCATACCCAGGTTTCATCAAAAATACAATTTATTACTTACGCAAACGAAATAATCTACATTGTTTTTTTAGTAATGGTATTTAGTATATATATTCTTTGGATATTACAACATTCATATGCATATTGAGTATTAGTATTAGTTCCCATTGGGGTGGGCAGCCACTATGGATCGCTCCATTATAAGATCCTGGCTAACCTCTGGAGTTTGTCTATCTATATCCATCAATCTTTTCATACATGACACTTCGGACTCCCGCTTTTTTAACACATTGTCTATTTGATCTAAATATGTCCTCCGTGGTCGCCTTCTACTAAGATTTCCATACACATTGGCTCTATCGCTTTCACTAATATACAATCATAGATGCTCTTAATTAATTTATTTTTTTTAAATCGTGTAGCAATAAATAAACGTGTTTCTTTCTTTCTTTCAATGCGCCAAGCCCTCTTAACATCCATTTACTATATTTTATACAATATCATCTCTCACACCACACCTCTCACAAATCACACTATTTCTCACTTACATCAAATTTTTTCTAAGGCACCTCATCTCTACTAGACCCACTCTGCTCTCATGCTTCTTCTACCACACCGTACATTCGCTCCCACATATAAACGTAGAACAAGGACAGCATAATGCAGAGCCATTCGTGCCTTTGGATGACATAGACTCTATAAATCTTTCCACCTATAGTCCTATAAGTTTGGGTTAAATAATATCGTTCAAGAGATATATGCAGCGCTTATAAACCTTCTTTACTCTAATTGTTCACCAAATCAAGACGAAAAGACTGACACCTATTACCCAAGCAACTTATCGATTTCGATAATTTACTGGACAATTTCGTCTTACTGAGCTTCATTGAGTTTAAAGTTGACGTTAGTAACTTCATATTCCCTTTTACACATCTGTAGTAGTTGTGTGATTGCGTGTGAGGTAACAACACCCGTTTGTTCGGAGGTCGAGCAACTTTTTTGCTTGATTTATTTTGATCCAATGACGTTACAGTCTCATTGATCAAATTGCATACATTCTCTGAAACACACCAATGACTTTTGAATTTGAAGAAATCTTTAATTGTTTCATCCAACTTGTAGCTCTGGTATAAATATTGGTTATCTTCGTTTCGTGCTGCCATAATTTTTGATAATTGTTCTCTACTGTCACAAGAATCTGTTTCATGTTCTTCAAATTTTGTCGTGCGTCTGTAGTCGATTTTGGTTAATATGCATGTAATAAGAGAAGGCATATCGACCTTTCCACGTTTCATTGCCCGATCTAAAATACTGTGCAAGAAAACTTTGTCAGAGAGCAGCTGCTCCTTAAAACGTCTCCGGTCTCCAAATGGAAGTATTGTTGTTAGAATTTCAGAATTTGTAGACATAGCATCTGATTCAAGTAAATATTGTTTATAAGCAGTCAAAAGCCATTGTTCAGCTACAAGTTTTGACATAACAAATTGCCCTACAGCCTCGACGTCATTATTGAATCCCCATTTAAGATACGCTATTATCTGATATGAATCACAACCTTTGAACATTGATGCAAAACTTTGGACGACAAATTCTTTATCAGCGAATATTTCTTTTTTAAACGCACGTGCCATAACGTGCCGTTCTTTAAAAGCGTAATACGTTAAAACGCCGTGTTTAAGCGCAACAGGGTTAGTTTTGATATATTGTTTCAACATCCTACTTATATCATTTTGCAAATACTCTTCATTTATGTGCGGCGGCAACTCATCCAGAAACAGATCGATTTTGTCAATATTAACTTCATCAACAAAATCGAACACAATTTTCATAATAAAAACTTTCTTCTGTTCTTCGTTGAATGCAGAATCTGTTACAAGTATACTTAAAAGCCTGTAATCAGTATGGTCTCCTTGGACTGAAAAATTGGCAAAAAGATCATGAAGGTGTTCGGCGATTCTAGACTTTACTTTATTTGGAGTAATAAGCCAGATTTTCATGAATATATTTCTGTAACTAGCATAAAGAATGCGGCTGCAATGAAAAGGTAAGGATTCATCATTCATTGCTGTTGCGATGTGCTGAAAAGTTGACAAATAAAGTTTGTCGTTAAACCATGTGTGTGTTTTTTCGAAGTAATGAATGCTAGAATCCGCATATTTTGTTGTCAATAACATTATTAGAACCTCTGGCCAGTAAGCATAAATTATGGGGGTCCAAAGTTCTTCGTATATTTTATCAGTAATGTATACAATTTTTTCAACACCGCTCTTATTTAAAATGATGTGAATCAGAGCTAGACAAAACACTTCCTGAGTGACATCGTCTTCGATGCTATGAACCATGTGTTCCCAGACATCAACGGGAGCATACAGAGCGGCTTCTATCAAGACTTCCCTTGAAGTAACTGATTGGGTACCACCCAAATCACGCACATATTTGCGCCATATATCAAACGGGTTCATACTTTCAGCAATTATCTTCACCTTCTGAAATAATCTTTCATTACTTTGTTCAGCATGTGAAACGTATTCGAACGTCCCTGGGATGTTGCAACACATGGCAGTGGACACAATATCAAATTGAATTCGATTGCTCGTAAGAAACATAACCATTATTATTGTTCGTGCTTTATCGATTTCGCCTTTTTGTGATATGTGAGTTTTATAAAGACAATAAGTGATATTATCTCTGCGAGCAATTCTTAGCATGCCTGCGATGTCATCAAACCAACCGGTCATTTCCTTGCAAAACTGAAGAAGCTTAATTCCTATAAGGATTTTGTAAGGTTCGGGAATTTTTTCGTCCTTCCTGAGGGCCTTGATGATTTCTTCAACATTATCATAGTAGCGTGATAGTTCTTTTTTACGCCTGTTTTTGGCGGTTGCAGGATAGGTGAACATTGATAAGATGTCTGTTAGTTCCCATTTTCTCCACAGATGGATTACTATGGTTGTTGTGGCAGCTTGCTTCAGCGTTGGTATCGACATTGTCAACCTGGAAAAAAAGAGATATGCTGATGAGAGACGGCTGTATACCAAAATATCAAATCTATGGGAGAGAACGGACTTTCCTTATGATAAAGCACAAAGAAATAAGTTTTCTATGGCATAAAATAACTCGGTTTAATTGTTATGTTTATAAATACAGACTACAGCATACATGTTAGCAATTTGAATCCACCATTTTTAAACCAATGATTTTTAATAAAATATGAGGTTCTTTTATAAACATTATTTTTGGAGTTAATTTCATATTTAAGTTATAATCATTAAATGGTATGAAATAAAGTCGCTATCCACTATCTGTGCATATGAATGCTCAGATCATTGAAACTACGCAACTGATTTTAGATGCGGTTTTTTTTAAATAGTGTAGTATTAAAAATACCTCATCAATAATCCGTAATTATTTATAAAAAAAAACTTATGTATAATAAAACCCATTGAGTATATGTATACATTTTTTTTATATTTTCTATTTAATGTAAATAATTGAATTTTTTCCCCATACATTGCGAATGCAGGCTGAATCCCATGAGTTCTATTAAAATAATTCACTTAGTATTTTGCCGTGTAGTGCCGGCTTAGAATGTCGCTACCCGTTTCTACCCACGGGTATCGTAAGAGGCGACTAAGGGTATTGGGGCTTTTTATTGGATTTTTGGGCGATGCGGTTGGAGACCCATCACAAAAAACCTTTATTTTTACCATCTTTTCCTTACTCAACTTCCAAAAGTGGCTGAGGAATTTATAATTCCTTAGCTCTGGCTACCCCTTCTAGGGAAATATAGTCGTGAGTATATGTATGTATGTATGTATTTTACAACTAAAAAGTCTGCAAATAACTCAAAAATATAATTTGTCATATAGAATAGAATAGAATAACACTTTATTGCACATCAAACACAAATTTACAAAAGTAATAATATGATCAAACAGTTTACAGTGAGGTACAATTGGCGGTCTTATCGCTAAAAGCGATCTCTTCCAGACAACCTTTGGAAGGTTAGATCGATAAATTAATTATTTGGGTAGATGCACAAAACAAGGCAAAAAAAAAACATAATAAGATATTAAGCTTACTTAAAACTAACTTATTTAATTTAAATAACAATATGAATATTACATATTACAAAATAATATAGATATGTAACGAAAATGAACACATACATAAATAACTACATACTATTATATATACAAACAATACAAATACCTAAATAAAATACACATATACGTTTTAGAAATATAATCTATACTTATAATAAATCTGTAGAGAGGTCAATTCTGTACATGAAATATATTTTCAAAATAACTATCAGGGAGTGATTAGGGATCGATACTGATGCCAAAAATGCAATCAGTAAAATTTTTGTCTGTCTGTCTGTCTGTCTGTCTGTCTGTCTGTCTGTCTGTCGGTTTGTATGTTCCTTATGGAAACAAAAACGACTCGACGGATTTTAACGAAACTTGGTACAATCATTCTTCATACTCCTGCGCAGGTTTTTGTATACTTTCCAGCAGAGAAGTAAAGGGGAATTTTGGGAAATTTGGGGAAAACGGGAGAAGTTACTCCATTTTTTAAGCTTCCGTCGCGTGTGCAGCCTTAATGGTTAAACTTACATAGAAATCATGTGTGGCGGAAATATTCTTCATAAAATTATCTAAAAAAAATTCCTCAACAGTATATGTCTATCTTTTATGGTTGACTCACAATAACACGTGTAATTCCTGATAGCTTAGCAGTTCGGATCATTCTGATTATATTTGTTTACTCTTACGTTTGTAAACCTCTCACTCATCCCTAATTTAAATAAGGTAACATTATTACCTATTCAATAAAAAAAGAATCGGTAGACAAACACTGAAATTATACATAAAATAAGCCATCGCGCCCGTGATCGAAACCAAATCTTTACTAATTTACATATAACATACTAGATGGCGCCAGTAGTTGCATCCTACATAACGTAATGATTTATTTTTTAGATTGTTATAAATACTTCATGGCGTTTTATTCCAAAAATATGCTATTAAACGGAAATACTGAACCGTTCATTAAAGCGCAATCAAAATCACCAAACTACAGTGTTAAGGGAGTGCTATATTTAATAAATTAAAAACATTACGCTGAATTTCACAATGCTTGAGCAGTGACTGAAGAAAGAAACCTCAGATATTTAAAAAAACAACGCTACCCGTGCGAAGCTGGGACGATCCACTAGTAAATATATATAGTTTAAAAAGCAACAGTATTACAGCGCTTCAGTGAGATAGTGTTGTTTCACCAGATCTTTGAACACATTTAGTGATTTAGCCAATCGCACCTCCACAAGAAGTGCGTTCCACAATTGCACAGCGTGTACAGAAAAAGAAGAGCCATAGAAATTGGTTGAATGAGAGGGAATAGATAATTGGAGATTATGGTCTGAACGTAAATTAAGGTTATGGGAAGAAGAGAGGAATTGAAAACGTTCTTTTAGATAGAACGGGGTGGCAGGATGGAACAAGATAGAGTAGAGGAGGGACAAAATATGCAAATTGCGGCGGAGGCGAATAGGAAGCCACTTAAGTTTAGTACGATAAACAGACACGTGATCATACTTACGCAATCCAAAAACAAATCTAATGCATAAGTTTTGGAGACGCTCTAGTTTATTATACTTTCATACAGAAATCTTTATCCAAGTTAGCGCCTAAAGTACATTGTTGACTTAATATAGATCAAAATGTTTACCTACATTTACAGTATGCAATTAATAAATAAAATTTTGGAAGTTATTACAGATTTTTAATGCAGGGGCATGCTGTTTCAGCTGTATCGTCCAGGGCGGCGGATCAAATAAATAGGTAAAAAGGTAAAAAAATAAAAAAGTCACTTAAATCTAAACTTAACTAATATAAAAAATAAGCTAATAGCCTCGTCACTTAAAATTAAAAAACTAAAGCCCAACGGTGCGCGACTCGAAAGCACCCATAATGCTTGCAGCATTCCCACGCTGGATGGCAGTAAGGTAAAATGTAGTAAATGTATTTTGATATAAGCTGTGTAGTGTTGGCTTAGAATAGCATTACCCCATTTCTTCCGGTGGGTGTACGTAAGAGGCGACTTTAAGGGGAATTGAGGGCGATGCGGTTGGAGACCATCACCCACAACCTTTACTTTACCATCTTTTCCCCACTCAATTTTCCAAAAGTGGCTGAGGAATTTCGGATTCCTTAGCTCTGGCTACCCCTTCTAGGGATTTATAACCGTGAGTATATGTATGTATGTATTTTGATAGTCCAAAGATAGCACTAAATTTTACGGTACAAGAAAAGGGAAAATTATATAATCTTCGGCCGCTATCGTAAGTAAAGCAGAGAAAACAATTAAAAAACAATGATTGGCCAGCCCATAACCCAAATGAATAGAAAACATCGCTTACCATAGTAAATAATTAAAAATTAAAAAGCGTACAAGAAACAAATTCCTCAGTCACTTTTGGAAGTGGAGTGGGGAAAAGATGGTAAAAATAAAGGTTTTTGGTGATGGGTCTCCAACCGCATCGCCCAAAAATCCAATAAAAAGGCCCAATACCCTTAGTCGCCTCTTACGACACCCGTGGGTAGAAAGGGGTAGCGACATTCTAAGTCGTCACTACACATAATAATAATTAATTAATATATAATTCCTTAGCTCTAGTTAACCCTTCTAGGGAAATATAGCCGTGAGTATATGTATGTATGTATGTATGTACAAGAAACAAGAGGAACATAAACGGCGTAATGAGCATTTCGCAGTCACTTAAACACCAGAAAATATTGATTAGTTCACCGAGCAAGAACATAGTAAAAAATATGTATATTTTTAACATACATACATATACTCACGGGTATAAATCCCTAAAAGGGGTAGCCTGAGCTGTGGAATTAGAAATTCCTCAGCCACTTTTGGAAAATTGCATGGGGAAGAGATGGTAACATAAAGGTTGTTGGTGATGGGTCTCCAACCGCATCGCCCAAAAATCCCTTAATAGCCCCAATGCCGTTAGTCGCCTCTTACATACACCCACCGGAAGAAATGGGGTAGTGCTGTTCTGAGCCGACACTACACAGCTAACAAGCAAGATAATTAAGGCTATTAATCTCAAAAAGGGTAGTTAGAGTGGAGCAATCACGCGAAATTTCGATGCTGCTTAAAATGCTGCGTAAAATAACGATCGATCAGTAGCAGTTTTAAATATGTATAAAATTACGCTTTGCTTACATTTGAACATACATACATATACTCACGGCTATAAATCCCTAGATGGGGTAGCCAGAGCTAAGGAACTAGAAATTGCTCAGCCACTTTTGGAAAGTTGAGTGGGGAATAGATGGTGAGATAAAGGTTGTTGGTGATGGGTCTCCAACCGCATCGCCCAAAAATCCCTTAATAGCCCCAATGCCGTTAGTCGCCTCTTACAAACACCCACCGGAAAAAATGGGGTAGTGCTGTTCTCAGCCGACACTACACAGCTAACAAGCAACATAATTAAGGCTATTAATCTCAAAAAGGGTAGTAAGAGTGGAGCAATCAGGCGAAATAACGATGCTGCTTGAAATGTTGCGTAAAATAACGATCGATCAGTAGCAGTTTTAAATATGTATAAAATTACGCTTTGCTTACATTTGAAATCACCTACTATTCTCTTAATACTTTGTTTTATATTAATATTAAGACAATAATCACAAAAAAATGTCATACACACGTACATTAATATTTCATATCCATATTAGCGTCATTTCTTTGTTCTGCAGATAGAACTGCCCCCTATCACGTGGGTTCATTGCCAAGTAAAACGTGGGTACTTTTAACAGGTTACAATCATGTCACGTGATTTTCAGAAATTTTAGTATATCTGCACCCCTTTGGGGATATATGGCGTGAACTTTTGTGTCGTGAGTCTTTGATTCACCGCAGTCATTATATATTTGAGCTAAAAAAATCTTATAATTAATCAATATTATTAAAGGTGAGTGAAAATATTATGAGAAAACCCACATAAACAGAGTCTCCTATCTCACATGATGTTCAGAAGTACTACTACCTCAGCCGACCCTCCTGGGATTTACGGTGTGAAATTTAAGTTGAGTTGAATAAAAATGGTTCCTTGGAAAGTTCGAGATTATAGAGGCAACCATTTTCCACTTCCAGACAAAGGATTTCGAAAAATAAACACGTAAATAATCTTACCTTGGCTTATAACTCGGTTTAATTCAGTTTTATATCAAATACCACTAGGCTACCAAGGATCCTTCCAACATTATTCATATACAACACAAATTAATATGATCACTTTATTATATACATATATTTTCATTTCCCGACCTGTACCCGGGAAACTAATAATAGAAACAAGCCGGGCTCGATACAACCTGTTGAAAGTTACATTGCGCAGATGCGGCGCGTAGATGACAAAATCAATAATATTTTCACAATTATTCATCTTAATATTAAATTTTAACACTTTCCAGAACTTTAAAATACAAGAAAACCATGCCAATCTGAGTTTCCACTAATTTTAATTCGTCTTGTATTTTTTAATAAGACGTAACAGGTAATCTTAATAATATGCGTTGCATTTTAAAATGACTATATTATGATTTCACCTGCATTTTGTATGATATATCTGTAAGGGCAAAACGCATGCGGCATAAAAACGATCAATCCAGGTCATCCCAGCCTCCCCATCCCTTGTTACTATGCAATGTAAACAAAACAAAACAACTGGGGATGCCAGCAACAAAATTTATCGCCGAATTCTGGAAGATTCTGTTGTTTCTTTATTTCTTCAGGGGGTAAATGAGATATGCACTTTTGGCGGCTATATTAAATCGTTTTTTTTTCGTTTTACTAAAATTTATTAATTTATTTATTTGGCACACATACAGTACAATTACTTAACATAATATTTTACATCATTTAAACAAATCAGTTCAGTAAATGTACCTTAATAGTGGGCACAGCATGTTAAAAATAATAATAAAAAAATTATACGTATTTACAAATTATAAAGAACAAATTGTTAAAATTATTAAAATTGTTAGAATTATTCAAAATTGTTAAAATTAAATAAAATTTAAGAAACACAATAAAAAACAAATTAAGACATAATAATAAACATAAATTAACATTGGAGTTTAAAGTTTAAGCATAGAAAATACACTAAATATAATTAAAAATTTCACGAACATAATCTATTCCTAATTCCATTACGAAAAACCAACAGCTGTAGTTCCTCTTATCGAAACACATCAATTGCGATTTTAACTACTTCCTCATAAAAAAACCTTTTTGAAATATTTTAATAAAAGGTAATTAGTTATAACATACACTAAGGCATCATAAAGATCTGACCACAGTTGCCGTGTAGCACCGGCTTAAATCACTACCCCTTTCTACCTATGGGTGTCGGAAGTGGCGACTACAGGTGTGGGGGTTTTTAAGTGGTTATTCGACATCCATCACCGACGATACTTTATTTGTCCCATCTTGTCCCCTATCAACTTCTTAATGTGGCTGAGGAGTTTTTGAGATTTGTAGCCGTGGGTATGAGTATGTATGTATGCATGTGCTGACCAGGATTGCTATGGCACCAACTGAGGGTTGTATTTTGTCAAATACATCGTCAGTACAGCGTTTTTTATTTAGGATTCATTTTAAGATCATACTCATTACTTTTAAGAGGATCCTTAGTAAAACAAATATATAAAAAAACTATACTATTGAATTTTCTTGAAACCTATAAAAATTTCATGATTGTCTTTTACAACTCTACGGGGATCATAATCATAAATCATTTTTCTCAAGTCGTCCGTGGTTTAAGATATAAATACAATATTATCACCAAATCGGAGGGTTGTGATGTATTCGGTGTTAATGTTGATTTCGAACTCTTTCCAATACCGAGCTAACAAATTTCTTCCAACACAGCGGTAAACAGTGTGGGAGAGATTAAATCTCCTCACTTTATGCTGAAATCGGATGGGATTTGTTTTCTGGTCCTGGAGTTATAAAATGTAGCGGCATTTTTGTACAAATTATTTTGCACAACAAATTTGAAATATGTACGGTCGATTCAGCACCTCTGCAATGATTTCTGATTATAGAGCTTATTTATTATGTCCTTCTGTACTCTTTATACGTATAAATAAATAAAAACTTTTTTTCCAAGTTTATCAGTAATTTATATGCATTTTGCCTGTCCTGCCGTTAGGCGTTTAAATATTGTAAACAAGTTCAGCTGAAACGTATTTTATTATTGCTATAAGAACATTGAAACGATCAAAAGCAACAGCAAAAACAACATTTTTTATTATCTACTTAATTCATACAGTTTGTGGAATACAAGCATCACTTATAACTAAATTAACAGACCTCCGATCAGTATTTATTATAATGAATATAAATGAATTATAATGTAATAACACAAAGTTAAACAGTGTCGTGCCGTGTAGTGTCGGCTTAGAATAGCACTACCCCTTTTCTTCCGGTGGGTGTACGTAAGAAGTGACTAACGGTACTGGGGCTTTTTAAGGGATTTTTGGGCGATGCGGTTAGAGACCCATCACCAACAACCTTTATTTTACCATCTTTTCCCCACGCAACTTCCAAAAGTGGCTGGGGAATTTCTAATTCGTTAGTTCTGGCTACCCCTCCTAGGGATTTATAGCCGTGAGTATATGTATGTATGTATGTAAAACAAAGTTAAACAGTATATTATTACAGCAACCGTGATAGCTCAGTGGGTAACCGCTTATGGTGCAGACGATGAGGGTTAAAATCCCGGGTCGGGCCTACACCAATTTGTCTTTTCTAAAGTCATATCTGAGGTCAATTTATCATGGTTGTTATCGGTGAGGGATAACATAATGAGGAAACCTACATGGCTAAGTTGTTCTTTGTCATGTGACAGTGTATTCGTATAAAACGGCGGTAGGCCTGTCCCTTATCACGTGAGTACCAGTGCACAGTGTACTTGGATAGTTCCAAGCAAAACGTGGATACACAGAACACCAGGTGAAATGTCACATGATGTTCAAAAGTAATATTACTAATGCCAACCCCTTCGGGAAAAACGGCGTGAACGTTTGTGGATAAGTTGAAATTGTTAATGATTATACTAAATTTAATGTTTTGTACCATATCATAACATAAACGTTCACGCCGAATATCCCCCAGGGGGTTGGCAGAGGTGCTAATACTTCTGAACATCACGTGACTTTGTCACCTGATGTTCAGAGTACCCACGTTTTGCATGGACAGTGTACTCACGTGATAGGCGCAGGCCTATCGCCGTTTGTACGAATGCACTGTCCCATGACTAAGTACAACTCAGTCATGTGGGTTTCCTCACGATGTTTTCCCTCACCGTTAACAGCCATGATAAATTAACCATACTTATGTCTTTAGAAAAGACAAATTGGTGTAGGTGTACCATAATTTAGGGATTTTACACTTTCCAGCATAAAAATACATCGAACCTGGCATCACAAGGAAACGCAATTCGAAAAGTTTTGTTGGAGAGAGTGCGCGCATATTTCGCTCGGCATAAATAAATTTAATTTCTGATAAAATTCTTGGTAACACTCAAATTAAATCAGTAATAATGCCTCTTCTTTTAATTTACTATTTGTGTGCATTGATTTTTTATGTAAATTCAGTTTCGAGTAATCTCCTGAATTACGCAGTTGGATGGTAAAAGCAAAAGTAAAGGTAAGGTATTTTTTTTAACTATATTTAATTTTGTCATATCTAGATTAAATAAGTACATACAATAAAATTTCAAAGCATATAAAAAATACGTATTTTTTATTCCACAATGTTCATAATAACTAGGTAAACCACATATCATAAAAAGTATGTTATTAAATTCAAATTGCTTGTATGGAAAGATCGATGATAAAAATGAAGTTTGAGAGGTTTACTAGCCTGAAAACAAAATGGCGACCGTAAGTCTTTGTCTACCCCAATGGGAACTACTAGTGTGAATATAGGGTATGCATATTAATTTTAAAATATTTAATCGTGTTTAAATTATACGAATAACAATCTAGGGGCATCGATAAATTGGGTCACACGAATTCTAGAACTTTCAGATCCCCCCACCCCCCGTCCTATTCGTAATATTAGACCTCCCCCCCCCAGCCACGGATCTAGGGAGAGGGGAACTGAAAATCCGGGTGCGTTCCCCGTGCACAGGCATACATACATACATATACTCACGGCTATAAATCCCTAGAAGGGGTAGCCAGAGCTAAGGAATTAGAAATTCCTCAGCCACTTTTGGAAAGTTGAGTGGGGAAAAGATGGTGAGATAAAGTTTGTTGGTTATGGGTCTCCAACCGCATCGGCCAAAAATCCCTTAAAGGCCCCAATACCGTTAGTCGCCTCTTACCCACCGGCAGAAATGGGGTAGTGCTATTCTAAGCCAACACTACACAGCCCAAGCTTTAGCTTAGCGGGCACAGGCAGTGGGCGGCAAATTTCATATAACATAACATAAACTTTCACGACGTTTATCCCCGAAGGGGTTGGCAGAGGTAAGTTTGAAAAAAACCAACGTGAATTTAGTTATAAAAGATTAGTTATTGTTTAATGTACGCCATAACTGAAAACCAGTGTTTTCTCTTGGCAGCAACAAGTACCTAGTTTGTGTTACCATAGCACTAATATTTTTTTATATGTTGTTTATATGTATTATGTTAGCTGTGTAGTGCCGGCTTAGAATAGCACTACCCCATTTCTTCCGGTGGGTGTACGTAAGAGGCGACTAACGGTATTGGGGCTTTAAAGGGATTTTTGGGCGATGCGGATGGAGACCCATCACCAACAACCTTTGTTTTACTATCTTTTCCCCATTTAACTTTCCAAAAGTGGCTGAGGAATTTCTGATTCCTTAGCTCTGGCTACCCCATCTACGGATTTACAGCCGTGAGTATATGTTATGTTATGTTGTTTATATTTGTGTACTGTTGCTTTTGTTGTATGGTGTTATGTTGGCTGTGTTGTGTGATGTCCGACTTAGAACAGCACTACCTCATTTCTGCCTGTGGGGTTTCGTGAGCTGAACTTCCAAAAGTAGCTAAGGAATTTTCATCGTCACTTGGCGATGATCGAGACTAGTAATATATCAAAAAACATACATACGTTTAGTGGGAAATTCCTTAGTCATTTTCGGAAGTTGAATGGGAAAAAGATTGTAAGACAAAGGTTTTTGTTGATGGGTCTCCAACCACATCGCTCATAAATCATATCAAATCCCCAATACAGGCCTCTTACGAATACCCACGGGAAGAAATAGGGTCGTGCTATTCTAAGCCGACACAGCTAAGGATAAGTAAAAAATACTTAGTCAAGGAAATATGGAACAGATTTAGTATGCAAATACAACTTACAGCCGGATTTTAGGAACTTCATGTTTCATAGATACAAGCTCTGATTGACAATCTCACTTTTCAGTTCTGGCTTGCGAACTTTAGTTTAACTTACAAAAATAAGTTGGTCTGCAAATTTATTATATTGGTCCGCGAATTCACTCACTTTGAATGGAGTAATAAGCCCATAGTCCACCATTACGGCCAAGGGCGGTAATCAGGCTCAAATTATAACTATCGTTATATTTACAAAAGGGGACAAGTGCGAGTTGAACTCGCGTGAAGAGGGTTCCGTACGATATTACCTATCATGTTTTTTCAAATCTGACCCAATTTTTTCAAAGACATGGACTTCTTATAGGTTTTCCTATAATCTATAAGGAGAAAACTAATGTCTGTATTTTTTTTCTAAATTTTAGGTTCAGTAGTTTCGGAGATAAGGGGGGGGAATGGTCAATTTTCGTCTATTTTCTTGAATAACTTGGAAACTATTTATTTTAAAATTACAAAAAAATACATTTAAGATCTTCTCAACAAGATTTGATATGCCACACGATGCAGTTTTCAGTTTTTTTTTTTTATATTCCCCTTCCCCTCCAAAAATGACCCCCATATACAGATTTCATCTGCTCACGTCACACCTCTGTGTTTGGGTCACAGGAATTGATATGTGTACCAAATTTCAACTTAATCGGTCTAATAGATTCGGAGATAATTGACTGTAAGCGACGGACGGACAGACACACGAGTGATCCTATAAGGGTTCCGTTTTTGTATTCAGACGTACGGAACCCTAAAAACTGATGACATTGCTGAACTATATATAAATACAAACAGTGGCATTGAATTTTTCTTTTGTAGACTAATTTCAAATAATATGCGAATGTTGATGATATAGGAACGTTTGTGTACTTCTGCAATTTTTGCGATAGAACATCTAACAGCCCCGTAGCATGAAGCGTATGAGAGCGAGTATGTCATGTGAGAAGTGAGATATTGACAGATTCGGTTCGATCTGTCTGTCAGTATCTCACTTCTCATGTGATATACACGCTCTCACAAGCCACATGCTACTAGTGCTGCTGTAGATTAGGTATGAGAAACCAATATAAAACTAATTGAGCCGAGCATTTTGGAAATGTTAGTAATTATCTTTGTTTTGAACAATAAGCTTTATGACTTATGAATCTTATGATTCCCGTTTATATTATGATTTGCCGTGTAGTGTCGGCTTAGAATAGCACTACCCCGTTTCTACCGATGGGTGTACTAGAGAGAGATGGGAGAGGCGACTAACGGTATTGGGGCTTTTAAGGGATTTTTGGGCGATGCGGCTGGAGACCCATCACCAACAACCTTTATTTCACCATCTTTTCCCCACACAACTTCCAAAAGTGGCTGAGGAATTTCTGATTCCTTAGCTCTGGCTACACCTTCTAGGGATTTATAGCCGTGAGTATATGTTATGTTATATGTGAATCTTATGTAATCTTCTCCACAAAATACTACACAATCAAAAAGCTTCTTTGGCTTATATATGTTGCCAGTAAGTCATACTTACAGCTCAGACACACTGTCTCTTACAATTTGCCTCATGAGAAGCCTCTGATTCACCCAAAGGGCAATATTATTATTGTATATTATATAATATGTATTTGAATCTGCAACAAGGAGATCTGAGCGTCAAATAAGACCATATTTTGATGAATTGTTTCATAACATAAAGTTAGTTATTAAAATCTCATAAAAAATGCAAAAGCAATGAGGAATTAAAACAACCGCAACGTAAAATAATCTTCTGTCAGTGTCTAGTGTTACACCAGAACAATAAAATACATTTGTGGAAACAGCAAAGATATACTGGCCAGTACACCCTGCTGTGTACCAACTTATAATTTGTATCTATGCTTAACTCGAAAAACATTTACACTCCGCGATGTAAGAATATGAGTGAGACGCTGCTATGTGCGTTTGAGTCCGCAGTAGTGTGCGCTCTAACATGACTCCCACACATTTATTATTAATCGAAATTAAGTAATATGTCCTCTGGTTGGGATGAAATGTATTACATAAATAAATATACTCACGGCCATAAATCCCAAAAAGGGGTAGCCAGAGTTTTAGAGCTAGAAACTCCTCAGCCACATTTGGGAGTTTACAGGGGACAAGATGGTAGAAAAAAAGAATCGTTGGTGATGGGTCTCCAACCTCATCGCCCTAAAATCACTTAAAAAAGCCCCTTACACTTAGTTGCCTCTTACGACACCCGTGATTTCGTTTAGTTAGCATCCAAGAAATTCAATCATACTTACTTTGAGGTTAACTTGATCTGTGTATAATATGTCCGTGTCCGTATAATATAATAATATTTAATTGTGTAAATTTCTAAAATATGTATCTCAGCTCTAACGTTTATAATCGGAGAAATTTCTGGACCAAATTCAAAGATCCTACAATAGCTGTGCTCTCATGCATAATAATAAAAAAAAACAGTCAATTTTAGTCCATATTTAGTGTTAGTATTTTACTTATTGTTTATGTTAGTAAAAAACAAACGAGAAAGATTAGAATGGACATAAGGTCCAGTCATCCCGGTACACGTACATCATGAAGGGTGAAGAACCTAGTATGAAGGAAGGAGTCACACCTCTCTACAATCATTTTTAAGATACAGTTCGAACTTCCACGAACTCTTCGCAGTAGAGATGCAACTTTTTTACGCATGATTGTAAAAAAGTCATCAACCCCAGCATCAGCAAGCATGCCCGAGGCGCTGCAGTACCGCGGAAGTCCAAACTGAGCCCTAAATACATTATTACAAAGGACACGCAAAGCATTGTAGGTGTATTTCGTGTTCTTGAACCACAAGCTGCTGGCGTAGAACTACTGGCAAAAAGCTTTAAAAAACGTTACTTTTACATCCCCAGTACACCGAGCAAACCTATGTGCCAACATATTACCCCGGACTGACAATGCTCTGCGCTCCCTTTCAATGTCTAAGTCACACATATTATCAGTTACAATGTGACCTAAGTATTTAAACTGAGACACCCGTTTGAGCGGCACACCGTTGAGAGTAAGTCTGAATACCGGATCCCGCGTCAAATTATTAGATTTATAAATCATGTATTCAGACTTCTTCCCATTATAAAGTAGTCCATGCTGCTCGGCATATATAAAATTTAACGATAAATGTGGGATTTGATTAACCTTAGACACTAGTTTATTTAATTTGAATGTTTTTGTTTATGAGAACCTCATGTAGGGATTATTACTAATAAATAAAGGAGAAATAAAGAAAAGAATAATTTCGACTAGTTTATAATAATAATAATAAAACTCTTTATTGTACATCCCAAAAAAAAACAACAACTACAAAAAAATGATACAAAAGCCAAAGTACAACTGGCGGTCTTATCACTAAGAGCGATCTCTTCCAGACAACCCATGAATGTAAAGATTTGCTGGATTAAAAACATGTTCGTTAGATGTCCAATAAATTAAACTGATTTGCTTAAAAACTAAAATTATTCGTCAAACTATTATCTATCTATTTTAAATATTACAAAATATTTATTAAGTTCTAACACACTTACAAATAGAATTCCTAAATTAAATAATATTCAATAAATACAATACATATGCAATATACCGTCATAGCCCAGTGGGTAGAACACTCGGTTATCGTGCAAACGACTAGTGTTCAAATCCTGGGTCGGGCCTACACCAATTTGTCTTTTCTAAAGACAAATGTGTGGTTAATTTATCATGGTTGTTAACGGTGAGGGAAAACATCGTGAGGAAACCCACATGGCTGAGTTGTACTTGGTCATGTGACAGTGTATTCGTACAAAACGGCGATAGGCCTGCCCCCTATCACGTGAGTACACTGTCCATGCAAAACGTGGGTACTCTGAACACCAGGTGACGTAGTCACGTGATGTTCAGAAGTATTAGCACCTCTGCCAACCCCTTCGGGGATATTCGGCGTGGCCAAGTCACGTAAAAATAACTATAATAATAAATAAATCGCAGTAAGGAACCTTAGACTTGGCTCCACTTATTTTAGAGATTTCATTACTTTTTAGAGATAAACAAGCAGCTCTATCGAGACTTGGCTAATTTTTTACAGGATGTTTTTGGTGGGATTTCACTTCTTTTTGACAGGACGTAGACTGATTGAATGGTTACATTTCCTTATAAGGCAGTTTTTTCTTTTAAGAAGTAGTTTTTTTATTTTAACTAATCTTTCTTTTCTTTTTTTCCGGTTCTGTTTCTTGTACAGAAGCAAGAGTTTTTCGTATTGCCCATTCTCGTTCATTATTTATTCTTCTAGATGGTTTGAACGGTTTAATTTCTGAAAAACCAGAGCAGTATATACGCCTAAGCCGGTTGTATTCGGTAATCGCTGATACTTGAGCCTTTATACTATTGAAGGAAATATTTATAAGGTGCACCCCATGAAGATTGGTTACTCTTGAAAGCGGCACGTAGGTTTGGCCACAAGAGAATATAGAGGTTTCAATATCTATGAGGGCACTTTCTAGGCTTAGGCCTTGGCTCTTGTAAATTGTTAGAGCATACGCCACGCAGATTGAGAATTGCTGAATTCTGTAAACGTATGCTCGAGGTATAATCTCAAATTTTGGACTTAATGGGCAATAATTTATGAATCAAATTATTACCAAATTTTATTATCAATTGTTTAGGCTTTGTTTGGTCTTCCGGGTCCCATTTTACTTTTTGTATAACGCCCATCGACCCATTCACTTAACCTAAACTAACATCAATGTTTCTCCTAAGCATTACTATAGCTCCCTGTTTAATGATTATAGTCTGTTCTAATCCAGCAGTCATCGACGCATCATCTTCGTATTTATTTAAACACGCCCAGTCTTTCTTTATCAAACTTTTTGAACAATCCAAGGAATCTTTAGCTATCAATTTTATCTCGGGGTGCGGAATCGCTTTTAACTTGAATGTAAGAGACATGATCCGTCTTAGGGCATACCAACTACACGGTAGCCATAAAAGTCATCGTCGCCTTTCAATATTGTGGAAGTTTTTAATGATATTATCTTGTGAAATCAAATAAAAACAAGTTCTACGACTTTTCAATAATACACTCTTTAAATTGGGTATGACACGTTTTACCGAATGTCGCGAGGTGATTTTTCAATAAGCGTAATTATTTTACTGAGGGTGGATGTAAATAACATCAATAACTAAAAAATCAAAGTACCTTCAAAGAAAATATGTTTAATATTTTGCGGATCTTTGTTCCCCTCATGGGCCACCACGTTATATCTTGAGATGATAGGTGGTGTAAATTAAATGCCCAGATACTTTACAAATTATTATATTTTAAAAAGGATGTTAATTGTACAATGGTCGTAGGTCAAGTGACATGAGTAGACTAGACAGATTTGTATTAAATATCTTTAAGCGCCTGAATATGTTTGCCGTGTAGTGTCGGCTTAGAATAACGCTACCCCATTTCTACCCGTGGGTGAAGTAAGAGGAGACTAAGGGTATAGGGGCATTTTTAAGTGATTTTTGGGCGATGTGGTTGGAAACCCGTCACCAATAACATTTATTATTACCATCTTTTCCCCAATCAACTTCCGAAAGTGGCTGAGGAATTTCTCATTCCCAAGCTCTGGCTACCCCGTTAAGGGATTTATAGCCGTGTGTATATGTATGTATGTATGTTAAGTGCCTAACGTACGGGTGACGGCAATTGTTATCGCGATGGTATTTTTGCGTAATATTTGTTCAGGCGTTAAGTCTGAACAAGTACTCTTATGTTTTCTTTCAGTTCTTTCATAAACCTTGTTCTGATAGTTTTTTCTTTATGTGGGCGTTAAAATCTACCTCTGTACCAAATTTCAGCTCTCTAGGTCTACGGGAAGTACTAGTAACATTTTGATGATAAGTGAGTCAGTCAGTCGGTGTCGAAAATGCTAAACTTTGCATTAGCTTAACTTAGGAATTAATTAATCTACCGACTTGAAATTTTGGATTTCAAGTGTGTGATTACGATTTTCTAGGTGACGAAAATTTCAGCGATTTAATCCTATCCAGAAGTTCTCGAATGGGGGCCTGAAAATGCGGCGAAACAGTTCCAGTAAAGGATGGTACGGCAGTGTTTGCTTCGCGCTCGACTTGGCGGGGGCACTGCCGTGCCCCCAGATCTGGATATAAGTAAATGGGCTTCAGTTACGTATACTAGACAACGCAGTCCTCACCACCACCATTACCAGCTGGCTGGAGTAGCGCTAACACGGGTACAAGAGTTTAGCTCAGATTTAACTTTTCGTTATCACATTGTGGACGTATGTAAGAGATCATTTAGAACACTCAGTTTTGTGCTGCGCACGATAAGAGGGTTCAAAAACATACTTGCTATAAAAACCCTTTATAACACATAACACGTTGGAATGCAACGCAGTCATCTGGGCTCCACATGAAGAGAAATATCGCCTCATGCTGAAGAAAATTCTAAACTTTGTTAGATTTTTATATTTTAAGCTACATCTGGGGGCACGGTAGTGCCCCGCCAAGTCTATATCTAGATTTAAAAATAAATGTTATATATCTAGATTTAAGATATTCTTACTTAGGACGACCTGGTTATTTAGCTAGACATATTGCACAGAATATATCGAAGGAAATAATACATATTGAATACTTAGCTCGAAAACAAAATTGTATGAATTTAAATAAAATGTTGACAAAACCTAAAATGGTTACTATAGCTACTCAAACTGACGATTTAAGTCAAGACAACTTTTTAGATACAAACACTGATCTTTTTCGTAACTAATATTAATAAAATTGGCATTTTTCATCAAAATATAGCAGGCATTTTAAGTAAAAAAGATTTGATTATCCCTGCAATTCTGGATCTAGAATCACAACAGAATGAAACAATTGATGTTTTATGTTTTAGTGAAACGTTTATAAAACAAGGTTGCGTGACAAATTTACATTTAAATAATTATGTAGTTGTTTCCGCGTTTTGCAGGAAAAACGAAAAGAGAGGTGGGACTTGTATTCTTCTAAAAAACCACTGGAATTATAACACAATAAATTGGATATCTAAAGAAGCATCCGAAAAAGAATTCGAATGTTGTGCAGTTGAAATACCCCTCATAAATCTTGTAGTGGTCTGTATCTATCGAACCCCCAATTCAGATACATCCATATTTTTTAATAAAATAAAAAAAGTAATGACGAGACTTAATAAAGGTAAAACTATTAAAAATATAATTGTATGTGGAGACTGGAATATTGACATTTTAAAGGATAACAAATTTTCGAAAGAACTAATTGCAATACTTAATAACTATAATATTGTAAACCACATAAACAAACCGACAAGGAAAAAATCTTGTATAGATCTTATAGCCAGCAATATAGCGAAAACAAAGGGCGAAATTCATCTTCTTGCTCTATCTGATCACGAATCATGCCAAATTCTTTTTTGTGACATTCGAACTGTAAAAGGTATTTCTCATAAACCAAACTGGGTGTTCAAAAAAATGCGGGATTTCTCACAAGAAAATGTTTTAAAGTTTACCGAATGCATATCAGCTTTAACTTTCAACTGTGTATTAGAAACAACTAATACTAATAAAGCTTTTGATGAGTTTCATGATCTCATCGTCCTATTTTTTCAGCTTTGTTTTCCTTTCAAAACTGTAAGAATCGTACAAAAACTTGTTAAAAATAAATGGTTATCAAGGGGTATACGTCGATGCTGTGTTCGTAAGCGACAACTATATTTGAAATATTTGCATGATCCAACAAATAAAAAACTAAACCACAATAAATTGAAATTGTACTCATCTACACTAAAAAAAGTGATAGGGTCTGCACAAAGATTAAATAATATGCGGTATTTAAAGCAATCTAAAAATCTAAATAAAGCATCGTGGACATTAATTAAAAATAATTTTGAACAAGAAACACAAAAATCTGACATATGCGAAATTAAACTTGACGATAATAAAATAATTAATAATCCAATTGATATAGCGAATATTTTTAATGATTTTTTTGTTAATTTGACATGTGTGATAAACGATTTTAATATAAATAATGTAAATATACCTCGTAACCCTAACTCAATATTTTTGACTCCTACAGACCCAAATGACATTAATAAAATAATAAAACATCTTAATAATACATCTGCCACCGGGTACGATCATATACCAACATTTCTATTAAAAAAATGCTCTACACAATTGACAATTCCAATAACCCATATAATAAATCAGTCTCTAACAGAAGGAACTTTTCCTGATCGTCTTAAATTATCCATAATTAAACCTTTGCACAAGTCAGGTGAACGTAATATTTTAAAAAACTACAGACCAATCGCACTTATACCAGTGATCTCAAAAATATTTGAAAAAGTGATGCATGATAAATTATACAGTTTTTTGACAACTCATTCGATATTGATCCCAAACCAATATGGCTTTAGAAAGGGTTCTTCTACCACCTTAGCCTGTTTTAACTTATTAAAGGATGTAACAGATTGTCTTAACTCGAAGTTACCAGTAATTGGTATGCTGTTAGATATGACAAAAGCATTTGATTTTGTTCATCATCCCACAGCATTAGAAAAATTCGAAAGATACGGTATAAGAGGACAAGCATATAATTGGCTAGAAAGCTATCTGACAAATAGAAAACAATGTGTGGAAATTTGTAGTATCCAGAATAAACATCTTAATGTCTTTCAATCAGATAGTAAATCTCTTAAATGTGGCGTACCGCAAGGTAGTATCCTTGGCCCTCTTTTATTTTTACTATATATAAATGACTTGTCACAGACGACAGCGAATAAATGCATTCTTTACGCTGACGATACTACTATACTTATAAAATGCAAAAATTTGGATACCTATGAATATGACATTAATCTTACTTTAAATAATATAATTCTTTGGCTTAATAATAATAATTTGCAATTAAATTTTAATAAAACTGAATTTATACAATTTAGGACATATCGGAGACAACCGCTTAATTTAAAAATAAATTATGACGGTCAAACTGTAAAGGAAGTCGAATCGACAAAATTCTTAGGATTCACTTTGGATTCTTTTTGTAATTGGAAAACTCACGTAGACATCATCTGCACAAAACTGGAGAAGTACTTTTTTGTCATCTACCGTATAAGGTTTGTCATATCAGAGGGTGCCGCCCTTACCTGCTATCACGGATATGTGTCCTCAGTTTTACGATACGGAATCATACTTTGGGGTAACTCTGTTGACTCAGATAGAGTTTTCAAAATTCAAAAAAAATGTATTCGTTTACTATGCGGTGCTGACTTTTTGGATAGTTGCGTACCGCTATTTAAAAAGTTAAAAATATTACCGTTTCCCTCGCTATACATTTATGAGGCTTTAATTTTCGTTTACAAAAATCCAAAATTGTTTACCTTAAAACCGCCAAAAATTAGACCCCAACGGGGTAATCACAATATGCAATACGAGCATTCTGCTGCAAAATGTCTGGCTATTTGCCAGCGAAATTGTTACGAAATGTCCATTACATTATATAATACTATTAGTGACGACACGAAAAAAATGACATTTAATAAATTTAAATCTGTATTATTTAATTATTTGATTGACAATTGTATATACTCTGTGAAAGACTTTTTAGCAAAATGTAATATTTGATCAAAAATTAAAGCTTTACTATTTTATTAAATGTAACTAATTTTAAACCAATGTAATAAGTATTTACACGCCGCAAGGTAGAACAAGATGAACTATTTAAAAAAACCTACCACCTTATTTAACTCTTGTTTCTAGTAAATAAACGCTTTTTATTTTATTTTATTTTTATTTTAAGTCGAGCGCGAATCAAACACTGCCGTACTATCCTTTTCTGGACTGTTTCGCCGCATTTTCAGGGCCCATTCGAGAACCTCTGGGTAAGATTAAAGCGCTGAAATCGTCACCTAGAAATTCGTAATCACACACTTGAAATCAAAAATTTCAAGTTGGTAGATCAATTAATTCCGAAGTTAAGCTAATGCAAAGTTTAGCATTTTCGACACCGACTGACTGACTCACTTATCATCAAAATGTTACTAGTACTTCCCGTAGACCTAGAGAGCTGAAATTTGGTACAGAGGTAGATTTTAACGCCCACATATAGAAAAAACAAGGTTTATGGAAGATCTGGACTACCTGGTGACGATGATAAGAAAACATAAGAGTAATGCCAAACTATAATACATACATACATACATATTCTCACGCCGTTAGTTCCCAAGGGGGTAGGCAGAGACTATCGATCGCCACCTTGTATGATCCTGGCAAACCTATAATAATAAGCGTATTAACGAGAACAAGTAGTTGATTAACTGTATTCTACTCAATAAATAAAAATATTTAGTTCAATAATTAGTATTATTCATTTACTAGCACTCAGCCGCGGCTACGCTCACGTTGTTTAGTATTAGTACCAGCACTCGTACTAGCCTTACCACCTCCCGACTAAAAATTCACCAATCAAGCCCACAATAAATAAAATAAAAAAAAAAATATTTTTATTTTCAGACAATTTTAGTCCATATTTAGTGTTAGTATTTTACTTATTGACTATGTAGTAAAAAAAAATTAATAAATAAAAACAAACAAGAGAAAATTTGACTGTATATATACATAAGGTCCAGTCACCCCCGTACAGCATGAAGGGTGAAGAACCTAGTATGAAGGGAGGAGTCACACCTCTCTACAATCATTTTTAGGATACAGTTTGAACTTCCACGAGCTCTTCGCAGTAGAGATGCAACTTTTTTACGCATGATTGTAAAAAAATCATCAACCCCAGCATCAGCAAACATGCCCGAGGCGCTGCAGTACCGCGGAAGTCCAAACTGTGCCCTAAATACATTATTATAAAGGACACGCAAAGCATTGTAGGTGTATTTCGTGTAGTTGAACCACAAGCTACTGGCGTGGAACGACTGGCAAAAAGCTTTAAAAAGCGTTACTTTTACATCCCCAGTACACCGAGCAAACCTATGTGCCAACATATTACCCCGGACTGACAATGCTCTGCGCTCCCTTTCAATGTCTAAGTCATCACACATATTATCAATTACAATGTGACCTAAATATTTAAACTGAGACACCAGTTTGAGCGGCACACCGTTGAGAGTAAGTCTGAATACCGGATCCCGCGTCAAATTATTAGATTTAAAAATCATGTATTCAGACTTCTTCTCATTATAAAGTAGTCCATGCTGCTCGGCATATATAAAATTTAACGATAAATGTGGGATTTGATTAACCTTAGACACTAGTTTATTTAATTTGAATGTTTTTGTTTATGAGGATTGTTGACATGTAGGGATTATTACTAATAAATAAAGGAGAAATAAAGAAAAGAATAATTTCGACTAGTTTATAATAATAATAATAAAACTCTTTATTGTACATCCCAAAAAAAAACAACAACTACAAAAAAATGATACAAAAGCCAAAGTACAACTGGCGGTCTTATCACTAAGAGCGATCTCTTCCAGACAACCCATGAATGTAAAGATTTGCTGGATTAAAAACATGTTCGTTAGATGTCCAATAAATTAAACTGATTTGCTTAAAAACTAAAATTATTCGTCAAACTATTATCTATCTATTTTAAATATTACAAAATATTTATTAAGTTCTAACACACTTACAAATAGAATTCCTAAATTAAATAATATTCAATAAATACAATACATATGCAATATACCGTCATAGCCCAGTGGGTAGAACACTCGGTTATCGTGCAAACGACTAGTGTTCAAATCCTGGGTCGGGCCTACACCAATTTGTCTTTTCTAAAGACAAATGTGTGGTTAATTTATCATGGTTGTTAACGGTGAGGGAAAACATCGTGAGGAAACCCACATGGCTGAGTTGTACTTGGTCATGTGACAGTGTATTCGTACAAAACGGCGATAGGCCTGCCCCCTATCACCTGAGTACACTGTCCATGCAAAACGTGGGTCTGTCACTGTCCTCTGCCAATAATAATAAGGAACAGTAAGGAACCTTAGACTTGGCTCCACTTATTTTAGAGATTTCATTACTTTTTAGAGATAAACAAGCAGCTCTATCGAGACTTGGCTAATTTTTTACAGGATGTTTTTGGTGGGATTTCACTTCTTTTTGACAGGACGTAGACTGATTGAATGGTTACATTTCCTTATAAGGCAGTTTTTTCTTTTAAGAAGTAGTTTTTTTATTTTAACTAATCTTTCTTTTCTTTTTTTCCGGTTCTGTTTCTTGTACAGAAGCAAGAGTTTTTCGTATTGCCCATTCTCGTTCATTATTTATTCTTCTAGATGGTTTGAACGGTTTAATTTCTGAAAAACCAGAGCAGTATATACGCCTAAGCCGGTTGTATTCGGTAATCGCTGATACTTGAGCCTTTATACTATTGAAGGAAATATTTATAAGGTGCACCCCATGAAGATTGGTTACTCTTGAAAGCGGCACGTAGGTTTGGCCACAAGAGAATATAGAGGTTTCAATATCTATGAGGGCACTTTCTAGGCTTAGGCCTTGGCTCTTGTAAATTGTTAGAGCATACGCCACGCAGATTGAGAATTGCTGAATTCTGTAAACGTATGCTCGAGGTATAATCTCAAATTTTGGACTTAATGGGCAATAATTTATGAATCAAATTATTACCAAATTTTATTATCAATTGTTTAGGCTTTGTTTGATCTTCCGGGTCCCATTTTACTTTTTGTATAACGCCCATCGACCCATTCACTTAACCTAAACTAACATCAATGTTTCTCCTAAGCATTACTATAGCTCCCTGTTTAATGATTATAGTCTGTTCTAATCCAGCAGTCATCGACGCATCATCTTCGTATTTATTTAAACACGCCTAGTCTTTCTTTATAAAACTTTTTGAACAATCCAAGGAATCTTTAGCTATCAATTTTATCTCGGGGTGCGGAATCGCTTTTAACTTGAATGTAAGAGACATGATCCGTCTTAGGGCTTACCAACTACACGGTAGCCATAAAAGTCATCGTCGCCTTTCAATATTGTGGAAGTTTTTAATGATATTATCCAGTCCAGTCACCCCCGTACAGCATGAAGGGTGAAGAACCTAGTATGAAGGGAGGAGTCACACCTCTCTACAATCATTTTTAGGATACAGTTTGAACTTCCACGAGCTCTTCGCAGTAGAGATGCAACTTTTTTACGCATGATTGTAAAAAAATCATCAACCCCAGCATCAGCAAACATGCCCGAGGCGCTGCAGTACCGCGGAAGTCCAAACTGTGCCCTAAATACATTATTATAAAGGACACGCAAAGCATTGTAGGTGTATTTCGTGTAGTTGAACCACAAGCTACTGGCGTGGAACGACTGGCAAAAAGCTTTAAAAAGCGTTACTTTTACATCCCCAGTACACCGAGCAAACCTATGTGCCAACATATTACCCCGGACTGACAATGCTCTGCGCTCCCTTTCAATGTCTAAGTCATCACACATATTATCAGTTACAATGTGACCTAAATATTTAAACTGAGACACCAGTTTGAATACTGAGTAAGTCTGAATACCGGATCCCGCGTCAAATTATTAGATTTAAAAATCATGTATTCAGACTTCTTCCCATTATAAAGTAGTCCATGCCGCTCGGCATATGCCTCACACACACATAACAGTTTTTTCAAGCCTCCAGGTGAAGGGCTCAGCAACACCATGTCATCAGCATATGAGAGATTATTCAGGCAAACGTCGTCGATGTGACATCCGACATGAGTGTTGCTGAGCTCCTCTAATAGCTTATTAATATAAATATTAAAGAGCCGGGGCGAACTAAGTCCACCATGTCTTACACCACAATCCAGTACATACTCGTCCGATACAGAATTACCCCATTTTACATAGTTAATTTGGTTTTGGTACCAGAAACATAAAACAGATACTATCTCAGGGGGCACTCCCGCATTCTCCAGCTTTGCCCAAAGCTTGTCATATGAGACCAAATCGAAAGCCTTGGACAAGTCAAGAAAACAGGCATAGACAGGAGTTTTTTTCTTCACATAGTATTCCACTGTATATTTGAGCGAAAGTATTGCACTCTCTGTGGAAAGGCCTGGTCTAAAGCCGAACTGAGAGTCGTGCACCTGAACAATTTCAAGCTGCTTATCAATTATCGCGTCGAAAATCTTAGCTATGACTGTGGCGAGAGATATTGGTCTATAGTTGGATCTATCTGATGTGTCAGCTGAAGAGTTTTTAAGTATCGGCACAACATTAGTTTTCATCATATCTTTAGGTATGTAAGAATGACGCACACAGAAAGTGAATAACATAGCAATAAATGACCGCGAAAATCTATAATAAATTACCAGAACATTTTACGACAGAAACCAAAGACAACTTATTCATAAAATCATTAAAACAACTACTAACCACAAAATGCTATTAAATTAAACGATATGACCAATTTTAGTAATTAAATCTGATTTTAAACTAGTTACTCACGCCCATTATTCCCATTGGGGTAGGCAGAGACTATCGATCGCCACTTAGTACGATCTTGGCAAACCTCTCTTGCTTCCCTTACATTCATTATCCTTCTCATACATGCTCTTTTATTCTTCTCACTTCGGACCCCCGCCTTTATAAGAACGTTTTCTATCTGGTCAAGATACGTTTTACGAGGCCGTCCTCTACTAACATTCCCATCCACATTGGCTCTATATATCTATTTCGCTACTTTAATTTCATCCATCCTCTACATGTGCCCAAACCATCTCAACATTCCTTTTTCTATCTTGCATACTACGTCATCTTTCAAACCTACTCGTTCACGGATTACAGTATTTCTCACTCTATCACACAGCCTTACATTACATATACTTCTGTGTGATCTCATTTCCACTGCATTAACTCTACTTTCATGTTTCTTCTGCCATGCCCAAGATTCACTACCATACATCAGCGTGGGAACCAGAACAGCATTATGTACAGCCATTCGAGCCTTTTCTGACAACAACTGGCTCAACATCAGACTGTTCATGGTTCACCGCGTTTCCCTTTTTAACTCTCTTTTCAATATCTTCCTTACATTTTCCATCCCTAGTAAACAAACTCCCCAGATATAGAAAATTCTTTCACTTGTTCCACTTTTTACCACTTATAACAATGTCACATTCTGTCATACTTTCCTCTCTTTCATACACATAATTTATATAAATTAATTAAAAAGTTTTGGATAACAATACTATACACATACATAAACATAGACTATTACATAAATATCATATATTTGCCCTACATGCTTAATATAAATTAAATACGGGTTATATAATACAAAAATGCCGTCCTCTCTCATATTGCTGTGCCTGAACAAGGTCCATAGTGTTGTATTGTTATAAAATTTGTAACCATGTAATAGCTATGGAATGCAATAAATAAATAAATAAATAGATGGCGCTGGCTGTATTTTAAATCCCGGTTACGTAATTATTTACACATTTAAAAGTTTTTTTTTTCAAAAGATTTGAGAATACGTGGAGTTTATTTTTATTCGATTTCACAAGATAATATCATAATAAGAAAATGTAACCATTCAATCAGTCTATGTCCTGTTAAAAAGATGTGAAATCCCACCAAAAACATTCTGTATTAAACTAGCCAAGCCTTGAGAGAGCTGTTTATTATATATAGCGATATTTCGCTTCATATAGAGCCCAGATGACTGTGAATCTGGATAACCTCTAAATTTTCAAAAAAAAACATCATAATCGCTGAACATACATGGGGGTGTTGTGGATAGGTCTCTGTACAGGCTATCTAAAAACAAAATAACGTCACCCGATTGGCCACCCTGTGTATATCCTTCCAAAATGGGTTAAATCTTACAAATTGAATTTGTAAGGTTACCACCCCCCGGAGACCGAACCCGAGACTTCCGTACTTGAAACCAAGCGCTTAACCGCTAATAACGCCTAAATTACAGAAAATAAGTCTTATTTCACGCAGGCGAAGTTGCGCGGGTCAACTAGTAATCTATATCACATAAAATTTCATAAGGGGTGAGCAGGACCGAAGAACCTTACATACATATACTCACGCCATTAGTTCCCATTAGGGTAGGTTGGGCTATCGATCGCCACTTTGTACGATCTTGACAAAGCTCTCTATTACATCTTTAAATATATCGTTGAGTATGTATCCCATAGTACAAGTTTTACTTAGTTTGGAGCTAACTTGATCTGTGTATAATTATGTCTGTCTGTCTGTCTGTATTACTACCTGCCTCTACAACTCACACTTGCTGCTAGTCTTTGTGCTCGTCGGAATACCACCACTTCTTAGGCTAAGAAGCCTACTTGAAGCTTATCACAGCTCTAAATACCACTATCACTCACACATATGAAAATGTCCCTAATTCAATGCTTAATTGTTGCAGATTGGTGCAATCTGGCCCGCCAAACCAAAAAGGATTTCCAAAAGGTGTAACCAAAATACTAGACACTTCTAGTACAAAGACACGACCAAAATGAGAACCTTACAATCAGCTTGTGTTCGTACAATCGTCATAACATCATGGAAAAACAGGAATATGTCCCCTTTATTGGCGAAGGGTTTAGTAAAAAGTGATGGTCAAAAGAAAAAATATGAACAGACACTCGAACATTATTACAATGAAGTCAGTAAAACACTTCTTGCCATTCAAAAACAAAAATGGCCGGAGCCTGTTAAAGTAATGGTTGGTTTTCAATTCATTAAAATAGAAAGAATAATGTTCGCTTGGGCAGAGATGCTGAACGTAAGTCTCCTGAAGAAACATACCTTTAGAAACTTGTGTTATTGTTTATCGAAAACTGTTCTTGGAGATGAATCAGTTGACAGAGAGACATCAATCTTAAATATTATGTTTCATAGTAACAACAAAGTTGAGTTCCATTTGAAGAACCTTGCGGACTATTGCTGCATCACGAAGAAAGGTTACGACCAGTACTTAGAGGCAAATAATGTCATAAAAAAACCGAAAAAAAGTTCTCTAAATAGAAGTATTTTAAAAGAAATCGGTGGCATTATAAACCAAGAGTATCCTTACGGAAGATTTGATGCATTCACAAATTTTGATAAATTGGGTTACAAAATTAATGATATAACTTTACTGGTAGAGTTATTAAAGAGCTATCCTAAAATGCACCACAATTTTCATATCACAAATTGTAAGGGATCTGTTGATGCCAAAGAGAGCGATGATATACTTTCAGAAGTATTACTTGATCTAGTCAATAAAAAGGGTGAGGCATCTAAAATCATATTTCTCTTAGATAACATTGGTGAAGAGGAACGTATGAATACGTTTCGTAAATGTTGGAGAGAAATCGTCCTTTCTATATATACCAGTGAACATGCCCATAAATGTGTAACATATTACAACGAAATAATACGAAGTGTTTATTGTGATGATTTCCCTGAAGTTTTTGCAAAGTTTATTGAACTCATATTCTTTTATGATCTACCTTATGAAGATCATAATACTATGTTTTATAACAAAAAACGAATATTAATTGAACTCTGGTGCGAAACACCAGCCGAAGCTAAGCAAAAACTCAAACCATATTTGAGAGATATGCTTTCTATATTGTTAGATTGCCAAGAGTACTACCTGATGTCAATTATTTTGAACGACGAAGAATTTTCTGACATAAAGAAAGACTTGGTAACGTTCTTTGTATTGGATCTGGTAAATGGAAACGTACAAAAGGATATCGAACAATTTTTATCAGTATTCCCAACGTATACGGTTGATATCATCAAAGAACATGCCGAAGTGCTATATAAAACTTACTCCACAGAAAATATCCAAAATATTTACAACGGTTTAGTGAGTAACTTTATTTTCGGTTATGAAAAAAAGGAATACGATATTAAAGATAAAGATCTTGTGGTCAGTATTCTTGTGGCGCTAAGCAGTTCAAGACACTGCTCCCCTGAGAAAGTCGCGATTTGCTTAGAATTTATATGTGGGGGTAGAAAAAAAAAACTGAATAAACTTCTAAAGTGTCATATAATTGGTCAACTCTGGATCGTTGATGCTTATCACAACATTTTGCAAAAACCTTTTCCTCAACCGAATTTACTGGATGCACTTCTTGGCGACAAAGAAAGTGCAAGGAAAATTATCAAATCTCGCATTCGTGAGAACAAAGAAATCATTTACAGCGTACTCGATGACTGTCTAGTTAATAACTTGCGGAAAATAACGCCAGTCATGAATTGCCTCTTTGAGCCCGATGAGCTGACACAGAAAAACAAATTCATACAAGACTACCTGCTTTCTAAAAGAGGATTAAAACACTTGTACGTAATGATTACAAACTGTAGAATGGACACCAGGCGAGAAGTTTATAAAGGCAACGCGAAATCTTTCCGAGAACAATTCCTGAAATTTCGCAAATATTGGTTGTGCTCTGATGAATTGATAAGGGTATTGGCGGCAAAACTATCTGACCCGCTCATTGTGCGAGACTATTTCACTCACCATAAATTTGACGATATCCCAACTGATGAAGAAAAGCATTCATTGACCATACAACTTCAATTGATAGTGTTCGTGGCTTTTGTGACTGATGCAATGAATTATATTGACGAAAACGACACTACGTATGATTAATTTTGAAATTTTATTATCTATCTAATTATTTCCTAACTAGATTCGTCTATTGTTATAGTTTTATTTTCATTTTCCAGGTGCCATTCATTAAGTTTTTGGAAGTCACTTACAGAACTCGCCTCTTTTTGGAATATATAAAGGAAGAAAGAAAGGAAACATTTCTTTATTGCTAAACACAAAAAATACATAGTTAAACTCACATACATACACACTTAACCACCAGTCACTTGAAAAAGGAAAATTACTAATGGAATACAGCACATTAAAAAGTGATACAGTGTTATAATTAAATTACCTAATCAATGTTTGTGAAATAAGATGATATCAGAATGGCACATGGCATGGTATATCAATGTTAGTTTATTCATTTGCATAACATACTCGATTTGCAACCTGATGGTATGACGTAAATCAATTAATTTATATGTTTTTTTATCATGCGACATGATAGTCCAGTGGGTAGAACACCCGCCCGAAAAACAGAAGGGCGTGAGTTCCAATCCTGGGACGGGCCTACACCAATTTGTCTTTTCTAAAGTCATTTATGTGTGGTTAATTTATCATGGTTGCTAACGGTGAGGGAAAACATCGTGAGGAAACCCACATGGCTGAGTTGTACTTAGTCATGTGACAGTGTATTCGTACAAAACGGCGATAGGCCTGCCCCCTATCACGTGAGTACACTGTCTAAGCAAAACGTGGGTACCTTCTCTGGAAACTAGATGGCGCTTGCCATGTGAGTTCAGGAGTATTGGTACCTCTGCCAACCCCTTCGGGGATAAACGGCGTGAACGTTTATGTTACGTTTATGTTATTATGTTTTTTATCATCTTTGAGCCATGTTTTATCAAAGAAAATGAAATATATTATTAACGTTTCAAACCCCAACGCCTCATTTATCGTAGAATGCCAGCTGAACGCTCAAAGATGTTTCACGTTACGTCAGTGCCGAGTGTGTAGATGATTTCGCAGAACAAGCGAAAGAGAGGCACGATTGTCCTGAATACTATCGATACATTTGTCCTAGTAAATAACTCAGTTTGAACACTGTTCCCAAAATTTTTGGAAGAGTCTCTTTAAATATCAAATATTACTCTAAACCCAAGCGAAACAGAGCTCAAACTCGATTATGAGAAAAGGTCCCCCTTTCTACACATTAAAACTTGTGCCAAAACAAACTGCAAAATGCAAATAAAAGTTCTCTGTCTCAGACCTGGTTACACGGTTAATTTTCTTATTCTAATTATTAATCCGGCTTTAGTTTATCTGTTCAATTCGATATGTCTTACCGTTTGAGTAAGTCATTTGTTCACAAAACAATAACAGTAGCAGACTATTCTTAGTTAATTTTTTTTTTGACATTGTTTGACAAATTCTCAGTATGAATGAGACAAGAATCTTTAATATAAAATGGTTTAACTTACAGCTTACCTTTTGGAAAATATATTCTTAAATAAAGATTTTTATAGTTATAAAAATATTCTTGTAGATATGTTTCTAGTTTTAAGTCAGTAAAATTTTATAAGATGATTATGAATGCAAATTATTGATCGAAGGACCACAAAATCATAAATTTTTTTTAGGACTAAATTAAATATTTTTTTTACTGTATGTTTTCCCTATCATCTCCGTTATTTATGTCGTGTAAAACCCATTTATGTCTTTATTGGTGTGTTGCTGGTCACTAAATATATTATTTGTATACTGGCACTGCTTCAAAAACAGCGTTTAAAATATCCAACAAATTCTAAATGGTATTGGTGCTATATTGGTATGAACTTTGATTGAATCATTGGAGATATATGAAATAAGTGTTTTTTGATTACTTGGATAAGTATAAACGCGGTTTTAGAGGCTTCCAAAAATGCCATGCATTATAAAAAAAAAGATATCTTTACATATACTGTCATTTTCGTTTTATTCTGTTACTGCATAATTCTAAAAATGTTTTTTTATATTACTTCTGATTTAAATTTTATTACATTTTATACTTTTGATTTTATTATGGGTCACTTCAGTTCCTATTTTTATATCTTTATACTAACGTTACATTACGTAGTTGCAACATTGTAAACTTTATACCTAAAATATTAATTTACTTTATACTGTAACCAAACAGGGTACAAACTAAAATATATTTTGGAAATTTTATCATTTGGTATGCGTTGATTCGCTGGCTTAGATATAAGAAAAATATATGTTAGCATTTAATGCTCATATTTACCTAATCAATCTTTATAGTAGAAAACTATAGTATTTAACCTAAATGTCTATCAATGTTGTGGTTTAGATAACATTATAATGAGGAAGGCGGTGAAATGTCATTATATTTTGCCAAACCTACCACCAGGTGGCGCGCATGGCAGTCTTATTCAAACCATCATTGTATGGTATGTTCTCACAGTTATAAAAAATATACGGACTCGAGATTCTTCTTTTGGCTGTGGATATATCAAATACGAAGAAATCGCCAACAAGGATTATACAAGGGCCCCCGCCACCTTCCTCATTAGATCTTTTAGCTAAAAAATTATTATCAATGTTGAATGTCCAGTGTTTATTAACTAATAAAGAAAAGTAGAATAATTATAGTTTTAATTATCTTCGTTCTCCTATTGAGAAAAGATCATCGCTATGACCAATAAATTAATTGCTCTGAATATATACCGAATTTGATTGGAATGAGGTGTTGGTGAAATATAAATCAAATATAGGTGTTGGTGGTATGTTTTAAAATACATCGCACAGCAAGCACTAAACAAGGGACGGTAAATGTAATCCAAAACGGATATTGCAATCTTTGATTAAAACAAAATAGCGGAAGACAGGTGACTCGCCTCTAACGCGTGGATCCTTTAAATCAGGCTAACGTCGCCTAATTGCGCTCAGTCGCAATCGACAAGTGACAGGAACAGGTGTGTGACTCGAAGAAACAGTTTTATTATTTTAAGCGAGATAGCGGTTACCAAAAATGCCGCTATTTTGTTTTAATCAAAGATTATAATCCATGTAAGACATATACTTTGCTTTATAAGTATTGACGTATAAAGGGGCAATGCAGCCAGCCTCTTGCAAACTTTACCCCCTAGCGGCAGTGATTTTGAACATTTAATGTCTTTATATATTAGGAAATAAAGGAAAGAAAAAATTCGACACTGGCGGGGATCAAACCCGCGAGCTCAGGGTATACGCCCCCCTCGCTCTGCGAATTGAAATAACCCAATTTTTCTTAAGACGTTAGAAAATACAAATTAGTTCCGGCCCTATCCTAATTTTGTTTTCAGCCCATGCTTCTGCATTGGAGGCAGTACAGAGGGTCAAGTCTGCACATCGAGATTGATAATTATCATACTTATCTTATCTCTTCTACCCATATTAACATTAATTTCTTTCTCCCTCGCACGATAGAATATTCAGATTTTGACATTTTGATATGTATAGAATAATATACATTGCTGGGTAGTGTCGGCTTAGAACAGCACTACCCCATTTCTTCCGGCTGGTGTACGTAAAAGGCGACTAACGGTATTGGGGCTTTTAAGGGATTTTTGGGCGATGCGGTTGGAGACCCATCACCAACAACCTTTATTACATCATCTTTTCCCCACGCAACTTCCAAAAGTGGTTGAGGAATTAAATAAAAAAAATAGGTAAAAAAACTTTTTAAGTTAAATGGTTTTATTTTTAACATACAGAACAATGTTTAAGATAAATGTACTAAAAATCAAAAAATAATAATAAAATAAATACAGTCGTGGGAATTATATACATATGCATAGACTAGACTAAAATAAAACCGTGGGGCACGTCAATTGTCTACAATCGTTAATACATAATTATGTTTGTTTTGTAATGTTACACCATAATTGGGCAGTTGTTCAACCGACAACGATGGACATGTGATAAATAGGGCAGAATGTGGAAACAAGCTAGCAAGCTCGATTATAAGCGAGTTTTAGGGTTTCATAGTGTTGAGCGAGTAGTACTTTTATCATAATAATATGTTTTGTCGATTAAAGACAAACTGCGAGCAGTGAACCGATTCATCGCCAGTCAGCAGTGTAAATTTCCAACGAGAAACTAGTTTAAACATCTCTTTTATTTACATGGAGTGTATGACTATTGGAATTTCCATGAGCAAGAAAATAGTAAGTAATTTCCTCACCGTCTGCGGGCCAACTGCCCAACGACGAATTAAACGTTTCTTCTATCGCACATCAAGTCGATAATTTGTAGACAATTGACGTGCCCCACTGTTTTATTTTAGTCTAGTCTATGCATATGTATATAATTCCCACGACTGTATTTATTTTATTATTATTTTTTGATTTTTAGTACATTTATCTTAAACATTGTTCTGTATGTTAATAATAAAACCGTTTAACTTAAAAAGTTTTTTTACCTATTTTTATTTTCTAGTTTTTAGTTTTTATTTCGCACTCTGTTTAATTCATATAGTGCTTCATTATTGCCAGGTTTCTTGCCCGTTAGTTTATTGCAGTCCAACTCCTCTATACGTAGTCCCTGCAAAGATCTGACTCTACTAAGAGCCACGTAGGCTTGACCTTCTTCAAACAGTTTCGCACCTAAATCCCAACTGCTGTCTTTGTCTTTCACGGCGTTGTATTAATCTAACTTCATATTCTTCAAGCGTTTCTGACGCTATCATCTGTGTGTATCGCTCACGTTGCTTTGTTAACCTGGCTTCATATTCTTTAGGCGTTTCTGACGCCTTCATTTATGTATATCACTGACGTTGCTTTTTTATCCTGGTCTCATATTGCTCACGTGTTTGTGACGCTAATTCTCTGTAAATCGTTTCTGTAATCGACTATTTCTATCACCTTCACTTTCTTTAGCTCGTTTTGCTTTATACTTTTTTCTCGCTTTTTGAAGCCTTCGCTTACGTTGTGTTGCAGTTTCTGTTTTATCTGTGTGTGTATTTTTTATATATTTTTTTACCATTTTGTTCCCACGAGTAATGGACATTTAAACGGTCGACCCCTCCAGAGGTACAATAAAGGGGCAAGGCTATGTACAACAAGATGCGCCTGAGTCTTGAGGGGAAAACGCTAACGACATATCATTTTTGTCCACCCTAATGCCATACAGTTCTCAGCGCGTTTTAACCTTTCACCTTAACTTGGGTGGTGTACCGCTAACGACGTATAATTTTTAGCCACCCTAACGCCACACAGTCCTCAACACGATACAAAATCTTGACTTGGGTGGTGGATTCAGGCTGGATTAATCAAATACCTAAATAAATTACAGATTCAATTTCTAAATTTAAATCTTATTATTATATGCCATTTAGTGGCTGCGTCCATCTAAAATATTGATTTGGTATAGTGCACTGTATGGCGACCATCTTAGATTTTAATTTTGCATAGTAAATTGTATTCTACTTGTTGAGACCTTTCATTTGATACCCATGTTGATGGGATTGATATAAAACCTAAGTTATCCGCCATTTTGTAGAGGCCGCCATCTTGGATTTTAATTTTATATAGTACATTGTATTCTATTGGTAGACTACATTCATTTGATACCTATATTGATGGGATTGATAAAACCTACGTTATCCGCCATTTTGTAGCGGCCGCCATCTTGGATTTCATTTTTTTTATAATATATTGTATTCTGCTTGTTGAGCCCTTTCATTTGATACCCATATTGATGGGATAAATAAAACCTAAAGTATCCGCCATTTTGTAGCGGCGGCCATCTTGAATTTATAATGATAATGAATAAATATAATTGTATTGTCTGTCACCAAAATCCAAAGTGTATACAAAATTTCAGATTAATCGGTTGATAGGAAGAGGGTGAAATTTGAATTACTAAATTTGACCCAAGAAAGAATAAAACAAACGGGGTGAGCTAAATAAAACCGTTTAAAAAATGTGTCAAATGTGTATTCTGTGATGGTCTAAGTCACTGTGTGTAATTATTTTAATTATTTCCTTATAGTATTAAAACGTACCAAAACCATAACATATTTTTGTTAATATCTCTAGATTTCCATTACTTTATTTTAAAAAAAAAACTACATCGTTATAAATAACTTATGCAAGGTTATCTTCAAACTAATATAAGTTTCATCCATGTTTGCTAAATTTCGTTAAGCGTTTCAATAAGGTATATGAATGAAATTTAGCAGAATGCTAGATAATGACCCAAATTATAACATAGGATAGGTACATACATTTTATCCTTGAAAAATTTGACCAATAAAATGTTCACGCCTTATTGAACTGATAGTACCGTAAAAATGCCTAAAGTTTGGCATAAGCAAATCCACAGTACGAAGTTTGTTGGGTCCGCTAGTTCGTTACTAAAATACTTTGTTTTGGACACATGATATCACATTCACATTATGTCTACCAATCAAAATTCTAAAATATAGAACAGTAGTAATATAACATTCAACAAACATTATATACTATAATCTATACAAGTAAATTCATTAATTCGAATGTAAAAAAAAATGTTCAATTATTTAATAAATCGAACAAATTAGCTATATCATCTTCTGCATTTTATAACAGCATTTTTCTAACAAATGTATGTTTAACAGACTGAATTGCATATAAATCAGTTAGCATCTTGCTCAAAAATGAATCGCTTGACAATGAGTACCTACAATGTGAAACTACATTTAACTTTGGAGACATTTCATAAGTTAGGTCTTTCCCTCTCGTTCCCACTTTTATAATCCTCTGAATATCCGTGTCCCAATTTATTTATTTGGATAAACAACAGCGATAGCTACTATAATCTTAAATATATATAACTAATACTAGGTAAGCATACCGCCTTAAATGTTCATCACTAAGACAACAAAATATTTAAAAAGTGATACATTCAAAAAAATTTCCTCATTGCTCCCTGTTTCTTATTAAAAATATACATTGGCAAAAACTTTTCATTACGTGAATGGCATATTCTGCATAACGGTGACCGTCGGCGTCGGCCAGAATTTATGCGAGTTGTCAGGAAATAGAATAGTTATGACTTTTAACCTTTCATTAAAACAAATTAATCAAAGCTTTTAACCATTCCCGTAAGTATTACCATAATATATACACATACAGACAACAAACTTTTTTTGGCCGGAAAGGGCGTCGCTGTCATCGATATTAGTATTGCCAGTAAATAAAAATTAACCATTATAAGGGGAATAATTTTAAATCATACACGCTAATTTATTTAAGTACTGAAATGTCTTAATAAAACAATTTATATAATATTAATTTAATTAATAACTATTATTGTAAGTTCGTTTTAATATAAGCTAATTATATTTGCTTTTTTTGCCCTTGTCTTGTATGTCTAACCAAATGACTGTGTACCCTGAATTTACTGATCTTATTCGCTTTTAGCGATAACACTGCCAATTGTACTTCTCTGTGAACGGTTTAATTATTTTACACTCAAGGATTTGTTATTTGTGACACTCAGAGTTAAAAAAGTGGGTACCTACATAAAATATTTTTTTTAATCCTGTATATATTTTGTCGTGTACTGACTTTTACATTTAATGTTCACACATAGATCTTCTAAAAAAATGTAGATTCCTGGTCCTATTTATTGTTACATATTGTGCTAGAGAAACTTCTACCCGGGTTGAAGGTTCGCTTCGAACACAAATTTGGAGGTGATAGTGCCTCTCATCTTCCTCCCTTTTCAGATTTGTTGCTTTTTCTGGAGGATGAGTGCCGGGTGGGAGACATTTCAGGTGTACTTCCTCCTAGTCAGCCGGTTCGTGTGGAACCGACGTTTCGGCGTGTGAATCAGCCACGTTCGACCGAACGGAGAGACAACCGAGTTTATATGGCCATGGGGCAAAATGGGCCCCCTGTTGTTTGTCGGTATTGCAAGAAGCGTGGACATGCAGTGACAGCCTGCAAGCGTTTTTCGGAGATGCGAGTCCAGGGTCGCCGAACTATTGCTGCTGACCGAAGGTTGTCTTGGTGACCATCTTCAGCGTGAGTGTCAGCAGAGCAGACCTTGTAGGTTTTGTCGGGGAGGTCACCATCCGGTTCTATGTGCGAACCGTAGTGGTCGTGATGATGTAGAAGTTGTGCGTTCCCCCCCCCCCGAGTCTACTCCCCTCCTCATCAAGCCCCCCTCCACCATGCTGCGACTAATATTCGTCGCGAGAGCGGGGGTTTGCGCCGGTCCCCCACGGGCGGGGGTAAAATGGCTCGTTCCCAGGAACCGCCTAGATATTACACGGTCGCTGATAGATTCTCCCCCCCCTTGATGGAGCAGCCCCGGTTAAATAACCGGACGTACGGTTATGGGCGTCGTCGTACGCCATTTGTTGGTGCTAACTCATCTCGTCGTTCCCAGTACGAGAGCTGGGAGCCACACCCACGTCGTAACCTTCCCGACGTGTCCAGGGGTGAGTTTTCTCCCCCTCGACGTACCGAATAGGTACTTGCTGCCCTCCCACCAATCCCTGCTGTCCACCGGGAAACCGTATTGTTGCCGACCGCAGTTGTTAGAGTGTGGGCCCCCAATGGTCAACACGTGGACGTTCGAGCCATTTTGAATTCGGGGTCCCAAGGTTGTATCTTGTCAAGTTGGTTGGTGGTGCGATTGGGCTTATAATTGAAAAATTGTGATACGTTTGTTAGGGGTGTAGGACACACTCCCGTGTCAGCGATTAAGGGAGAGACCCGTGTCTCGGTCTCGCCTCAGGATCCCCTGGTTCCAGTTGTGTCGTTCTTGGGAATTGTTGTTGACACCATTTTGGGTCCGGTTCAACTCCAGGTTGATTTGATGTTGATTTGCCCTGTTTTGACAAAAGGTTTGAAGTTGGCGGATCCTACCTATTTTACCCCTGGACCAGTAGATTTGTTGTTGGGTTCTGATGTTACAGGCACTTTTTTGACTGGAGGGCCTCAGCCCTTACAGCCCAACGGAATGGTAGCAGTGCCTACCGTTTTTGGTTTTGTTATTTTTGAACCAGTCCTATCCAGTAGTGTGCCGGTTGAATATAGTGTTGGTGTAGGTTTGTCACTCTCGAAAACTCTTCAACAATTCTGGGAGATTGAAGAGCCACCAACTCAGAAATTTGAAGACCCAGTGAACCAAGAGTGTGAATTGTTCTACCAGAATAATACTGGTCGTCTCTGCACTGGTAAACTTATCACTCGGCTGCCTTTTCTCGCTTCACGTTCTCCTCTTGGTAGTTCTCGGCCATTGGCCGAGAAGAGGTTGTTTTCGATGGAACGGCGAATGAATCGAGATCCTATCTTTAAGGAAAAGTATACCTCATTTATGCCAGAGTATTATGATTTGGGACATATGTCATTGTCCAAAATAAATTGGCGCACTTGTGAGCACTATTTTCTGACGCATCACGCGGTGTTGAAGACCCCTACTGGAAAGATCTGAGTGGTGTTTGACGGTTCTGCGCCCACCTCTAATGGTGTGTCTCTAAATGATTGTATACACTCGGGTCCCAAATTGCATAAGGACATATCTGAAGTCCTCACACGTTTCCGGCGACACCAGGTGGTGTTTGTTGCCGATATCCGCATGATGTTTAGGGCTACTGTCATCTCCCCTGAGGATCGTCGATATCAACTTATTTTGTGGCCACCATAGGTGTTGGTATTGAATACCAATACCTATGGTTTGAGATCGAGTCCCTTTGTTGCTATTCGGAGCCTGTTAGAGTTAGCTGAACGCGAGCGTTTGACCTTTCCTCGCGCCGCCTCTATTTTGGAACAGGATGTGTACGTGGATGATATCTGCACGGGTGCCGATACGGAGGCCTCGGCTATTACGCTGAGAGATGAATTGATTGGCATTTTGAAATTGGCAGGTTATGAACTTCGTAAATGGTTATCTAACTCACCTGCCTTGTTGTCTGGATTGCCTAAAGAGCACCAACAGGATCCTCACATTTTTGAAAATTCAGAGAACCCTAATCTATTTTCTGTCCTTGGTGTTCAATATAGTCCAGTAGATGATGTATTCACATACCAGGTTGATTTGAGCTCTCCCCCGGTCTGGACGAAACGTCAAGTCTTGTCAACCGTAGCGAAGACATTTGATCCGAATGGGTGGATCCCGCCGGTTGTTTTTTGGGCAAAGTGTTTTATGCAGAAGCTGTGGACAGCTCAGCTCACATGGGATCAACCCATTGTCGGAGATTTATTACAGGAGTGGACATCCTTCTTTGCCACTCTCCCGAAAATTGATCAGTTCAAGTTGCCCCGGCGTTTCCTTCCTTCTCGAAAATGTTCCTTGACTTTACTCGGGTTTTATGATGCATCTGAACGTATGCTGCAGCCGTGTTCTTGAGAGTAGAAGACTCCAAGGGTGTTGTGTCTTTACACCTGGTCATGTCTAAGACCAAGGTGGCTCCCCTTAGAGTATTATTGACTATCCCAAAATTAGAGTTGTCTGGTACAGTCTTAGTTACTAAATTAATGCATCATGTTCTAGGCTTGCTGAAAGGAGATATGGATATTCGTGATTGTTATGCATGGATTGACAGTGAGATTGTTTTGTCCTGGCTTAAATTGCCAGCTCACACGTTAGAAGTTTTTGTAGCCAACCGTATCTCTCAAATCCAGAATTGTGAGACCCCGTTGTTATGGAGACATGTCCCTGGAGAATTGAATCCAGCTGATTGCGCTTCTCGCGGTTGCAGCGCTCCAGGTTGTGTCGGCCGGGTGAGTGGCCTCCAACATCTTCACACGTATTGAATTCCGTCCCAAACTTAAGGATTGCAGCTATTGAAATTGAGCCTGAGTTAGATGCGGACTTTCTTCTCTCTCGTTCTAGTTCGTTGAATAAATTGCTCGGTGTAAGCAGTTGGATTAAACGCTTTATTTGGAATTGTCTTCACCCCAATCAGAGACGCAACGCCGCCCTCCTTTCACCCGAGGAGCGTCAGGATGCGTTGCTGTGCTTGGTCCGCATTGTGCAACAAAGCAACTTCAAAAATGAACTCGATACATTGCGAGTTGGTCGAACCAAGTTGAAGGGTGCCATCAGCCGTCTGAATCCTTTCCTTGATGACTCTGGTTTGCTCCGAGTCGGGGGACGGCTGCGTATGTCAGATTTACCCGTTGGAACCCCTCTCTTATTACCAAAACGTGGTCCTTTGGTTGAACTTTTGGTGCGCGATCGCCACATCCGTTCATGCCACGCTGGATGCTCTACCATGTTGGCGACGCTACAGAGAGAATTTTGGATTCAAGCCGCGCGTCGAGTTATTCGTAACATCATATTTCGTTGTATCCCATGTTATCGTTTATTCCATTTGGAATAACCTCTTCAGCAATCCTGGGAGATTGGAGCAACTCAACAGGATATCAAGTAATCACAAATAAAGTTTGCGGACGGTGTAGTCTACTTAGATAATTTTAGCAAAATAAATAATCATTTTCATAAATACTTATATTGAATACTGGAAAGAAAAGCGTTTATTAATAAGCAAAGAAACATTATATAATATTTTTTCTTTAAAAAACGTTTCCACTACTAAAACTATTAATGAAAATTATAATTTATTGTATACGTAGGTCACCCTATAAGTTGTATTTAGGTAAGAGCTAACTGATAATGACAGGCTGAAATTTCAAAATGGAGACCGTAGTACCAGTAGTGGCCGTCGGCCAAGAAAGTTTGTGCATCTGTAGGCTCGGGACCGTCAAAATACTGAGCTTCTTGATTGTCATCATACTTAGAAGGAGATGCAGCGCTCTAGTTAGACATCCTTGGGACACTTTAGGATACTGTACTGCATCCTCTATAGATAATATTGAGATAATACGACATCTAAAAGTGGCTAAGGAATTGTGTTTGATTATGCTTCGGCCGTTCAGAGAATGCTTTTCTGACACCTGTCAGTTAGTCATAATAAAGTCAACATAAAGCGCTGACATAACCTTGTAATAGCGCAGTATAGATTTAGAAAAATATTGTTTGACACTCAGTCTGGCACAAAATCATAGCATTCATTGATTATTGATATAATAATGTTGCTCGTCAATTGTTAAAACGGTAAACAACCAGCAAAAATATTTTTATAGTAACTGCAACGCCATTACAAAGTTACGTCGTTAGTTCAATCGCTATGTGTCAGGGCAGGGACGCATTCTCTGAACGGCCGAACTATAGTTCTACGCACAGACTATATAGAGATACTACGTATATAGAGGTTCTACGTGCACGGTTCTATTCAAAATTTTAATAACATACAAAGCAATTAATTTACACATTTAACAGAAGCATATTTTTTTTAGATTGGAATAGCTTATGAGTTGCAGTTAGCCCGCATTCTTACCCCCACAGTAGTTTTCTTCTTATAGGAACGACTACCCCTCCCATACTGGCGGGGAGACCCATGACCGGAGGGGGAAGTTCTTCGCCGTGAAGAATTCCAGCAGGGCAAGCACGAGCCGTGTTTAAACTAGTTATCGCGTGGGATAAATTAGCCACCTCTTACGCACTTACTTAGTATCGTATACTGCCATCTCATTCTAACCGTTATCGTGTCGATAAAATAGCGCTCGTGCTTGCTATACAGGTCATGAACGCAATTTCATTACCTGAGACTGCGCATTAGAGCCTCTTTCGCTGCGAAACAGACCTCAAGAAAGATATAGTTTTTATTTTTTCTTTCCTTTATTTATTACTAGTGGATCGTCCCAGCTTCGCACGGGTAGCGTTGTTTTTTTAAATATCTGGGGTTTCTTTCTTCAGTCACCGCTCAAGCATTGTGAAATTCAGCGCAATGTTTTCAATTTATTAAATTTATAGCACTCCCTAAACAGTGTTAAATGCGCTTTGATGAACGGTTCAGTATTTCCGTTTAATAGCAAATTTTTAAATAAAACGCTATGAAGTATTTATAACAATCCAAAAAATAAATCATTACGTGATTTAGGATGCAACTACTCGCGCCATCTAGTATGTTATATGTAAATTAGTAAAGATTTGGTTTTGATCACGGGCGCGATGGCTTATTTTATGTATAATTTCGGTGTTTGTCTACCGATTTCTATGATTCTTTTTTTATTGAATAGGTAATAATGTTACCTTTTTTAAATTTGGGATGAGTGAGACGTTTACAAATGTAAGAGTAAACAAATATAATCAGAATGATCCGAACTGCTACGCTATCAGGAATTACACGTGTTATTGTGAGCCAACCGTAAAAGATAGACATGAACTGCTGAGGATTTTTTTTTAGATAATTTTATGAAGAATATTTCCGTCACACATGATTTCTATGTAAGTTTAACCATAGAGGCTGCACACGCGACGGAAGCTTAAAAAATGGAGTAACTTCTCCCTTTTTCCCAAAATTACCCAAAATTCCCCTTTACTACTCTGCTGGAAAGTATACAAAAACTTGCGCAGGTGTATGAAGAATAATTGTACCAAGTTTCGTTAAAATCCGTCGAGTAGTTTTTGTTTCCATAAGGAACATACAAACCGACAGACAGACAGACAGACAGACAGACAGACAGACAGACAGACAGACAAAAATTTTACTGATTGCATTTTTGGCATCAGTATCGATCCCTAATCACAACCTGATGGTTATTTTGAAAATATATTTCATGTACAGAATTGACCTCGCGCTCGTGCTTGCTATACAGGTCATGAACGCAATTTCATTACCTGAGACTGCGCATTAGAGCCTCTTTCGCTGCGAAACAGACCTCAAGAAAGATATAGTTTTTATTTTTTCTTTCCTTTATTTATTATTAATGTTACGACATCTGTTCGCAAGTAGGAGATAGGATTTGCCGCTACTAGATAACAGATGGCGTTACTAGTATTCTAATAAGTAAAGGAATTACTAGATGTTTCTCGAATATCGACTTTTCGAGAATGTGGTACTAGAACTTTCTGTAATATTCGCGTATTTGAGATTTGGCATATATAAAGAGCGACGCGTGCTACGGGGTTATTCGAGTGCGAAGAACTAAAGCGAGAACAAGCGAAATACTAGAGCGAAGAAATTAAATACGACAGTGCAGTGATATAAGGATTACGGAAATAAGCTTAACGGTGTGGACAGTGTTACTATAACGGAGTAAATTAGTGTTGTTAATTAGTGCGAGCATCGATAGTTAATTATCGATAGTGTTTGTTGTGTTGTGTAAAGTGCGTTATTGGTCAATAAATATAATTACACCTTATTGCACGAAAGTGTGACTGGTATTTATCAAATTAAGAACCCGGTACGTAACAATTGGTGACAGAAGTGGATTTGAAGATGCCAGTTATGCCGAAGGAAGACGGAAGAGAGGGTGTGAAGACACGCGCTCAGAAAGCCGCAGAGGGTGAACAGCTGTCGGAAATGAGTTCATCGGTCACGAACCCTCGGAGTGACATTCCAGAGGAGACGTCCGCGGTGACTAACGCGCCGTCTACATCAACGGCGCCGGCGGCCGCAACTAATACTGACTTGACGATGATAGTTGAAATGTTTCAAAGCATGCGTGAAGCACAACAAAGCATGCGTGAAGCACAACAAAGCATACAGGATGTTGTGAAAAACATACATTCGGAGGTACAGGATGTTAAAAAAAACATACATTCGGAGGTACAGGGTGTTGTGAAACAAGAAGTTCGTGAGTTGCGCGAGGAACAGCAAACTAAGTTCTCACAAGTTCTCACTGCGGTCAATGAAGTCAGTGGTCGGGTGGTTACTGTGGAAAAAGACGTAGAGCAGATGAAGGAGCAGGTAACCACTATTGAGAAAGATATCGATGACATGAAGACCGACTTCCGCGCAATGGAGAAAAGGGTTCTGCAGCTTGAATCACGACCGGTCAAGGTTGTCTCCGGTGAGAATGTAGTAGCTGTCCATGGTCCTCGTGTGAAGGTTCCTCCCTACGACGGAACAACATCCTGGTCGGCGTATAGACATCAGTTCCAGACTGTTGCGGCTGCCAATGGTTGGACTGATGAACAGTGTTTGACTGCACTGACGGTGGCGCTCCGAGGTCAAGCACTGTCAGTAATAGAGGCGCTGCCGACTCCGAGTGGTGGTTTCAAGGACCTGCTGGATGCGTTGGAGTCTCGCTATGGAGAGCGACACCTGGAGCACGTGTTCCGCGCTCAGCTGCGTGATAGGGTCCAGCGTTCTGGAGAGGGACTTCAGCAGTGGGCCCTTGAAATCGAGAAGCTCGTCCGCAAGGCCTATCCCAGTGTAGATCCGAAGACGGTGGAAATGAACCTGGTGCAAGCATTCGTCGACGGCATCAGAGATATCGAAGTGAGAACAGCGGTGAGACTTCAACACCACACGTCTCTCAAGGATGCCTTGGCGAACGCTCTAGAAGTTGAAGCTTGCCGCCAGGATACGCGCCAAACTCATCGACTTCGTGAGATTGCGGAAGCAAATGAGGACGTCAAGGTCATTAAAGCACCCGTCGGAAGGAGTACTGGACCGATTTGTTATGGCTGCGGGAAAAGGGGCCATTTGAGATTAAGTTGCCCGCTGAGGAAGGAAGAAAAGAGGCAGGCAGAGGCTCCTGCCGCAAACGTCCAGGGAAAACGAGCATTAGCCAGGACCGGGGGGCAGGTGCTGGCTAGAGAGGAGAAAGCCCCGACAATGACCATCTCACAAGCCTGTAACGGGAACAGTTTGGTGATATTGGGCTGTGTCAATGATCAAGACTGTAAGATGACCCTTGATACTGGAGCGTCTAGAACGGTGATCAATCCGGCACTGGTGAAAGCAGCGAATATCAAGTATAGCAGAGATACTAAGTGTCGGCTACTCTCCGCCTCTGGCCAGCGAATACCTGTCCTTGGTGAACTCTCAGTCAGGATGATGGTTGGCGAGACGTCGTATACTCATCAAGTCATTGTGGCTGAGATAATGGATGAATGCATACTAGGACTGGACTTTATGAAGAAATATAACTGCCGGATTGACATAACGAGAGGAATTTTCAAGTGTGGCCAGGAAGAAATCTTTATACTGGGTGGTCCCGTCGGTGAAGTGACATGCTTGAAAACCATCAATATTCCTGCGCGTTCTCAGAAGTTGGTTCCGGTGATGTTACCTGTAGACAGCGAGAAGAAGAGGCATCGTTGTGTGTTGATTGAAGAGACAGGGAAGAACGGGCCAAGGAAATTTCTGACAGCAAGAACTTTGGTTACAAGCAACAAGACGGCAATAGTGAAGGTAGTCAACCTTGACCAAGAAGATGTACAGCTTAAGCGGGGTGAAGTAGTTGGTCAGTGTGAAGAAGTAGTCTGGATGAGGAGCTGTCATTCTCCAAATGGGAAAGTCAAAGTGAAAGTCGATAATTCAACTGTAACTGACTTGTTAAGTGAGATCCAGGATGACTTATCTTACTTGGAGAGGATCAAGGTTAAACAGTTGCTGGTGAAATATGCTGACATCTTCTCAAATGCAGAAGGGGACTTAGGCAGAACATCTTTAGTGCAACACAGAATTGATACAGGGGACGAAAGACCTATTAGACAGAGAGCAAGGAGAATCCCAATCGCTAAGGAGAAAGAAGTTGAAGAATTGCTCGAAGACATGAAAAAGAAGAAGGTCATTAGTCCGTCCTCTAGTCCGTGGTGTTCTCCAGTGGTTCTTGTTAAGAAGAAAGATGGAAGCACACGGTTTTGTGTTGACTACAGGCAACTGAACAACGTGACAAAGAAGGACAGCTATCCTTTGCCAAGAATAGATGACACTCTGGATACTTTGAGTGGCATGAAGTGGTTTTCAACCCTGGACTGCAAGTCAGGCTACTGGCAGGTGGAAATACATCCGACTGATAAAGAGAAGACTGCGTTTTCAACTGGAAAGGGTTTGTGGCAGTTTAACGTCATGCCTTTCGGTCTCTGCAACGCGCCAGCTACTTTTGAAAGGCTTATGGAGTGTGCGTTGGCGGGATTGGTTGGCGAGGCTTGCCTGGTGTACCTCGACGACGTGGTCATAATAGGCAAAAGCTTCCAAGACCATCTCAAGAACCTGGAACAAGTCTTTCAGAAAATTCGTGGAGCAAACCTGAAACTGAATCCGAAGAAGTGCCGGCTGTTTAGAACTTCAGTGAACTATTTAGGACACGTAATCAGCCGAGAAGGAATTCAGACGGATCCGGAAAAGGTGGAAGCTGTGCAGAAATGGCCGACGCCAAAGGACAAAACAGACGTGCGAGCTTTTCTCGGCCTTTGCTCGTACTATCGACGTTTTGTAAAAGGGTTTTCTGAGATCGCCAAACCATTGCATCGGTTGACTGAAGATAAGAAAACCTTCTCTTGGGATGATGAATGCGAGTTATCTTTCAATGAGCTGAAGAAGAGGCTTTGCGAGACACCTATCCTTGGATATCCACAGCCAGAGGGACAGTACATCGTTGACAGCGATGCTAGTAATATGGCTATTGGTGGAGTGTTATCACAGATCCAAGGTGACAAGGAAGTTGTGATCGGATATTTCAGCAAGTCTCTATCTAAAGCGGAAAGAAACTACTGCGTCACGAGAAAGGAACTTCTAGCTGTAGTGAAGACCTTACAGCATTTTTACAAGTATTTGATTGGGAGACCGTTCAAGCTTCGAACTGATCATGCTGCACTGAAATGGCTTCTCCAGTTCAAAAACCCGGAAGGACAGGTAGCTCGATGGATCGAACAGCTACAAGAGTATGACTTTTCTATCGAGCACCGTAGTGGTAAATCTCATGGCAATGCAGACGCGCTTTCACGTAGACCGTGTCCGGAAGACTGTAAACATTGTAGGAAGCAAGAGTCGAAGGAGGAGGTCGTGAAAGTGACTCGAATTTGTCCATTGGATGGATGGGAAACAGAAGCTATGCAGAAGGCCCAAGAAGAAGATGAGAACCTCAGACCCATCATGAAATGGAAGAAGGAAAAACACGATCAACCGGCTTGGAGTGAAGTAGCGTCCACAGGAGTGAGTACGAAAGCTTACTGGGCGCAATGGAACAGCCTGGTTCTGATCAATGGTCTACTGTACCGGAGGTGGGAGAAACCCAACGGTAAAGAAGAGCACCTACAATTGGTCGTGCCCAGAGCCAAGGTTAAAGATGTACTGCGGGAAACACATGACGGTGTTTCGGGCGGGCATCTTGGGGTAAATCGTACGTTGCAGAAGGTTCGTGCGAAGTTTTACTGGCTTCATTGTAGGGACGACGTACAGGACTGGTGCCGGAAATGTACAACGTGTGCCGCGGTGAAAGGTCCGCAGACCCGGAGTAGAGGGGGATTACGGTTGTACAATGTGGGAGCTCCCTGGGAGAGGATTGCCGTTGATGTGGCTGGACCGTTTCCACAATCAGAGTCCGGAAATAAATATTTCATGGTGGTGATGGATTACTTCACTAAGTGGCCTGAAGTGTTTGCCATACCCAATCAAGAAGCAATAACTGTGGCTACAAAACTGGTTGAGGAAGTGATCTGTCGATTTGGCGTGCCCCTGGAGATACACTCTGACCAGGGAAGAAATTTTGAGTCACAAGTATTTCAAGAGGTGTGCAAACTGCTTGGAATGCATAAAACCAGGACGACGCCATATCATCCTCAGTCAGATGGAATGGTGGAGAGGTTCAACCAAACACTGGAGAGACAGTTGGCGAAGATGGTTGAAAAACATCAGAAGGACTGGGACAAACACATTCCATTATTTTTACTGTCTTACCGGTCAGCTGTTCACGAAAGCACGAAGGAAACACCTGCTTTCGTCAATTTCGGAAGAGAGCTACGATTGCCTGTAGATTTGTTGACAGGAGGGTCACCAGATGAGCCGCAGAGTGTAACTGAATATGTAAGCGATTTGAGGGAAAGAATGCAAGATGTACATTCCCTAGTGCGTGAAAATGGTTTACATGCTAGTGAAAAGATGAAAACCAGATATGACCGTAAAGCTAACACGCCGCGTTTCGAAGAGGGTATGCTCGTCTGGTTACACAATCCAACTCGCCAGAAAGGGAAGTCCCCTAAGTTACAAAATAGGTGGGAAGGACCGTACAAGGTGGTCACTAGAATAAACGATGTAACGTACAGAATTCAACGCCAACCTAGAGGGGCTTGGAAAATAGTTCACATCGATCGACTTGCGAAGTACCATGGAAGCAATAATACTCGGGACGAGTATTAATGTAAGGAGGGGGTAATGTTACGACATCTGTTCGCAAGTAGGAGATAGGATTTGCCGCTACTAGATAACAGATGGCGTTACTAGTATTCTAATAAGTAAAGGAATTACTAGATGTTTCTCGAATATCGACTTTTCGAGAATGTGGTACTAGAACTTTCTGTAATATTCGCGTATTTGAGATTTGGCATATATAAAGAGCGACGCGTGCTACGGGGTTATTCGAGTGCGAAGAACTAAAGCGAGAACAAGCGAAATACTAGAGCGAAGAAATTAAATACGACAGTGCAGTGATATAAGGATTACGGAAATAAGCTTAACGGTGTGGACAGTGTTACTATAACGGAGTAAATTAGTGTTGTTAATTAGTGCGAGCATCGATAGTTAATTATCGATAGTGTTTGTTGTGTTGTGTAAAGTGCGTTATTGGTCAATAAATATAATTACACCTTATTGCACGAAAGTGTGACTGGTATTTATCAAATTAAGAACCCGGTACGTAACATTAATAATCCCCACATGGGGTTTTCATGAACAAAACATTCTAATTATAATGTTACTATTTTAGGGAATATTGTGATAAACTCTTCTATCATGTTACGTTGTTCTTAAAGTTAAATTACGATATCTACTTGGATATATGTAAATGCATCTTTAAAACCAACTAAATGCACGTTTATGTTTAGCAGTATTGGCAGGGGCATCGTATTTGTGCCACAAACCTTTAATCAGCCGCCGAATGTCTGTAAAAGTGAATATGTATGGAAATCCAATAAACTGCGTAACGTTCGCTCATTTTCGGCGGCTTACAGTCAGTTTGGTTTGAACACGGCCTTAGGCTTCATGGTTTATACTTTAGCCTGTCTCCGACAATGGACGTAAAAAAAAAATTGTAAATAAAATAATAAAATAAACTTGGACTGAATTGGCTGATTTGATTTGAGTTAATAAAATTAAAATACTTTATTCGTGGGTTAAATATTAGTGTTAATAAGCACCCCTTACTATTTTCAATTACTTTCGCATGTATAAATTGAGGTAACCATTGTTCATTTTATCTAGAGGACGAGAATTATTCGAAAATATAATTGTGGACAATAACTCTGAACATGTAAGTTAATTTAGTTAATTATTAAAAAATATAATATTTGGCAGTCCTTCGTCGACTTTCAAAAACACGACTGCACTCCCTTTCTTACCATGGTTACATCGCACAAAGTCAAGGATTTTAGCTATTTTAGGGCAGCCGTGATAGCCCAGTGGGTAAAACACTCGGTTATCGTAAACGACTAGTGTTCAAATCCTGGGTCGGGCCTACACCAATTTGTCTTTTCTAAAGTCATAAGTGTGGTTAATTTATCATGGTTGTTAACGGTGAGGGAAAACATCGTGAGGAAACCCACATGGCTGAGTTGTACTTAGTCATGTGACAGTGTATTCGTACAAAACGGCGATAGGCCTGTCCCCTATCACGTGAGTACACTGTCCATGCAAAACGTGGGTACTCTGAACACCAGGTGACAAAGTCACGTGATGTTCAGAAGTATTAGTACCTCTGCCAACCCCTTCGGGGATATTCAGCGTGAACATTTATGTTTATGTTATGTTTTGTAGGGCAGCTAAAAGTGATACATTATTTTTCGGATTAGAATGGGATTATCACCAACTTATTTATTATTCTTTTGGACTCTCTGTTGCCAAGATAACTAGTACCCTCTGTGTGCATTTTTTATCAACTATGGCTCTAAGTTTTTATAGAATAGAATAGGTATCCCTTAGCATATGAGTCTTTGTGTTTTAAGTTCAAGTATAATAGCTGTGTAGTGTCAGCTTAGAATAGCACTACCTCATTTTTACCAGTGGTTGTACGTAAGAGGTGACTAACGGTATTGGGGCTATTAAGGGATCTTTTGGGCGATGCGGTTGGAGACCCATCACCAACAACCTTTTGTTTTACCATCTATTCCCCATTCAATTTCCAAAAGTGGCTGAGGAATTTCTAATTCCTTAGCTCTGGTTACCCCATCCAGGGATTTATAGCCATGAGTATATGTATGTAAGTAGTAGTAAGTAGTATGAATGTATGTAAGTTCAAGTGTTATCATGTGTTCTAATGGGTTCAAATTCTGAGAGATTCATCCACTTGGTGTTATTGTCATAAGCCAGATACCACTATGAGATTATGACTACTAGGTTCCCCCATTCCATGTCCACTATAAATTGTATTCATTTCTGCCTGCAAACTTGGTTTATAACTGAGGAAGACTTGAGCCCTTAGGACTTCAAGATGCCAAGATGATGTATGTAAATATAACATTTGTACCATAACTTGAAAGATAATTAAATAATGATTGTGTAATTAGCATACCCCGCAGCGAACTAGCAAATCCGTGGCATTTGTGAGATAGGATTGTCATTTTAATACAACAAACAAATAAATAGAAAGATTGTTATTTAAATCATCTTTATTCTTCAAAATCAATTTCATTCACCAGGAAATTATTTTTAAATGAACTAAGCTCCTCTGTAATAATATTATTTTCCATATATGCATTGAAAGAAATACACCATCTTGAATCATATACACGTTCTGATACATTTGAACCTTTTTCTCTATTGTATAAACAAAAGTGGCTGAGGAACTTCTAGTTCCTTAGCTCTGGCTACCCCTTCTAGGGATTTATAGCCGTGAGTATATGTATGTATGTATAAACAGACTTTATGTTTCCAGTTTTTAAGGATAGGTGACTGATCCTGCCCATCACTCATATGAGATAGCTGGCCTGTTTCTCTTTTAAATAAGTATCGAACTAACCCTGCTAACCCTGATAAACAATTGTCATTAGCCACAGATTTGCTAGTTCGTAGCGGGGTATGGTAATTAGCTATGCTATATGCAGCAGCTAAACCTTATCAATTAATTAAAAAACAGAAACATTACCAAACTTGAGACTTCTTTCTTTTTTAAATTATTTTATAATGGATCTAAATCTATCCTTTTAAATTGGATCTAAAATTCTTTCATTACTATCCATACTTAATCTCATCAATTTACTTGTATTTATCCGCCCTATGATAATATAAAAAATACGTAAAAATGTACTCATGAATATCTAAAAATAACAAGCACCAGTAGTGTTAAGAATATGTAACATTTATGGAAGAAATTATTCATATTAATGAAGTGAAAGAGGGTGATGGAATTGTACATACTAGGAGCAATTCGGTATGCAAAGTTTTACAAAAGTGATGCTGATTACAAAACCATTCTGACTATGTTTTTAAACAATATTTTCTGGAAATTAAATCAAACAAAGCTATGATGACCTTTGTTTTAGCAAAAAACTGTAACAGTGTTTGACCTACAATGTTATTTCAAAGACATTCGTTTTTGCAGTTAATTAATAAAATATCGATAATCATAGGTTTGTTTAATATAATATTGTAATAATATCATTTGAGAACATCAATTCATGAAAAATGCTGCAACATTTTTGTTACCATTTCGCTTCATTTGCATGTTGCTACGTGATAGTTGTTATCGATGACGTCATTAAGAGAAAAAGTTTAACAATCTTTGAAAATTCATAACTTTGCAATTAGTCATTTTAAATGAAAAATATTCAAATTAGTCTTTTATTTTTGTGTTTGCTATGGAATAAAAATATTTAATAAATACCAAAAAAAACTTTGCATACCGAATTGCTGATCTTTGTCTACCCCAATAGTAACCAACAATAGAAGTATATGTTTGTATGTAAGTAGCTTTCATTAGATGTACTATAGTTTTCCTAAAAACAACTTTTATATATTTCAGAATTATCAACATGGTGCTAAAACAGAAATCACAAGAAATGATGAGCACACTGAGCATGCTGAGTCTCAAGACAATTATCACAGAAATTTGGAATAATTCCAATATGAAAGACATTATTTATGACCTTGCATATAAAATAAAATTTGTTCCAATTTCATATTCAAGAACTTCAAGAACACCAAAATCATTATGTATGCGGCAGATTCGAAATCCAATCGTGAAGTTTTATCAACGGCATTATGATTACTGTATTGATAGTATTTACCATAAAATTATGAATCTTAATACAATAGGATCAAGAACAAAACAACAAATAGCACTTACATTAATTAAACTAGAAGAGAGTATACTAGAAGCTGTTTTAGAAGCTTTAGAAGAAATACAGTTTGAAAACAAAGAAGATATTAAATATTTTATAAGTAAAATTATTATAGATGATAACTTTGAAGTCAATAGACAAGAAACAGTACTGAAGTTATTCTACGACTCATTTTTCAGTATACAATTCAATTTGGGTCGCATTAATGTGTATTGTTCGTTACACCCTGACAGAGTACAAGGGTTATTGCAGGATATGAAATATGTAGCCAACTGGAGTGTAATGAGAAGTACAGTGTATGATATTGTTTACAATATGCAAGACATGAATATATTCTATGTATGGCAATCCGAGGCCAACGAATTTAGAGATTCTGATGGCACAAATAAGCTAAGTAAGCTAAAGGTTTTCAATCATGTTGCTGTTTTTGCTCATGTTAACATTTTAAAACACTATTGTTGTCGAATGAAAAACAAATATAAGCCTCAGTATTTTACATCTGCTGTTGTATCAATTTTGTTATCAAAACAATGGAATCACAATAATCTAGTTTACTTGCTAGAAAATTTGCCACAAAAATATGTATTGATAATACTAAATAGGTTTCATAAAGATTTATTTGAAGCACTTTTTGAATCGTTTAACTGTCACTACTGTTTATTGTTATTTAAGTTATTGTTAGCTAATAATGATTTTCATACATGTAAAACTGTTATAGTGTGCCTTGCCAAGTTATTGTATAAAGGATTTTCGGAAAATAATCTCGAAAGGAAAAAGATTATGAAGACCACACAAAAGCAAGTTTTTTGTAGTCTTTGGTGTAATTTACCAGCAAATGTTAAGAACCGTATGGATCGTAATTTATATTCAATACTTGGATTTTGTATACAGTATAATGATAGCGATGTATTGGCAATGTTGGTAAATGATTTTGCTTTTACTAAAAAGAAGAAAGTTAATATTTTATTGCATCTAACCGTAGATATAATTCTAGAATATGATCATGCCAAATTATCAAATTTTTTGAAATTATTTTCTGATACTACCCTTGATGATATAAATGATATTTTAACAATAGGAAAGCTTAAATTGTTGTTACTAAAAACTAGTAAAAATAAAACTAACTATAAAGACTTAGATACATACTTAAAAAGTATAAATCAGTTTGATATGAAAGCTAAACTAAGAAATGACAAGCAGTTTTTAGTTAAAATGATAGCTTCTCTTTTACAGTATGATTTATTGACTATACAAAAGTTTTTGGACTGGTGTTTCAATGAAAATAAAGATGACATAGCATATCTTAGAAATGTCCAAATCAAAGATAATCTATGGATAACTGATATCTATAAAAACTATCTATTAACCATTAAAAATCTATGTGTTTTACCAGAACAAGACTTATTCAAATATTTCAATATAGATTCTGATACTTGTGATAATATAAAAGAGCAACTTAGAAATGATAAAGTATTAGTTAATACGTTATTTGAAAAGATTACCAAAAATGACTTTTGCGATGTGTCTAAGATATTACATTTTTTATTTAACGAAAAGCAACAAAAAGAACAACGAGAATTTTTCAGAAACTATCTTCTCTCAGAAACGGGTCTAAAGACTGTTTGTACAATATTTCAGACTAATTATTATAATGACGATTTATACTTATTATACAGTTTAGATTATACTTTAGAATACTATTACTTGATACAGAAATATTGGTTTAAGCCTTACAAAGGAATAAAACAGGAATTGAGAGATCTTTTGAATATCAACAGGCCTGAGGCTAGAAATAAGGATATCCAACTTCTGCCATTTGAAACTAAACGAGCCAATGAAATAATTGTGGATGCAAAATTTAGGATATTCAAGAAAATTTGCAGAAGCTGCTTGACTCTAAAAGATTCTAAATCCTTCATGAAGGAGCAAGGGAAATGTATTAGTTTGTTCAATTTGAGTAACTCTTTCCATCGGTCAATGCTTTAAGACTGTCTCTACATATTTTCTCTATGTGTATCTATAGATATAGAAATCCTGACCTGTATAGCTAGTGGGAGCGAGTCCCATACATGTTCGACGAAAAAAAGTAGGCCTATGGAAAGAAAATTATTAGTTTTTACACCACGGTAATGATTATCTTCGCACAATAAAATTAAAACTTTCATAAAGCGTATTTTGATATTTTGAATATCGATATTTGGTGGAGATTTAATTTTATAAATTCAGCAACTGTGATAAAAAAAAACTGTAAGAACCAACGTATGGCACATTGGAGATAAATGGTAACGAATAAATCATTTATTAGATAGATGACTATTTATTTCATATATATTTGCTGTGTAGTGTCGGCTTAGAATAGCACTACCCCATTTCTTCCGGTGGGTGTACGTAAGAGGTGACAAACGGTATTGGGGCTTTTAAGGGATTTTTGGGCGATGCGGTTGGAGACCCATCATCAGCAACCTTTATTTTACCATCTTTTCCCCACTTAACTTTCCAAAAGTGGCTGAGGAATTTCTAATTCCTTAGCTCTGGCTACCCCAACTAGGGATTTATAGCCATGAGTATATGTATGTTTGTATATTTTTTGGAATGAGATCACTGTCCATGCAAAACGTGGGTACTCTGAAAACCAGGTGACAAAGTCACGTGATGTTCAGAAGTATTAGTACCTCTGCCTACCCCTTCAAGGATATTCGCCGTGAACGTTAATGTTATGTTTATGTATATTTTAGTGGAAGACAACCACGGAGGAGACTCAATTAGTCTACAAAGAATCAGCCTCCGAGTGTAGGTATATGAAAAGATGATGAAAGTAGACGAAACTCCAGCAGTTTCCCAGGAACTTATCAAGTACCGATCAATTGTCTCTGCCTTCCCCAACGAAAACTCATATACTTCATACATACATGCTGTGTAGTGTCGGCTTAGAATAGCACTACCCCTTTTCTTCCGGTGGGTGTACGTAAGAAGCGACTAACGGTATTGGGGCTTTTTAAGGGATTTTTGGGCGATGAGGTTGGAGGCCCATCACCAACAACCTTTATCTCACCATCTTTTCCCCACTCAACTTCCAAAAGTGGCTGTGGATTTTATAATTCCTTAGCTCTGGCTACCCCTTCTAGGGAAATATAGCCGTGAGTATATGTATGTATGTATTAATGGACGTCAACTGCTGGACAAAGGCCTTCTTTGAAGTGTTTTACAACGACCGTTCGATCCTGTGCTGCCCTCTTCCATCGGCTTCCAGCAACTTTCACCAAGTCATCGGTACACCCTCCAGAGGGTCCATTACACTGTTAAAGTCACTGAAGCTCAAACAATCACGCCGTATTTCCCCCAAGGCGTGGCTGAGGTACTAGTACTTCAGGATATCACGTGATATAAATGACACCTAGTGAACAGAGGATCGACATTTTGCTTCGACAAAGCACTCACATGATAGGGGCAGGCATTTTGAAAGCAATTTAATCACATGATAGGGGGTACGGTCACATGAAAGACGAGAGATCTGCCGCTGTCATGTGAAAGTGTGTTCAGGCTAAAATTGGGCGCTCTGAACATCACGTGACATTTTTGGCACATGTTAGAGGATATCAGTACCTCTACCGACCCTTCGGGATATTAGTCGCTAATGATGAGTTACAAATTAGCAATTCGACGCTCGAATCAAGCTTAGTGATCTAATCTATACGAATATTTAATCTGTACTTTCTAATATTACTCATGAAGAGGCAAAGTCTGTAACTGTGTTTGTTTGTTTGTTATGGCACATCTTCGGAAATATTTAACCAATAATGAAAATTCTTTGACTATAAGAAAGCTGCCAGAGTGTTATAATTTGTATATCATTGCGCTTAATTTAATAAGAGTTAGTCAGTGGCAGTGGTTGAATAAACCTTAGATATTTTAAAATAACTACCCGCGCGACGCCAGGGTTGTACACTAAGTGTAAATAAAAGTAAGAATTAATTACTTAAACTATCTTTATTAAAGACAAATAAAACTATACTTATATTCACACATCTTAGCGGCTTATTTCTACATACTACTACACAATATTTTATAATTGATACATTTTAATTGACACACAAATAATGCTGTGTAGTGTCGGCTTAGAATAGCACTACCCCATTACTGTACGTAAGAGGCGACTAACGGTATTGGGGCTTTTAAGGGACTTTTCGGCGATGCGGTTGGAAACCCATCACCAATAACCTTTATTCCACCATCTTTTCCCCATCCAAAAGTGGCTGAGGAATTCTGATTCCTACCTGATGGCTACCCCTTCAAGGGATTCATAGCCGAGAGTAATCTCGTTTGCAATAGAATCCAACAATCATGTAAGGCTGCCTGTCCATTTAAGCGGAGCGATGCGGCGGAGCGGAGAAACGGACAAATATTAGCCAATAGTATTGCACAAAAAGCCCTGTCCACTGCGGAGCGGAATTTTTGTGCAATACTATTGGCTAATATTTGTCCGTTTCTCCGCTCCGCCGCATCGCTCCGCTTAAATGGACAGGCAGCCTAAACAAACCAAATTGTCACGATTACTCCGTAATCACATACATTTGACGATCAATTATGAACATAGTCTGATTTTAACGAACGCACCATTGTTTTCACATTATCTTCAACACGATTTAACTTGTATTTATAAGTAAAATTTGTTAAAACATTTGCAATGTAAAAATTTCGAAGTATTTGACAAGCTGTCATCTTAGTTTTTTACTCATCGAACTCTATAAGTCATTGAAAAGTTAGTGTTGTTCGTAATCTGAAGTTATCTTTTATTTTTAATTAAATAAATTATTTTAATTTAATATTATTTGAATACAATAATATATTTTTTCAAGAGCTAAATATAATTAACCAAAATGGATTGTATCCTAAGCCATAAAAATAATAATAAGTTTTTAAAAATTGACAGGTGGCCATTTTGTTAGAATTGTCATTCACAGTCATTCACTGTTCTGTGGGTTCGCTGCGCATTAGTGTTTTCTGTTTCCGATTTCTACGACTTTGCATTCTCATTTTCCTTCCTCCCTACCACTGCGAACTCAACCCAATTGAGCTCATTTGGGCACAGGTTAAGTCGTATGTTGGGAGAAATAACAAATCTTTTAAAATGGCGGAAATAAAAACTATTGAACAAAGGGTTGGCGAGAATCGGAGCCGAACAATGGTCGAAATGCGTAAGTCACGTCCTAAAGGAAGAGGAAGAAATGAAAAAGCTCGACGGCATTTTAGACACGGCAAGCGATGACACAGTGGTTCCATTTATAATTACGGTCACCAGCAACACTTCTGATAGTGATGATGACGAAGACGAAGATTTAAATTTGTTTTAATAAACACTTTTTTTATATATAATCAGTTTTATTTTATAGTCTATGGCTTATATATTTAATCTATTTAGTCAGTTTTATTTTAGTACCTATCCTACTATGGGCCATTGTCTATGACCTAAAATTAAAATAATTAGAAAAATAAATTTAATTAAAATTGAATTAGAACACTATAAAGTTATTATAAGTTATAAGTTATTGTTACTACTTATCCTATGTTCACAGGGCTCTGCCCCTTTTTTTGGGAGTAGGTTTGTTATGCTTTTGTAATTGCTTTTGGTAAATAAACATGTTTTTTTTTTTTTTTTTTTTTTTTATAACATCACTATGGGCATAAACAATACGCTGTCAATGTCAGTCCGCCATATTTGTTTACATGATTGTTGGATTCTATTGCAAACGATTTTATATGTATGTATGTTCAAATGTTTTAATCAATACATACATACATACGTTTTAATCAATGTACTTAGGTATTTAATAATTTGAGATAATTATTCATATTATGCCTCAGTATACTAAGAAACAAGAACGAAGTCTACATTATACTTGATTAGAATATATATTTGAAAAAAATTTGGTACATTTGCAAATATAAAAAATTGTGCAAAATTCATTCTTTAGTATTTTAATGCTTTACCATACATACATACATACATAATGCTCACGGCTATAAATCCCTAGAAGGGGTAGCCAGAGCTAAAGTATTAAAAATTCCTTAGCCACTTTTGGAATTTGCGTGGGGAAAAGATGGTAAAATAAAGGTTGTTGGTGATGGGTCTCCAACCGCATCGCCCAAAAATCCCTTAAAAAGCCCCAATACCGTTAGTCGCCTCTTACGTACACCCACCAGAAGAAATGGGATAGTGCTATTCTAAGCCGGCACTACACAGCAATGCTTTACCAAAAACTGAAAAAAACAAATAAAACGTTTTTAAAGAACATCAGAATTAAAAAGAAAAACACATATGCTGCATATAAACAAATAAAATTCTATAAGGAACTGTAAACGCCTAACAGAGCTATAAGCATACGAAAATAATACACTAAGATGATATATTTTTGTGATGCCCTGGCGGCAATGAATAAATAAATATCTCTCTTTCTTTTTATTACAGCCATTCATTTGCTGTGTAGTGTCGGCTTAGGATAGCACTACCCCATTTCTTCCGGTGGGTGTACGTAAGAGGCGACTAACGGTATTGGGGCTTTTAAGGGATTTTTGGGCGATGCGGTTGGAGACCCATCACCAACAACCTTTATTTTACCATCTTTTCCCCACGCAACTTCCAAAGGTGGCTGAGGAATGTCTCGTTCCCTAGCTCTGGCTACCCCTTCAAGGGATTTATAGCCGTGAGTATATGTATGTATGTATGTAATTGCTCAAACACAACAATATTTAGTAGGATATGCTTTGATAATAACATTTATATGAATAATCCATAGATAACTACATACATACATACATATACTCACGGCCACAAATCCCTAAAAGGGGTAGCCAGCGTTTCAGAGCCAGAAACTCCTCAGCCACATTTGGACCTTGATAGGGGGGCAAGTTGGTAGAAACACAGATAATATAATACTATACTAGGTAGAAATAAAGTATCGTTGGTGATGGGCCTTCAACCGCATCGCCCAAAATCTTAACTTATTAAAAAAAGCCCCATACCCTTAGTCGCCCCTTACGACACCCTTGGGTAGAAAAGGGTAGTGAAATTCTAAGCCGGCACTACACGGCAATAACCACAGGTAATTTAGTCATTCAGCTCCGTGTCAAGTAATCATCAGCTAAAGCTTTCCAGTCGGTGGGGTCCTCCTCTTCAGACGAATATTGCTTTTTGCGAAGATCTTTGAGGAGTTGCCATCCGTTCTGCTTCTCAGTCGACGATACGTACGAGTTAGTCGGGTCTTTGGATAAAGTGTAGGCGCCTAAAACCAGGCTCTGGACTAGGCGGCTGCAGATCAGGGTCTGGGGAGTGGAAATGTATGGCATCATTGTAAGAATTTACATTCTGTTTATTTGTAAATGTTTCTTCTTTTTGATGTGCAGTACAGAATTTTCTATTTTCTATATATATGTATGTATGTTTTAGTATCCCGACAAGTATGCTGTGTAGTGTCGGCATAGAATAGCACTACCCCATTTCTTCCGGTGGGTGTACGTAAGGGGCGACTAACGGTATTGGGGCTATTAAGGGATTTTTGGGCGATGCGGTTGGAGACCCATCACCAACAACCTTTATCTCACCATCTTTTCCCTACTCAAATTTCCAAAAGTGGCTGAGGAATTTCTAATTTCTCAGCTCTGGCTACCCCTTTTAGGGATTTATAGCCGTGAGTATATGTATGTATGTATCCCAAAAAGTGTTGACTAGGTACTTTTAATTCTATACATCTCTGAAACACTTTTATCTTATTTAACTGTTTGATCACTATATCATTTTTATTATTCAAAACAGTGGACTTTTTAAATAAATGAATATACAATTTGAAAGCCACCTTCCAACATTCAATACAATAAAACAATTCAATACAATAAAAAAGCATGTTTGAAAAGATTGATGGGTAAACGAAGCTCGAGTGGTTTGCCAGGATCGTACAAAGTGGCGTAGTTTCTGCCTACCCCAATCTGAAATAATGGTGTGAGTATATACACTTTTTTGGGCGATGCGGTTGGAGACCTATCGCCAACAACTTTTATTTCACCATCTTTTCCCCACTCAACTTTCGAAAAGTGGCTGAGGAACTTCTAGTTCTTTAGCTCTGGCTACCTCTTCTAGGGATTTATAGCCGTGAGTATATGTATGTATGTATGTACTGTCATAATTAATTAATAAGTTATTGGGAATAATTTGTAATTTTGTATGTATTTTTGATTAAGTAACTAGTAAGCTAGGATGTGCCCGTTAATCTAAAATAGTTCTGTCAACATTTTCTGCATTGTCACTGCCTTTATCTATTTGTTGTATACGTGAGTATATGTATGTATGTATGAAATACTAGGTCAGCATTAGTTTAGTATATGTATGTAGAATAGAATAGAGTAACTCTTTATTGCACATAAAAGAAAGAAAGAAAGAAGAGACGTTTATTCACATTTGAAATATTAACTACAACACAGTTTACTTGAATATTAAAATTATAAAAGAGACATAAAAAGTGATACAAAATAAAATAAAATAAATGAAACAAATGTGAATAGGTCCTGCCTCAGCTTATTTTTGTGCGTTTTACACACAACACTGATTTTGAGTCAGGACCCACATCAAACACAAATTTACAAAAATAATAATATGATCAAACAGTTTACAGTGAGTGTATGTACTGGGGATATTCATAACAGTACCTTCAAGAGCCGGTACTCGTTGGCGGGCACGGGCCGCACGGCGCGGTAGCCGGCTAATAGCACGGCCACCGCGCGCGCGCCGCCCGCCAGCGCCACATATGTCGCCGCCACGGCCAGCTCGAAAACGCGGGGGGCGCAATGGATATCGCCCATGTCTAGGATGCCGGCTATGGTGTAGTCGCTGAAAAATAATGGGTCGAATGGGTGAGAACTGTATGATGTTGAAAATAGGGTAATAACGGTCCGAAGCAAGTGAGAAAAACCCTGAGTGTAAATTGCAAAGTTATAGAAATGATGAGCATGGGCCGCTGCCCAGGGACTATCGCTGGGCTGCGTCGTGACAGCATGCGGTCCTCCAGCCGCGGCAGAACGGCCCGACCACCTGGTTGGTCTGCTCGACCACTTCAGCCACCAAATGGCTTGGCATCGGTTGGGACTCGACTGGGGCAACTAAGTCCCAGCAATCGAAGCCCGTCACTGGTGGAACAAAGCGCCGTATGGCATGGAAGGTGGATATGAAAAGGAATGCCACGCGGGTCTATCTTAAGGCCTCGGGTTCAAAAACTGGACGGACGGGTTATCAGACAGCAATGTACTGCGAATTCCTGCCACCAGGTAACTGCAGGAGGTATTTCAAAATCGTCTCTTCATAAGTTCGAGGCGATGGAGGTAGCGTGCGAACCCATAGCGTCTATGAATCCCGTCAACATATCCGAAGAAGATGTGGTGGCTACGATCCGTAAGGTTCCGAACTGGAAAAATACGGGGTCGGACGGATTGCACCATTAATGGTTGAAGGTGTTCACGTGCTGACACGCTACTCTCGCCCATTAGATCCAAATTTTTGAGGTCACTCATTTATCTCCAAAGAGCGATGCTACCGCAGATCCATCACAATACCGCCCATTATTTGTCTTTGTACAATTTACAAGACCTTGACATCCGTTCAGAGCTCCAAGATGACTCAACGCATTGTTGATAACAATGTGATCTCTGGAGCTCAGTAGTCGTGGTAGCAAGGAGATACTCCTCATCGACGCAGTCGTAAGCCAACTGGTCAAACGCAACCGTCGGGACTTCTCCGCTGGCTGGATAGACTACAGGAAAGCGTTCGATTTGACACCCTAGTTATTGCTTATGAGGGTCCTCGAGCTGTACAAAGACACTTTCTCGGGTAGTGTGGGGACCTCTTTGGGGACATAATACGGTGATTACGTTTGAGTTTAAGTATGCTTTACGCCAAAACCAAGCCTAAATTGACAAAATTAAAACGAATGACCATCACTAAACTAATAACATATCTTGGGTGGAAAAATCCTCACCAGACAACAATTTCAGGGAATAACGAGGGAATATTTACATGTTTACGGACAAAGTAATGCGACGTTGCATTATTGTCTCTTTTTAAAAATACTATTAAGGTTTTTTCAGCAATGCTTTAAAAGCCTTTTTAAACGTTCGAAACGAGGGTAGAACTAAAAAGTACACTTACTTTTGTCCTTCCTTCTTCTCCACCAAGATGTTCATTTCGTTGAAGTCCCCATGAATCACTCCTTGCTCTAACTCCTCCATCTGAGGCACTACCGCATATTTGAACTCCTCAATAACCTGTAATTGGTAAATCCTATTAATATTAAAAATGTGAAAGTTTAGATGTTTGGATGTTTGTGTTTTTGAGGCGAAAAGGCTCCTCAAGTACATAATGTATAGGTATATGAATGAACTTTGGCAGAATGCTAAATAATTATCAAACAGGATACTTTTTACACTCGAAAAATTAGACCATTAAAATATTCACACCTGCAGGACAAGCACGAGCCGTGTTTAAACCAGTTATCGCGTGGGATAAAGCAGCCATCTCTTTCTTTCATTCTAACCGTTATCGAGTCGATAAAGTAGCGCTCGCTGATTGAACCAAGATTACCGGAAAAATCGCCTAAAGTTTTGTCTTAAGCAAATTTTACAGTACGAAGCTTGTCGGGTCAACTAGTAAGTTTAATAAGTTGTTTAATTAATCGTTGTAGACATTGACTTAATTAAACAAAAGCATATTGGAAGCTGAATATAAAGTTTCATTAAAAACGAACGCCTAGTTTTTAATTAAAAAAAATGCACTTTCATGAAAAAAAAACTTATAGTATATAGTAGATGTCTAGTGTGTTAAAATAGCATTTCCATTCACGTCGCCGTTGTAAGAGACGTCTTTGGGTATTGGGTTTAAAACGCGATGTGTCAGTAGACTTCTCACAAACCTTCCTAAATAAAGGAACTCCTAGACATACAGGTTCACTAAACATTTCTTTTGTTAAGTTATTGTTACCGAGGAAGTACCATGAGACCAGGATCTGATGATGGCATCCCAGGAAATCGAGGGGACTGTCGAAACTGACAACCATGTGACAGTGTATTTGTTCAAAACGCCGATTGGCCTGACCTGTATAACGTGAGAACACTGTCCAAGCAAATCGTGGGTACTCTGAACAACAGGTGACAATGTCACGTGATATTCAGCGTGAACAATTGAGTCTTTTTGAAATGTAGAATTGTAGACCATCGCCTTTTGAGGGATTTCAAGAACAATGTAAAGTTACATATGGTTGAGCCAATTTAACATCGTACAGTAATAGAAATACCGGAAATGCGAAGAATAATACAGTAACCGTCGCTTCCTCATCCGAGAGGCATCTTTGCCAGGTCTACCCCTCTAAAACTCATAAAATAAAATAATTTTTAACAAAAAGAAAATCGACTTCATAGTTGAAAAAACAACCGAAAATAAACAATCAGTACTAAAAAGCACGAAATAAGTATTTTAGTTGAATACTGTGATTAATACCTTAGCAATTTCTTTGCAACCTTCTAAGCAACCGTGATAGCTCAGTGGGTAGAACACTCGGTTATCGTGCAAACGACTAGTGTTCAAATCCTGGGTCGGGCCTACACCAATTTGTCTTTTCTAAAGACATATGTGTGGTTAATTTATCATGGTTGTTAACGGTGAGGGAAAACATCGTGAGGAAACCCACATGGCTGAGTTGTACTTAGTCATGTGACAGTGTATTCGTACAGAACGGCGATAGGCCTGCCCCCTATCACGTGAGTACACTGTCCATGCAAAACGTGGGTACTCTGAACACCAGTTTAGTACCTCTGCCAACCCCTTTGGGGATATTCGGCGTGAACGTTTATGCTTATGCTTATGCAATTTCTTTATTCAACACGCGTCAGTTCAACCTACCTAAATATTAAAATTCTCTTAAATTAATTTTTGAATCGATGCCAGTCAAACAAAAGTAAATTCACCTTAATATCTTTCTCTGATTATTACAATCTAAACAATATATATCTATCGCCTTACGTTTTAAATGGTAATACGTACAAAAATCAATTTACCCTACAACTACAAGGTATCCTACATTGTACATGTGTATGAAGTGCGAAATACACACTTCTTATTATCAATTATCATCGAGGCTGGCACCGGCTCACAAATTAATTTAAGAGAATTTTAATATTGAGGTAGGTTGAACTGAGGCGTGTGGAAAAAAGAAATTGCTAAGGTATTAATCACAGTACTCATATTCAACTAAAATACTTATTTCGTACTTTTTAATACTGATTGTTTATTTTGGGATTTATGGCCGTGTGTATGTGTATGCATGATATAATTCCATTGGAATCAAAGAGATGGGGCGCTACTTTGTATGAAAAATGATCTGCATAAGTAAGTCTAACTTTAGTAGAAATATTGATCTGTGAACATTATAAAGTACATTCTTGTTCTATGTAATGAGACTTTGTTGTGCATGACACCTCGTGTGGGAATTATTTTACTAATCAATTAAGGAAAGAAAAATTTCGACTCCAGCAGCACTTGAACCCGCGATTTTTCTTTCCTTAATTGAAAGAAAGAAAGGCATTTATTCGCTGCATAAAAGGCACAAAAACTAACAATATGCAATAAGACAATATGAAATAAAGAAAATAAAAGTATATAGCAAAAAAAAACAATATAACACTAAAATAATTAAAAACACAAAACAAAAATTAAATAAAAATATCAAAAAGAAATTAAAAACCAAAAATAAAAAAACACAAAAAACACTATAAAAAGAACACATCAAAAAATTATGTAGCTTTGTGCCCTCCAACAGTAAAAATTGTTTAGTAAACATTGATTAGTAAAAGTTGTTCTGTGTGTTTCTTGTAGTGTAGTGTGTCTAGTGTGTAGTAGAATAGCACTAACTACCCCATTTGTCCCGGTGGACGTACGTAAGAGGCAACTAACGGTATTAGGGCTTTTAAGAGATTTTTGGGCGATGCGGTTGGAGACCCATCACCAACAACCTTTATATCACCATCTTTTCCCCACTCACATTTCCAAAAGTAGCTGAGGAATTTCTAATTCCTTAGTTCTGGCAACCCCTTCTAGGGATTTTTATAGCCGTGAGTATATGTATGTAATTTAATGTTTTTTGACATGAATTCCTCATGTGGGGATTATTACTTATAAATAAAAGATGTTAAAAGATGATAAAAGATGCAGAGCGACGGGGGCGTATACCCGAAGGTCGCGGGTTCGAACCCCGCCAGTGTCGAAATTTTTCTTTCCTTTAATAACATCTTTTATTTATAAGTATATGTATGTGTCTCTACCAACCTCTTCCACCAAATCCAAGTGCTCGGGATCTTTAATGACATGCTTGAACTTGTCGAGTTCGGGAACCTTGCTGAGCATCCAGATGTGCTCCCGGTTCATCACGCCCGAGTGGTTGAAGTGCTGGAATTAATAAATTATTGATGTATTCAAAATAGAGAAACTCATAAAAATAAAAATGCTTTATTTACGACAAACAAGAGTTTTAATATAAACATAACATATAACATAAACATAAACGTTCACGCCGAATATCCCCGAAGTGGTTGGCAGAGGTACTAATACTTCTGAACATCACGTGACTTTGTCACCTGGTGTTCAGAGTACCCACGTTTTGCATGGACAGTGTACTCACGTGATAGGGGGCAGGCCTATCGCCGTTTTGTACGAATACACTGTCACATGACTAAGTACAACTCAGCCATGTGGGTTTCCTCACGATGTTTTCCCTCACCGTTAACAACCATGATAAATTAACCACACATATGTCTTTAGAAAAGACAAATTGGTGAAGGCCCGACCCAGGATTTGAACACTAGTCGTTTACACGATAACCGAGTGTTCTACCCACTGGGCTATCACGGTTAATATAAACCATATGTATAAAAAAACTTTTAAACATATATCTAACGGCTATACGTCCCAGATAGGGGTAGACAGAGTTTCAGAATTGGAAATTCCGAAGTCACTTTTGGAAGTAGTTAAGAGAAGATGGTAAAAGTAACAACATGGTAGTCCAATGGGTAGAACACCCACCCGAAAACAGACAGGCGTGAGTTCTAATCCCGGGTCAGGCCTACACCAAATTGTCTTTTCTAAAGTCATATGTGTGGTTAATTTATCATGGTTGTTAACGGTGAGGGCAAACATCGCGAGGAAACTCACATGGCTAAGTTGTACTTAGTCATATAACAGTGTATTCGTACAAAACGGCGATAGGCCTGCTCCCTATCATGTGAGTACACTGTCCAAGCAAAACGTGGGTACCTTCTCTGGACACTAGATGGCGTCGCCATGAGAGTTCAAAAGTATTGGTTCCTCTGCCAACCCCTTCGGGGATAAACGGCGTGAACGTTATGTTATGTTATTGTGGTAAAAATAAAGTATAGTTGGTGATGGGTCTCCCACCCGCGAGAATAAATAGCGTAGCGTTATGGTGAGCCGATACACACAGCTATTATAAAAGAAAAGTTATATTTTTGTTATCCGAAAGTATATTTTTTTTTATTAAAAGATGTACTGTGTAGTGTCGGCGTAGAATAGCACTACCTATTATATTATATATATATATATACATACATACATACAAACATACATATTCTCACGCCGTTATTTTCCATTGGGGTAGGCAGAGACTATCGATCGCCACTTTGTACGATCCTGGCAAACCTCTATAGCTTCATTTACATCCATCAATCTTTTCATACATGCTCCTTCATTCTTCGTACTTCGGACACCTGCCTTTTTGAGCACATTTTCTATTTGATCTAAATGTGTCCTCCGAGGTCGTCCTCTACTAACATTACCTTCCACATTGGCTCTATATATCTCTTTCACCACTTTACTGTCATCCATCCTCTCGATGTGCCCAAACCATCTCAACATTCCTTTTTCTATCTTTCTTACAATATCATCTTTTACACCACACTTTCACGAATCACATCATTCCTCACACGATCACATAACCTTACATTACAAACTTTTCTGAGGGATCTCATTCCTACTGCATTGACTCTGCTTTCATACTTCTTCTGCCACACCCAACATTCACTGCCATACATAAGCGTAGGAACGAGGACAGCATCATGCACAGCCATTCGGGCCTTTTCGGACACCGATTGACTAGACATGAGACATACATACATACATACATATACTCACGGCTGTAAATCCTTAGAAGCGATAGCCAGAGCTAAGGAATTAGAAATTCCTCAGCCACTTTTGAAAAGTTGAGTGGGGAAAAGATGGTGAGATAAAGGTTGTTGGTGATGGTCTCCAACCGGATCGCCCAAAAATTCCTTATTAGCCCCAATACCGTTAGTCGTCTCTTACGTACGTCCACTCGGAAAAATGGGGTAGTGCTATTCTAAGCCGACACAACACAGCACATGCATTTGTCAAGATCATGCTAAGTGGCAATGGAAATAATAGGCGTGAGTATAAGTAAGAAAGTATTTGTAAATACACTTAAGATATTTATTCCTATTTGCCTATACATGTACCTTTTAAATGATTATTTGGAGTAACGCCCGAAGACCTATTACCCACCACCATTCTATTCTATAATTCAGCATCTATACATACAAATAATTTTGAGGGATTAAATATATAATAATAATCGGTGTCTGAATAGAAGTGCATGATGCTGTTCTTGTTCCTACGCTTATGTATGGAAGCGAATGTTGGGTGTGGTAGAAGAAGCATGTAAGCAGAGTGAATGCAGTAGAAATGAGGTCCATCAGAAAAGTTTGTAATGTAAGGTAATGTGATCGTGTGAGAAAAAGCGTCATTCGTGAAAAGGGCGGTGTGAAAGATGATACATATACTCACGGCTATAAATCCCTAAACGGGTTAGCCAGAGCTAAGGAATTAGAAGTCCTCAGCCACTTTTGAAAAGTTGTGTGGGGAAAAGATGGTAAAATAAAGGTTGTTGGTGATGGGTCTCCAACCGCATCGTCCAAAAATCCCTTAATAGCCCCAATACCGTTAGTCGCCTCATACGTACACCCACCGGAAGAAATGGGGTAGTGCTATTCTAAGCCGACACTACACAGCAAAAAGATGATATTGTAAAAAAAATAGAAAATGAATGTTAAGGCAACAAAACGGCGATAGGCCTGCCCCCTATCACGTGAGTACACTGTCAAAACGTGGGTACTCTGAACACTAGGTGACAAAGTCACGTGATGTTCAGAAGTATTAGTACCTCTGCCAACCCCTTCGGGGATATTCGGCGTGAACGTTTATGTTATGTTATGTTATGAATGTTAAGATGGTTTAGGCACATAGAGAGATTGATAATTGGCAAAAGAGATTTATAGAGTCAATGTGGATGATTTTGTTGGTATAGTACGACCTCGGAGGACACATTTGGACCAAATATCGAGTGCGCTCAAAAAGACAGGCGTACGAATTATGAAGAATAAAAGAGCGCGTATGAGAAGATTGATGGATGTAAAGAAAGTTAGAGAGGTTTGTCAGGATCGTACAAAGTGGAGATCTATAGTCTCTCCCTATCCAAATGGAAACTAATTCTGCAGCTCGTCCTACCCTTTGATAACCATTGTATTTAACTTTTTATACATACATACATATACTCACGGCTATAAATCCCAGGAAGGGGTAGTCAGAGCTACGGAATAAGAAATTTCCCAGCCACTTTTGGAAGTTGAATGGGGAAAAGATGGTAAAATAAAGGTTGTTGGTGAAACGCCCCTATACCCTTAGTCGCCTCATACGTACACCCACGGATAGAAATGGGGTAGCGCTATTCTACGCCGACACTACACAGCAAATTTTTATACGTAACAATCCTATAAAGAAGCTATCGATTTTTCAGCCTACCTAACGCAAGATAAGTGGAGTGTATGTAGTGTAATCGTTGTCAATCAAAATGCTCACAAAATCATTGATTTGATTGATCGATACTCAATTGATTCGACTCTAAATTGAGCGCAACGAATCAAAGAATTAATTTATTTTAAATAGAACGCTTTTGTTTTTTTCAAATATGATGTGTTCGTAGTTTTAATTATTTCAACAGGAGTCGCTGGATTTTGTAAATGAATTATAGTCATTGTTATTCTTTTATTATTTTTAGCTGTGTAGTGTCGGCTTTGAATAGCACCACCCCATTTCTTCCGGTGGGTGTACGTAAGAGGCGATTAACGGACTTCGGGCTTTTTAAGAGATTTTTGGGCGATGCGGTTGGAGACCCATCACCAACAACCTTTATTCTACCATCTTTTCCCCACTCAACTTCCTAAAGTGGCTGTGGAATTTCTAATTTCTTTTCTCTCGCTACCCCTTTTAGGGATTTATAGCCGTGAGAATATGTATGTATGTATGTTATACCGTTCGTGATTCTTGGATGACTCAGATGTCACTCTATAGTGGTGCTGGCTGAAAATCAGTACTGTGAGTCGAAGGCTCACAGAAAATGCCGAGACAGTACCGATTCGCTGTTCACTGCAACAACGCAAGAAGTACTGGTACTCTATATCTTATACTGTCGCGTTTTTGTGTTTTTGTGTGTTGTTTCTTGTGCCTACAACGGCGAATAAACGTATTTTCTTTTTTTCTTTTATTCTATTAGTTCAGATTTAAATAAATATATGGACATCGTTCACAGACCATTATGTAGTATTTTAATTTCACTATTCATCATACTTTTGATAATATTATTTTGTTTACAAATACTTAGGCTATTCTTGTAAGGTAATAAAAGGTAAAACAATGCACTTTGATTGAAATACGATGTTATGGTATGCCCCACTATTCGGGTCGGCTACTTTGTCTATACTTATAATAAATCTGTAGAGAGGTCAATTCTGTACATGAAATATATTTTCAAAATAACTATCAGGTGGTGATTAGGGATCGATACTGATGCCAAAAATGCAATCAGTAAAATTTTTGTCTGTCTGTCTGTCTGTCTGTCTGTCTGTCTGTCTGTCTGTCTGTCTGTCTGTCGGTTTGTATGTTCCTTATGGAAACAAAAACTACTCGACGGATTTTAACGAAACTTGGTACAATTATTCTTCATACACCTGCGCAGGTTTTTGTATACTTTCCAGCAGAGTAGTAAAGGGGAATTTTGGGAAATTTTGGGAAAACGGGAGAAGTTACTCCATTTTTTAAGCTTCCGTCGCGTGTGCAGCCTCAATGGTTAAACTTACATAGAAATCATGTATGACGGAAATATTCTTCATAAAATTATCTAAAAAAAAATCCTCAACAGTTTATGTCTATCTTTTACGGTTGACTCACAATAACACGTGTAATTCCTGATAGCTTAGCAGTTCGGAACATTCTGATTATATTTGTTTACTCTTACGTTTGTAAACCTCTCACTCATCTCTAATTTAAAAAAGGTAACATTATTACCTATTCAATAAAAAAAGAATCATAGAAATCGGTAGAGAAACACCGAAATTATACATAAAATAAGCCATCGCGCCCGTGACCAAAACCGAATCGTTACTAATTTACATATAATCTACTAGATGGCGCCAGTAGTTGCATCCTACAACACGTAATGATTTATTTTATATTGTTATAAATACTTCATAGCGTTTTATTGCAAAATTTGCTATTAAACGGAAATACTGAACCGTTCATTAAAGCGCATTAAAAATCACCAAACTACACTGTTAAGGGAGTGCTATAAATTTAATAAATTGAAAACATTACGCTGAATTTCACAATGCTTGAGCAGTGACTGAAGAAAGAAACCTCAGATATTTAAAAAAACAACGCTACCCGTGCGAAGCTGGGACGATCCACTAGTATTACATAATTTCAATCTTTTTGTTCATGAAAAATTGGCAAGAGCGACGGGGGCGTATACCCGAGGTCGCGGGTTCGAATCCCGCCTGTGTCGAAATTTTTCTTTCCTTTATTTATTCTTTATTTATTACTTTGTAATATATCTACCAAGTATATTTGATTGAATTTTAAACTGTATTATTTTGAAAATCACCATGATATCACCAACTAAATCACTTTAGGATACCTAAAGATAAAAATGGAATCCCATTACTAAGACGTCACAGTCTGTCTGCCATCAGACTATATCTAAACAATCGTGATAGCTAAAAGTTGTTTTAAATTTTAAGACACTCTTAATTGGCCGATTTTGTAATATCGTTTATAAAGAATTGGCTTGGTGGTTTGAATATTGGCGAAATAGAAAGAAAGAAAGAAAGAAAAGGCTTTATTCAGTGCACACAACAAATAAAACATAGTAATAAACAATAATAACAAAAAAAGTAAATACATACATATACATATACTCACGGCTATAGATCCCTTGAAGGGGTAGCCAGAGCTAGGGAATTACAAATTCCTTAGCCACTTTTGGAAAGTTGCGTGGGGAAAAGATGGTTAAATATAGGTTGTTGGTGATGGGTCTCCAACCGCATCGCCCAAAAATCCCTTAAAAGCCCCAATACCGTTAGTCGCCTCTTACGTACACCTAACGGAAGAAATAGGGTAGTGCTATTCTAAGCCGGCACTACACAGCAAAAAAAAAGTATATGTTAAAAAAATAAACATAAAACAGAAGCCTATGCAGTGAATTGGTCACTGGCTCAGCATGTTGCCACAGATGATGATTTCACCAACCGTGGCGCTCATTTTCAGCCAGTGCCATACAATTTAATTAAATCTTCAGTATAGCTGATCGAATTTCTAATTGTTCTAACAAACAGAAATGTTTTCTACTATAGTTGAATAAATTGTATGTTTATTTCAACGATACTTTATTTCTACCATCTCGTTCCCTATCAGCTTCCAAATGTGGCCCTTTTGAGAATTTTGGCCGTGAATATATGTATGTATGTAGGCATATAAATATCAACCTGCAACTTATTATCAAACACAGCAATAAATACTCCCAACTGATACACAAGTGGATCAGTCATCGGAACATCTTTAAACAGCGTGCCAGGAACGTACACTAGTAGTCGCACCATGGGGGTGACACCACTTATCATTTCCGTGGATACATCTTTGATTTACTATTGTAGACTAAAACTACCAATAGTGCGGAATCTTAAGTGACCCGACTCCGACCGACTCCGACCTTCCGAATTAGTAAAAAATTCGGAGGTAGGAAACGCAAACAGTACTAAAACGTGTAAAAGAAATAAAGGATAAAAGAATTTCGCGCTGGCAGCCATTGACACGGTAGCTCAATTGGCAAGAGCGACGGGGGCGTATACTCGAAGTCGCGGGTTCAAATCCCACCTGTGTCGAAATTTTTCTTTCCTTTATTTATTCTTTATTTATTACTAGTGGATCGTCCCAGCTTCGCACGGGTAGCGTTGTTTTTTTAAATATCTGAGGTTTCTTTCTTCAGTCACTGCTCAAGCATTGTGAAATTCAGCGCAATGTTTTCAATTTATTAAATTTATAGCACTCCCTAAACAGTGTAGTTTGGTGATTTTAAATGCGCTTTGATGAACGGTTCAGTATTTCCGTCTAGTTCCGTTAGTATAACAGTCTAAAAAATAAATCATTGATGTAGGATGCAACTACTGGCGCCATCTAGTATGTTATATGTAAATTAGTAAAGATTTAGTTTTGATCACGGGCGTCATGGCTTATTTTATGTATAATTTCGGTGTTTGTCTACCGATTTCTATGATTCTTTTTTTATTGAATAGGTAATAATGTAACGTTTTTTAAATTTGGGATGAGTGAGACGTTTAAAAACGTAAGAGTAAACAAATATAATCAGAATGATCCGAACTGCTAAGCTATCAGGAATTACACGTGTTATTGTGAATCAACCGTAAAAGATAGACATAAACTGCTGAGGATTTTTTTTTAAATAATTTTATGAAGAATATTTCCGTCACACATGATTTCTATGTAAGTTTAACCATTGAGGCTACACACGCGACGGAAGCTTAAAAAATGGAGTAACTTCTCCCGTTTTCCCAAAATTTCCCAAAATTCCCCTTTACTACTCAGCTGGAAAGTATACGAAAACCTGCGCAGGTGTATGAAGAATAATTGTACCAAGTTTCGTCAAAATCCGTCGTGTAGTTTTTATTTCCATAAGGAACATACAAACCGACAGACAGACAGACAGACAAAAATTTAACTGATTGCATTTTTGGCATCAGTATCGATCCCTTATCACCACCTGATGGTTATTTTGAAAATATATTTCATGTACAGAATTGACCTCTCTACAGATTTATTATAAGTATAGATGTATAAATACGAACCTGCAACTTATTATCAAAAACAGCAATAAACACTCCCAACTGGTACACAAGTGGATCAGTCAGCGGTACATCTTTGAACAGCGTCCCAGGAACAAACTCTAGTAGTCGCACCACGTGATTGACGCCGTTGATCACTTCCGTGGAGAAGTAGTGACCGAACACGTTGCGGACTGGCTTGGGGCATTTCACTGAGCGGCCGTCTGTTGGGGCAATTATTAGTTTTAGAACTAAAAACGGAAGGATAAACATATATTTGCTAGTAGGGTTATTAATGAAATAACTAAATAACTATTACAAGATAAGAATAAAATCAATGTTATATACTCGTATATGCGTAATCACTCACTGTTATATGATTCTCTGTTGAATATGAATGTATGCTGTGTAGTTTCGGCTTAGAATAGCACTACCCCATTTCTTCCGGTGGGTGTACGTAAGAGGCGACTAACGGTATTGGGGTTTTTTAAGGGATTTTTGGGCGATGCGGTTAGAGACCCATCACCAAAAACCTTTATTTCACCATATCCCCGCGTAACTTCTAAAAGTGGCTGAGAAATTTCTTATTACTTAGCTCTGGCTACCCCTTCTAGGGATTAATAGCCGTGAGTATGTGTGTGTGTTGAATCATATAACGTCCAAATACCGACCAATATTTTTCAAAACTGAATTTATTTATTACACAGAAATGCAACCATTTAATACGCTATAACATAAATCCTACTTAATATAAAAAAATATAATTAGATGTAACCGTATAAAACTTAGGACAGAACCTAGCCAGGCTAATTAAAATACATACATACATATACTCACGGCTATATTTCCCTAGAAGGTGTAAAAAGATGGTAAAAATAAAGGTTTTTGATGAAGGGTCTCCAACCGCATCGCCCAAAAATCCAATAAAAAGCCCCAATACCCTTAGTCGCCTCTTACGACACCCGTGGGTAGAAAGGGGTAGCGACATTCTAAGCTAATTAAATACTCACTCAAAAAATTCATAATCTCATTCTGAGCTTCAACCACATCCAAATTCTGTGAATCCAAAGAGTTCATAATCTTCAGAACGTACCCATCTGGGCAGTGGTTGGGTATCAGAGGATTCTTCACGTTAGGATCCTCTATGATCTTGAAGTTCCTATCATCATAGCCGTTCAGCTCTGTCAGTTCTAGCACAGAGATACCGTACAGTCGTTCTGCCAGCAACTTTACTTCTTCTGGAGATATCTTCGGTCTGATTTCCTTTCCTGGTTCTAGGATTGGTGTTTGGTCCGCCATTTTGAATTGGGTTCGAATCCTGGTTGAAGATAAATGGTTATTTGAATATTTTTAATTAGAATATTTGTCATGTCATAACATGATAGTCCAATGGGTAGAACACCCGCCCAAAAACAGAAGGGCGTGTTCCAATCCTGGGTCGGGCCTACACCAATTTGTCTTTTCTAAAGTCATATGTGTGGTTAATTTATCATGATGGTTAATGGTGAGGGAAAACATCGTGAGGAAACCCACATAGCTAATTTGTACTTAGTCATGTGACACTGTATTTGTACAAAACGGCGATAGGCCTGCCCCCTATCACGTGAGTACACTGTCCAAGCAAAACGTGGGTACCTTCTCTGAACAGTAGATGGCGCTGCCATGTGAGTTCAGAAGTATTGGTACCTCTGCCAACCCCTTCGAGGATAAATGACGTGAACGTTTATGCTATGTTAATATTTGACAGTATTTTGGGATTTCTTTTTGTTTGCAATGCCTGATAGCTATACTCTTACTCGTCATCATTAATATGTATAGTATGTACGAGTAAATTTAAATAGCACGTGACATTTTCATCACATGACAATTAGAGTACCCACGTTTTTTTTAGAAAGTGCATCCACGTGACATCCTTTTGCTGTTATGTACGAACACACTGTCACATGACTAAATACAACTCAAGCATGTGGGTTTCCTCACGACGTTTTTCTTCACCTTCAATAACCTTGAAGTTGAAGAAAACCGTTGAAATTTTACCACAGATTTGAATGTACAAAAGACATATTGATATTGACTCAAAGACGCTGCTGTTTTAAATAAATAATGAATAAAATATATACGGATATATTATACACAGATCAAGTTAGCCCCAAACTAAGTAGAACTTCTATTGTGGGATACTAACTCAACGATATATTTAATATTATATAATACCGTTATAAATGACATCCAATCTGCTGTGTAGTGTCGGCTTAGAATAGCACTACCCCATTTCTTCCGGTGGGTGTACGTAAGAGGCGACTAACGGTATTGGGGCTTTTGAGGGATTTATGGGCGATGCGGTTGGAGACCCATCACCAACAACCTTTATTTCACCATCTTTACCCCACGCAACTTCCAAAAGTGGCTGAGGAATTTCTAATTCCTTAGCTCTGGCTACCCCTTCTAGGGATTTATAGCCGTGAGTCTATGTATGTATGTAAATGACATCCAAGACTAAGAAACAATAATTTATGCTCATCACACAAATGTTGTCCTCAGCCTGGATCAAACCCCCAACCTCCGGATAGAGAAGCCTAGTCACCTATCCACTTGGCCACGAACGTCATCAACTTTTCTTACTGTTTTATCAGTGTCAACTGCTTATGGGTACATATTTACATAAACTGACGGCGATAGACCTGCCCCCTATCACATGAGCACACTGTCCATGCAAAACGTGGGCACTCTGAACACCAGGTGACAAAGTCACGTGATGTTCAAAAGTATTAGTACCTCTGCCAACCCCTTCGGGGATATTCGGCGTGAACGTTTATGTTTATGTTATGTCTGTCAATTAATACTGGCAACTCTTAGCCATCGGGTTATAACCAATACTTTACCGCACCGTTGAACATCCTATACAAAAACAATAAGTGAAGAGAAAGGATTTAATGGAAAAAAAAACGGTTGACAGTATCTGCACACATCCATGCACATGCTACATTTCATCTGCTTTTGTAGTAGTCTAATGAGTAGGTTTACAATAAGAAACTGTTTAAGACATAAGGCGATTCAGTTAAAATCCGATCATCAACAATATCACTTTATTAGAACATATTCCGCCAAAACTTACAAGATTGAACCGTGATAGCCCAGTGGGTAGAACTCTCGGTTATCGTGCAAACGACTAGTGTTCAAATCCTGGGTCGGACCTACACCAATTTGTCTTTTCTAAAGACATATGTGTGGTTAATTTATCATGGTTGTTAACGGTGAGGGAAAAACATCGTGGGGAAACCCACACCACATGGCTGAGTTGTACTTGGTCATGTGGCAGTGTATTCGTACAAAACGACGATATGCCTGCCTCGTATCACGTGAGTACACTGTCCATGCAAAACGTGGGTACTCTGAACACTAGGTGACAAAGTCAAGTGATGTTCAGAAGTATTAGTACCTCTGCCAACCCCTTCGGGGATATTCGGCGTGAACGTTTGTATTATGTTATGTTATTGAATTAAGAATTTTATTGGTGATTGTAAAATTCTAAAGTATGAAGAATAAAAGAACACGTAAGATAAGATTGATAGATAAACGAAGCTAGAGAGGTTTGCCAGTATCGTACAAAGTGCCAATCGTAGTCTCTGCCCACCCCAATGCAAACTAATGGCGTGAATATATGTATTTATGTAAAATTTTGGCTAGGTAACCTTTGGATTGGGTAGTTTTTGCTGAGATTTGTCCGAAAACTATATATTATCTTTTTAAGCCATTATAACTTTTCGAATTTTCTGTAATAATGTAAAATTGCTATGAAGAAATAAATGAATTAAAAATAAAACTCTGTATAAATAAGTAACGTAAATAATCGATTTTATTTTTATTATCTAATAATAAAGTTCGAATAAATCGTTTAGGGATTATAATGGTGCTGTTTATATTTTAACTAAGTACACTAAGCAATCATTTCTATTGACATAAAGTACATTGTTATCAATAATATAAAAATTACTATGGTAGAAACAACTTTTTGATTTTCGGATATTTTAATCGCGTGTTATTACATTATTTTTAAAGCCCGACGTTTAAAATATCCGAAAATCAAAAAGTTGTTTCAATTATAATGTGCAATCGTGAAAATCTTAGAAAATACTAAATTACTATGGCATTACGTTATGACTGCATTCAGTATCTTAATTTAGTTCATCCTTCTTTTAAATTAAAGTTTCCTTATCATAAATATTTCATGTATAAAATTAATTTAAATATATTTAAAACATAAAAAAGTTAGTAAACTGGTAAAGTTATAACTGGCATAAGGACATTTATAGTACGTATGTGATGAGCAAGTCACACTGTTCCTACAGTGCTGCCGCCAGCGGGAAAACTTGGAAACTTTTATCACATGATTTGTCACCCGGCTTACTACTGAATGCACTCATGAATTAATATTTTCACTGTTTTATGAAGTTTTATATATGTTTTTCAGTTTATTTTTGTTTAACTCTTGCATATTAACGCGGTTCTTTATTATTTTGTATTATGTTATTCTTTATTTTTAAAATGAATGTTTATACTTTGTTATAATTTGTTGCACTTTTACATTATAATAGGAATGTGATTAACTGGAATCACTCCGTAAGACATACCTCACTTATTTCCTAATAAAATCAATAAAAAATAAAATTTTAATTTTTGTTATGCATGAAATTTATTTAATGTAAATTCTATAATAATTACCTAACTCGCTTTTAAAATAGCTTAAAAAACACTCACAATCATAAAAAACTAATTTCCCAACTTTTACTTTTTTTTGCAATATATAAATGAGCATAGGGCTTACCAGTAAACAGCCTACACCCGACTTCGATTAATAACTAACGAACACTAAACTAAAATCTGTGACCATCCATACATCTATGCCATCTTAAATACACAATGTATTATCAACTCTAAGCGCTAGAAAATAAATGTTATTTTAGCTTGATAATGATCCTATTGTTTACACTTCTATAGTGCATTGCCCAATAGATAGGATAGTAACGATTTTAAGTTCGAGGTTTTTGTTATTTTCCTTACAATTTTATAGTTTTAGCGATTCTATGGCAATTACGTGTTACATATAAATTACCGTGTAGTGTCGGCTTAGAATAACACTACCCCGTTTCTACCCGTGGGTGGTCGTAAGAGGCGACTAAGGGTATAGAAGCTTTTTAAGTGATTTTTGGTCGATGTGGTTGGAGACCCGTCACTAAAAACATTTATTCTTACCATCTTTTCCCCACTCAACTTCAAAAGTGGCTAAAGAATTTCTCATTCCAAACCTCTGGCTACCCCGTTAAGGGATTTATAGCCGTGAGTATGTGTATGTATGTATGTAAATTACTGCAAAAAATACTCTGAATAACAAATGACTAGTCACACACAAGGCAATGATACCATTTTACATATATGTAATTTTTATTCTTCATACTTCGGACGCCTGCCATTTTGATCACACTCTTAATTTGGTCCAAGTGTGTTCTCCGTTGTCGTCCTCTACTAACATTACCTCTTTTACGAATATACTATCATCCATCTTCGCTATTTGCCAGAACAATTTCAGCATTCCTTTTTCTATATTTCTTACAATATCATCTTTCGCACCACACCTTTCACGCTTTTTCTCAATAGATAATATTCCATTGCTGTGTAGTGTCGGCTTAGAATAGCACTACCCCATTTCTTCCTGTGGGGCTTTTAAGGGATTTTTGTGCGATGCGGTTGGAGACCCATCACCAACAACTATTATTTCACCATCTTTTCCCCACGCAACTTCCAAAGGTGGCTGTCTCATTCCCTAGCTCTGGCTACCCCTTCAAGGGATTTATAGCCGTGAGTATATGTATGTATAATATTCCATTGTAGTGTAGTATAGAGCACTAACCAATTTCAGTGCTCGAGTGTCTTAAGAGATTCGGAGTTTTGAATGATTTTGAGCCATGGACCTACAGGCCCATAATAAGTATTTTCTATGAGCCAACTCGAAAATCTTGATCAATAGCGAATACTTTTTTATGGGGGTAGGGGGGCACAAGGGACGAGTTATATAATACTTGAAAAAACGCTTGAAGGGACTCGTACCTCTATATCCCCCCCCCTCTGGATCCACAACTGCCTACTTCTTTGGGGTTAACATACTTTTAAATTACACTACAAGATCGCTTAAAGAATATTTGTTACAATATTGTTAGACAATTTCAGTTCATTTTCGCTCATCCGACCGCTTGAAAATGGCAAGTAGCTGATTTTACACTAAGAATAAAATAAGAAAAACATGTATCGTTTTTAACGATAAAACCAGATGAGATAAGAATAGGATAAAGGGACAATGACTGTGGTCTTTATCGTTGTGATAAAGAATTGATAACAGATAGTTACAAGCAGAGGGTGCTGTACATATACACAACATACATACAGACAAACATAACATTAAGATAACCAAGTGATGGAAATCCATAATTAAAGTGTATAATATGTCCGTGTATTTATTTATGTATATTATCGGTTTGGTCAAATTAGAACTAGCGATGGTTTTATCGTTGAGAAAATCACAAGTACTTACAAGTACATACATACATATACATACATAAATATACTCACGGCTATAAATCCCTGGAAAGGGTAGCTAGAACTAAGGAATTATAAATTTCTCAGCCACTTTTGGAAGTTAAGTGGGAAAAAGAACGTAAAATAAAGGTTGTTGGTGATGGGTCTCCAACCGCATCGCATTAATAATCCCAATACCCTTAGTCGCCTCTTACGTACACCCACCGGAAGAAATGGGGTAGTGCTATTCTAAGCCGACACTACACAGCAAAATTCATTGTAATTTAATTGAAATGATAGCTTAATTGGAAAGCTACCGCTTCGAATGCAGAGAGTCGTGGATTCAAATAAATGATCGTACCTTCATACATATTAACGTTTATTTTCTTTAGTCATAGCATAGCGGTTATAGTCTCGGTGAAGGAATTAATAGTGAGGAAATCCATATAGCCAATTTGTACTTGTAATGTGACAGTGTATACGTACCAAGTGGTAATAGATCCGCTCTCCATTACGTTATTGCTCTTTGTAAGCAGGAATTGTACTTTGAACACGAAAATATCAAGGGATGATCAAAAGTATTAGTACTACTGCAACCATTTCAGGGATATAAGGCGCTTGAACGTTAAGTTTGAGTTTTATTCGAAAATTGTTTTATATTATAAGTTTCATGAACGCAGTGGTAGAGGCACTATAAGTATTTATAAGAGTTTGTTTAACTGACCTATCCCAAAAAGGAGTAGCCTAAAGTAGTAAAAAGGAGTGAGGAAAAACTTACAACGACAACGCTGAGACAGACGCCATTTTATTGTTTTCGCGCATTATGTGAGATCAACACTTCATTTATTTTGTAAAAATATTAACATGTTCATGTGCGACTGGCAACGAATAAAAAGAAAACAGCTGTGATATTACCACAATTTTATTTTTCTGTTGTTCCTTTATTATTTTATTTAAAAGTGAGTGGATAAATTCACAAGCCAGAGCTACAGAATTAGAAATTACACAGCCCCTCTTTTATGTTGTGTCGGTAAAGGATGGTAAAACATATTTCTCAACTCAACAATCACTTTAGAATGTAATAAAAGTCTAAACAAAATTTATCATTTTTAAGGAATATGTTTTGTATCATAGACTAAGTACCTGGGATGTGTTCCCACTCAATATCACTTATATGCATATGTCGTCCAAATATTGTTTTGCTCGTTGCTGTAATTATATAAATTATATAACACATATGTTAATAAAAAACTACTATTGACTTGCTATATGATTTGCTGTGTATTGTCGGCATAGAATAGCACTATCCCATTTCTTCCGGTGGATGTAGGTAAGAGGCGACTAACGGTATTGGGGCTTTTAAGGGATTTTTTGGCGATGAGGTTGGAGGCCCAACACCAACAACCTTTATTTCACCATCTTTTGCCCACGCAAATTTCCAAAAGTGGCTGAGGAATTTCTCATCCTCAGCTCTGGCTACCCCTTTTAGGGATTTATAGCTGTGAGTATATGTATGTTCAAATTGTGCACTAGCAGACACTATCACATTAGAATAAGTAAACTCCATTCAAAGTAAAGTGGGTATTACACGTCATCGTGGAAAGTGTGCGGCAGCAAAAATATGGAAAATATGTAAAGAATATGCTTAATAATGGGTACTGTTCTACATATTTTTAGATTAAATGTTTATGTGTATTGAGATCTCATTATTTAAACTTTAGGATAACTAAACGGTGGATATAATTTTATCTGCCGTTTTACCTGGTATTTTTATATAGATTGTTATAGTTAGTTGTTACTTCCTCTACAAAATTACGCATTTTGAAGTGAAAATTACCTGGTTTGGTTAATAAAGCCCGGCACACTTTCTCCGACTGCCAATCGAAGGTAGACTTTTGTGACATTTGTTTTTGGTTTAAAGTGTACGTATAACTTAGATCAGCTAAGGGTGACTTCAAAAAGGGCACCTAACAGTTTGTTCCACACACATGGATTTATTTAGTCTAAGATCACGTTATTACATTCATTCTCCCGTAAAATTAGTTTGTTACTTTTAGAGACATCTATATGATAAAGTTGGAACTAAAGTGAATTTCGTTGGGAGATTTTCTACTTGACCACAGATGGCGCTGCTAAATATTAAAATTTATTTTTTTCTATTCACCTACAGATGTCACTAACAAAGTATTTCTTGTTGATTAGCATTTCATCACAAACTTAATATACATTTCATTTTACTTTTATAATGCATTTCATTTTACTTTTATAATGCATTTCATTTTACTTTTATAATGCATTTCATTTTTATTCGGCAGCTGAATACAAATTATTTATTGTGATGAGTGAGTATCGAAACTAAGTGTATATTTTTTTAATATGTTGCAGCGGAGCCGTTTCATAATTGGATGTAAAAATATTTTTTCTAGCTAGAGAGAATTGCTAAGATCGTACAAAGTGGCGATCGGTAGTCTCTGCCTAACCTAATGGGAACTAAGGGCATGATAATATGTATGTATAACTAATCATTTTTATTAGAAAATAAAAAGAAGTTTATCGTAAACACTGACTCATTTCTACAAGACTTAGTTATAATTAGGCGATGTGTCCCTGACTCTTTTCCTATTTTCCAATCTTGCTCCAAATGTGAATCTCTGTCTACCCCGTTTGTATTTTATAACCGTGCGTTTAGTGTATAATTAAGGGTACATAAGCCGTGTCAAACAAAACAAAATTAAAATAACTACATCATCATTGTTTCGCAGTACAACAACGGAAAATAAAAGAGATAAAATTCTTGAATGTCTTCGTGTATAGTTTAAATCTTTTTGTTCATGAAAACCTCATGTGGGGATTATTACTGATAAATAAAGAATAAATAAAGGAAAGAAAAATTTCGACACAGGCGGGAATCGAACCCTCGACCTCGGGTATACGCCCCCGTCGCTCTGCCAATTGAGCTACCGTGTCAATGGTTGCCAGCGCGAAATTCTTCTATCGTTTATTTCTTTTACACGTTTAAGTAGTGTTTGCGTTTCCTACCTAGTGGTCGCGGGTTCGATTCCCGCCTGTGTCGAAATTTTTCTTTCCTTTATTTATTCTTTATTTATCAGTCTTCGTGTGTAGTTTTATTAATTACTATTCATGACACTATTTGTTTCATGCTTTTTGAACATCAAGTCTACTCGAAATTCAGTTGAAGATCTTGAAACTCTATACATTTCCTGAAAATAAAATCTAGTAAAGATATCTTTTACAAGAATATGTAGAATTTTATTTACATTTATATTAAAGTAGGTGCTGTGCTGTGTAGTGTTGGCTTAGAATTGCACTACCCTGTTTCTACCGATGGGTATACGTAAGAGGCGACTAACGGTATTGGGGCTTTTAAGGGATTTTTGGGCGATGCGGTTGGAGCATCACCAACAGCATTTATTTTACCATCTTTTCCCCACTCAACTTTCCAAAAGTGGCTGAGGAATTTCAAAACATTTGGACTCATTATTTAATCACATTAACACCCTTCCATAGTACTTAAATTAGATTGTAATTTATAAAACAGAAATCAACAAATACCGATGACCCTATTCTGTCAAAACGCTCGTCAATATTCATAACGCATTGGAATCGGACGCCTAATTCGGACGCACTATACGTCATCTTGACGTCTGTCGTCGATGCAGCTGTCACCGCACGTCAATATGACGTCTACTCAACCGTCGCTGTGACGTCTACTCAACGTCGCAGTGACGTCGAGAGGATGTGTTTGTTAGACATGATTTTGTGACAGAGGACTGTTTGAGAATGTGATATACTAGCGGTCTGGTCCGGTTTTGGACGAGTAAGCCTTTTGATATCTGGAATCGTAAAATGTGTATGTTAATCAGTATTGCCTTTTGTAGAACTAATTACTCAAATTGTTTTCTGGTGTTCAAAGTACCCATGTTTTGCTTGGACATGTACTGATGTGATGGGCAGGCCTATCGTTATTTAGTACGATTCCACTGTCACATGATTAACCCTTAGTTACTCGCACTAAGAAAATTGCACAACTACTCGCACGGGGTCTTCAGTGACCCCATCTTGAATTGTAAATATTTAACTAACTAAAATAATATTTAATTAAAACACATTATAGTAGGAAGCTTAAGTATGTATTTAAACTAATCAACATAAAAAATCTACATATTTTGTAATAGGAACATTTTTTAACGAAACATAAAAAAACCTTATATCTTATAAAATAACAATTCAATGGCATAATGAGATCAACAATAAAAAAAAAAACTAATGTATTATTATGAATATGGTCGCTTTGGAATGGAATAAATTCGTCGTCTTCACTTTCCGATCCAGAACCAGCAACATCCTGCTCATCATCTGACTCTTCCAACCATCTGGAAATGCGCTCTTCTGTATCGTCCATGGTAAAGTTCCTAAAACAAATGAATATCGATTTTTGTCTCACAAAACATACAAACAGTTTTACAAATAAAATACCCATGCAAAAAACATACTCATACTAACAAACATACACTCGAAAAACATCACCCATTTTTAGTTCAGTATGGTACAAAACATGATATTACCTCCAATCTACAAAACTAAGGAATAAGTAATTATATATTGATTTTTGTTTATTTTAGTAATGAATATTTATTAGTACACTAATACTAATTTATTATTCATCATAAAATTATTCAAAACATCAGTGAAATATTATAAAAATGAAGTTTACTAATACTCACCACAGCCGCAAAAAGTTACGTAACTGCTCGCATGGGGTCACACTCCAAGAGAGCAGGGACGCGTGCGCACACTACCACGTCCAGTTAGGCACTGAACTAGAATCTTTAGCGCGAATAAGAAAGCTATTCAGCGGCGCACGTTTGTACCTAAAAGTGCGCTGACCCCGTGCGAGTAATTAAGGGTTAAGAGCTTATTCCATTTGTCTGAATTCAGACGTCTGAAAGCGCGTGCGTTAAGCTGGCGTACCATGAAGCTGTATCGAGCTGGTTACTATGTCAAAAAACTCTGCCTAAATAGTGCCTAATTAGTGTAAAACTAAAAAAAATAGTGCCTCTTTAGTTTAGGAAATAAACACCATTTTCACTGTGTACGTTTTCACTATTTAGGCAGAGTTTTTTGACATAGTAACCAGCTCGATACAGCTTCATGGTACGCCAGCTTAACGCACGCGCTTTCAGACGTCTGAATTCAGACAAATGGAATAAGCTCTTTAAGTACAACTAAGCCATGTGGGTTTGCTCACGATGATTTCCCTGGCCGTTGACAACCATAATAATTTAGCCACACATATGACTTTAAAAAAAATAAATTGTTGTTTGCCCGACCCGGCATTTGAACCCACATCGTCTGCACGCTAAGCGTCATTCTAACCACTAAGCTATCATAGTGTAGAGTTTTTTTCGTAGATATAGATTTCCTTCTATTGACAAATGTGAGTTTATCTGTATTATTGATACGTAAGGAAAAAACAGCTTTTTTTAGACAATAGAGTGTAGTTGCTGTGTAGTGTCGGCTTAGAATAGCACTACTCCATTTCTTCCGGTGGGTGTACGTAAAAGGCGACTAACGGTATTGGGATTTTTAAAGGATTTTTGGGCGATGCGGTTGGAGACCCATCACCAACAACCTTTATTTTAACATCTTTTTCCCCACGCAACTTCCAAATGTGACTGAGGAATTTCTCATTCCTTGGCTCTGGCTACCCCTTCTAGGGATTTATAGCCGTGAGTATATGTATGTATGTACGATAGAGTATGAGATTATGAACACTTTAAAAATTACTTATTAATTAATTATTTGCAGGCGAAGAAAAATAATTTTATCTCTAATAGATGGCTTAATCACAACAAATAGATAAGTAATAAATAATATGATTGCCGGTTCGCCTCGGTTCCGGCTCAGCATATATGGCACAGCTACCGTATCTCACAGGAGACGTCAGTTACTGCACGCTGGTTTTCAGCCAGCACCAAAATTGATAAATTTTTGCAAGAAAATATTGGAATTTAGCAAGTACGAAGTAGTTACACTCGTTTATAGCATAGTACAAACCCTATTATTTTTAAATTTAGAATAAATTGTACATTTCCGCATAAGTAGGTAGTTAGTAAAATAGCTGGGTTGTGTCGGCTTAGAATAGAATTACCCCATTTCTTCCCGTGGATGTTCCTAAGAGTCGGCCAAGGGTATTGGGGCTTTTTATATGACTAAGGCGATGTGGTTGGATTGTATCTCACCAAAAACCTTTTAATTTCCAATATTTTCCCCACTCAATTTCCTAAAGTGGTTGAAGAATTTCTTATTCTGAAGCTCTGGCTACCCCTTTTAGGGATTCATAGGCTTGCGTATATGTATATAAAACTTACAGTGAGTTGAAATCACAAATGCCATTTTCAAATCAATGACGTCATTGCACAGACCCAAACCAAACGACGCTATCATGGCGTCGCATTGTTTCTAAGACGTGCGAGTGACGCATGGGGGCGCCTCCGTCGATAGCCTAATACTCTATGCTTCACTTTGCCCACTTGCTTCGATGATTGGGCGAAATATCAATGGTCTGTCTGGCCTGTGAAGCACAGTGAGGCAGAAAATTCAATTCCAAGAGCTCTATGTTAAATATTAAGTGTCTGAGATGAAACTTTATTATTATAAGTGAAATACATTAGTGTGTCAATGTAATATTAAGTTACTTGTTTTTGTAACGCTGTGTAGTGTCGGATTAGAATAGCACTACCCCATTCCTGCCCGTGGGTCATCGTAAGAGGTGACTAAGGGTTTTGTGGCTTTTGAATTGATTTTTGGTGATGCCGTTGGAGACCCATCAAAAGATCCTTTATTTAACTCAACTTCCAATATTGGCCGAGGATTTTAAGTTGTGTAGTGTCGGCATAGAACAGCACTACCCCATTTCTTCCGGTGGGTATACGTACTTCTAACAGTATTGGGGCTTTTAAGGGATTTTTGGGCGATGCGGTTGGAGACCCATCACCAACAACCTTTGTTTTACTATCTTTTCCCCACTTAGCTTTCCAAAATTGGCTGAGGAATTTCGAATTCCTTAGCTCTGGCTACACTTTCTAGGGATTTATAGCCGTGAGTATATGCATGTGTATGATTTTGTATTCTGTAGCTCTGGCTACCCCATTATAGGGTTTTATAGCCGTGTGTCTATGTGTGTATATATGTAAGCATAATTAGCTATTTTGTTTAATTATATTTTATATAACATGAGGTTTATTCCGACTCTTTGCTATAGAGAATAGCGCTAACCAATTTATTCCCGCGAATGTCATACTACGGTGCGACTCACGCCCGATTTCTGAATTGAGTCTTCAAGCTGAGAACGACTTAACTATCGTTTTGTCTCTTTCAGTTGTTAAGATTTCAATGCGACAGAACGATACTTAAGTTGTTCTCAGCTGGAATACTCAATACAGAAATCGGGCGTAAGGGTTGGGTTGGGTTAGATTCAGCTATTTCTTTCGGGTTATTTTCTAACCAAAGTATTTCGATTCTGAACTAGAAATTTAATAATAATCATAAATGTATTGCTCTTAGGATACAATAGTACATAGTACACAAAACATAAAAAGAATATAAAAACTATCAAGATTTGTTAAAGTTTTAAATAGCGAGTGTGCTCAAAAAGGCAGGCGTGCGAAGTATGAAGAATAAAAGAGCAAGTATGAGAAGATTGATGGATGTAAACGAAGCTAGACAGGTTTATCAGCATCGTAAAAAATGGCGATCGATAGCCTCTGCCTACCCCCATGGGAACAACGGGCGTAAGTATAAGTAAGTAAATACTGAATGTAGAGCACGTTAAATGTTAAGTAATGTCAGACCCAAATCAATATTGTATAAGGCTGTGAGGGTGTTTAAATAGTCAGCATGCATTTGTGGCGATGGCGTACCTACTTTAATTCTATTAATTTCCCACGCAAACAAATAAAATATAAAATTGCACCAGTTAATAAACAACAAATGAAAACAGCAAAATAATTGAGGCATCGTTTAGCAGTGTTAAATTAGAATAATATAAACAGTCCGCCATATTGCGAGTCACGTGACCGAGCGTTTGCCGCGCTAATCTCGATCTAAAATTCAAAAGTTTCAAATCTACTCGCGGCGGCTAATCTGTGTGAGTGCTAATACGTTTTGACATCTCATGTTTTGGCGGGAATTAATCTGTTCTTAATTTTTTGAGTTTAAATCTGTGAAGTTGGTCTTGTATTTTAATATAAAAAGAGGGTTCGAGATTGAAATGAATAACTACAATTGAATTGGTCATGTTTTGTCAAATCATTACTTTAAAGTTTGTGGTGAGGTTACAATAAAAGTATTGCAGCTAAAATTAAAAGTTTATCAAATTAGAGAACCAGCGATAAAATGTGTTTTTTTTCTTTGTTCACTAAAAAAAGCATTCCTTTTTGTATACAATTTCATATATGAGTGGAACAACACAACCAGATAAAGTTTTAATGATCATAAATAAATAAACCAGACAATGCTGCTTTGCAACTAAATCCTTATCTAGAGCCGGGGTCCTGACACAGGTTCTTGGCATCTTCTTTAATTCAATATTATTTTATTTCTTTCTGATAACAGATTGTTAGATCCTCTTTTATAATTAAATACGTCTTAAAAACGTAATTTAAAATACAATTGTATCTTATCACATGTTCATATCACGGAGAGTATTTATAGTAGGTCGAAGCGAAATTTCCGTTGAAAAATAAATTTGTGGCTCCGTTTTATAACTATAAATTTGTACATGAATACGAAATAATGCTTAACGTTCAACTCGACTTAAGGCAAACCATTTTCTTTCACGGATGACGTTACTAAAAAAAGGGTAAGGGTAGCGATGAGCGATTTTAAGTTATTTCTTGAGTATTTTGAAGGGTCAAACATTTGTATTATCCTGAGTAATTTTTCTTGGTTTAAATGGTAGATGGCTCAATTTAGAAAAGTAGTTATACGGGAAAGGGAAAACGGGAAGTATCCAAGTAAATTGCATGCGAATATAAATTTACATTGCATTTATTTATCTCTTTCTATTTTTATAGTTTACATTTTAACAGTTTAAATTTTTATATTTTTTTTATATTTATCGGAGATTTGTATCCAACGGTCGTACTTCCATGGATGGACAGACTACGAAACAGACAGCTTAACCAAATTAGTAGAGACCCGTTTTACCTTTTTGATACTACGATCCTACAAGAAATAGACGTACTCGAATTATGAAGAACGATAAACATTTTCCTTCAGCGTCTATAAGTACATATGTGCACATTTTTTGACGCATTAGTCGCCGAAGTATGTCTTGGTGTTTGACTCACATAAATAGTCCCTATCGGTCTCTCCTCACTCCGTATAACTTCTCTCTTAATTTAAAACTTTTCAAAATTACAGTCTTTCTATATCAAAACGGCGAAAACCCGAAACGAAGTAAAAGTGTCGGAATGAATCACAGAGGTCGCTGGTGTCGACAGCGGTATTATCGGCCCAACACTTTGGAGTCCAATTAATTTGAAAATATTGCGATCAGTTTCGCCGCGAGGTGGGTTCTGTTGCCAGACAATGAGATAGATTGTGGGTCACGAAATTAGCGATTTTTGGGGAAAAACGCTTTGATAAAATCTATTATTGCAATAAGTAGTATTAACTTTATGTTTACAAAGGTATCCCAAATTACAAGTCAATAGTTTTGCTCACTGTAAGTTAAACTTGATCTTGTTTTTTATTTATTCGTTTATGAAACACAACGTAACCGGGGCGTACAGGACGACCATTTTATACTACTTTTCTCATTTTGTTGGGTTAATAATTTTGCTTATTATACTATTTTGTTGGTACTGATTTTTTTGAGCCTTGCGATGTTCTTTTCTTATAATAAACAGCAGGATTTATATACGAATAAGCCAACATAACATGACAAAAAGAAAAAGTTGTTATAATTAGTAATCGTGTATATTATTATTAATAATATGTTAAGGTGGATTAGTATGTAATTACTTGGTCGAATCTTATCGCACAAACTGATATATTGTTCATATTAACAGCTATCACTTCTATATTTAAACGCAGTAAGCACAATTTTCCCTGTCAAACGTCACCACATAAAGTAAATGGAATTAATATACAATACATACAATTAGTTGTAAAGACATTATGTTACAACAAAAGCGACATGATAGTCCACTGGGGAAGAACACCCGCCCGAAAACAGAAGGGCGTGAGTTCCAATCCTGGGACGGGCCTACACCAATTTGTCTTTTCTAAAGTCATATGTGTGGTTAATTTATCATGATTGCTAACGGTGAGGGAAAACATCGTGAGGAAACCCACATGGCTGAGTTGTACTTAGTCATGTGACAGTGTATTCGTTCAAAACGGCAATAGGCCTGCCCCCAATCACTTGAGTACACTGTCTAAGCAAAACGTGGGTACCTTCTCTGGAAACTAGATGGCGCTTGCCATGTGAGTTCAGGAGTATTGGTACCTCTGCCAACCCCTTTGGAGATAAACGGCGTGAACGTTTATGTTTATATGTTATGTTATGTTTACATTATGTTCACATGCGATAGCTAAAAGTAGGAAATAAAAGTTTTCCGCTAACTCCTTGGCCACAGCCTAAAGCGAACTAACTTTCCAGGGAAACTGTACAACTTTATGTATAATTCAATTACACGCCACCAGCAGCGCCTTCCGACACCCGCGGGGCTACTCTGTGAACCGCTCCTATCTTTGACTACTCTGCGCCAAGTTTCTTGGATACGACACGGTTTCAGCCTTATTGTATGAGAGACTGAGAAAACTGAGAAACACATACATAGCTTCACGGGGAGATGAATATGTAATTAGAATGTTTTTGTTCGTAAAAACCTCATGTGGGGATTTGGAGACCCATCACAAATGATACTTTATTTCTATCATATTCTCCCCTATCAACATCCAAATTTGGCTGAGGAGTTTCTTGCTCTGAAGCTCTGGCTACCCCTTTTTGGGATTTATGGCCGTGAGCAGATGTATGTAAGCCACTTTTGGAAGTTGCTTAGGGCTAAGAATAGCACTAACCATTTTTATGCCGCGGTTATTCTAAGAGGCGACCTTGGATATTGGGGATTTTTTATTGTAGATGTTCTTGGAGTCCCATCACACCTTCTGGAATACACGGACCCTCAGCTCTAGAAATTCCTCAACTGGACCACTAATGGAAGTTTGGTGGGAAAAAAATAGTAGAACAACAGAAGGTTGGTGATTGGTCACCAACCACATCGTCCAACAATCTCCTAAAAGGCTTACGCCCGATTTCAGAATTGAGTATTCAAGCTGAGAACGTCTTAAGTATCGTTTTATCTCATTCAGTTGTTGAGATTTCAATGCGACAGAACGATACTTTAGTTGTTCTCAGCTGGAATACTCAATTCAGAAATCGGTCTTTAGTAATATCCTAAATCGCTACTTACGACTCCCGCGGGTATAAATGAGTTAATGCTAACCTTAGCTGACTGTTCACAGTGATTGTAACACTCAAAGGGGTAAACAGCTCTCAAAAAAGGTTTTGGGCATGGGCACCTAAAAATCTCTTGTCCATAGTGTTAGTATCAATATTCTATCAGCAGACCTTAAAGATTGAGGTCGTCGCCATATTTCCCATATGGCTGGATCCGCTTTGGGAAACACTGTCGTATTATTCTTTGATAACAAGAAGTATAAGTAATTACATACATACATATACTCACGGCTATAAATGATGGGTCTCCAACCGCATCGCCCAAAAATCCCTTAAAAGCCCCAATACCGTTAGTCGCCTCTTACGTACACCCACCGGAAGAAATGGGGTAGTGCTATTCTAAGCCGGCACTACACAGCATATAAGTAATTAATGCTTAAATAATATAACTTCATGACCTATATCATAGTATATCACATCCACCGTTGAACCAAGTCTTTCCCAAAGATATTATTCATTTCAATTAGCTTTTTAGTAACATACCCTAAGTTGCCTGTATCTCCTAAGAAATCCACCCAATACCTTCCATGCATCGTAACCGTTTTATTGCATTTAAATCGATTAATTAGTAATTGAATAGAAAATAAATTAAGCCGTGTGTTAAGTGCCCTAGCTTCGTGCCTCGTGTTATGCAAATAAAGTTAATAATAAAAACGTAAAAAGAAACCAATTTAAAATATTTCCTCTCGGAGGGCGTCGGCGGGGGGAGGTAGGGTCGTGATCCCGCGGGGGGAGGGCGAATAATAAAAATAATTACCACAAGAGTTTGTCTGTGACAGCTTCGTTCTAGTGATGACAAATGTGGAGAGAAACTTTTTATATTACAGATGAAAAACTACGACAACATTTTAACTTGGAGGCGTAGCACGAGCTGGTTAGAATAAGATGAAAGTATACGATACGCTGTAAGTGCGAAAGAGATGGTTTAATACCACGCGATATCTAGTTAAAAGATCACTCGTCATGTTGGCTAAGTATCTCATTATTGCCCTTAGGCGTTATATGACGTAAATAGGATGATTAAGTAGTGAATGAATATTGTGAAAAATCATTACACAGTTATTTATTTTAACTCCAATCTAATTACACTAAAGCGCTTCGGGGTTAAAAACATAGGAAAATATAGGATAGCTTCTAACTGTTTTACAGTGTTTAATTCCCATATGTAATGTATTTGTCATTTGGTATGATATATCATATATCTGAAACTGTAGCTGAGGAAAACTAGCAATATCTAGCTTGTATTACTTTTATTTTGTTGTATTTTTTATTGCTTACCAAATAAATGATTTTTTTTCTTTCTTTCTTTCTATATATATGAATACCTCTGATTATCACTGAACGAGTCAACTCGCACTTAGCCCGTGTTTGATAGGTTTAAATATACAAATAAATAACTTTATATTTAATTACAACAGTTGAAATATAATATTCAAAAAGTAAATAAATTGTGTTTATTAATTTTACGATATTTCAATAGAACTGGAAATTCTTTAGCCACTTTTGTAAATTAATTGGGGAAAAGATAGTAAAATAAAGGTCTTAAACCGCAACACCCAAAAATCCATTAACCCTTTATCAGGCCAGGTATGATCAAAAATTCATTGTATTTCACTTCTATTTGAAGCTAGGTAAGGTTGAAATTATGGTGGTCGCTATATGCCCTCTGCCTGATAAAGGGTTAAAACTCCCTAATACCCAACGAGAAGAAACGGGGTAGTGCTTAGCCAACACTACACAGCACTTTTTATTTTCTTCCCCCAAAAATATTTCTTAACAAAATCGATTCCATATTATCGAAAGCCTGATTTTGAATATAAATACGGGCAATGTGGCCGCCGCGGAGGTACAAGTGTCAACGAGCTCTCTCGCAAAGTAATTTATTTTTGATGCGACACTGATATTGGCGGAAAAACGACTGTCAGAATGTGTACGTGCCAAGTTTTGTGTTTTTTTAATTAATAAATGTATGTATTACTAGTTGACCCGCGCAACTTTATCAACTAAAAAATATATTTCCCATTTACTCCTTTAGGGAAGAAATTTTCATCCCTCTTCAATACAATGTTAAATTTAAATAGTAATCATAAAACAAATATACTATTTTTATACTAGGTCCAGATTGAGGAAAGACATAAAAAACTTCAAACCCTAATTTTACTACTTTAGATGATTAGTTCTGGAAATTCCTTTTTAAGTGCTTATTTATATCATAAAAGGAACTTCTGTACCAAATTTCAAGTTTCTAGGTACAAAAAAGAGAAAATTTTCATACAATCTTATCCCGCCAATTTTATTCCTTTAGAGAAAACAAAATTTTCTTTGCTCTTACAAAACCTATTAAATAATGTGATTTAAAACCTATACTGATTTTTATACTTCTAAGTCTGCAATTAAAAAAGTTGCATGTATTTTCACACCCCTACTTCATCCTCTTAGGGTTGTATTTCGGAAATTCCCTTCTTCGTGCTCACTTACATAAGAAAAGGAACCCTTAGAGAAAATTTCAAGTTTCTAGAGACAGTAGATTTAGCTGCGCGTTGTTTCTTACGCCCGATTTCTGAATTGAGTATTCAAGCTGAGAACGACTTAATTTTTTGCCTCATTCAGTTGTTTAGGTTTTAATGCGTTGTTCTCAGCTGGAATACTCAATTCGGAAATCGGGCGTTAGTCAGTCAGTTTTGCCTCATATATATGCTGTAATATGACTAAATGGCAGTGTCACTTTAAGTTCATCACACGTAGTAGTGACCTCAAAACTCATCCTATGATGCCCATCTGTAGAGGGTAACCTACTTAGAAAGTGAGCACTTACAATAACTATATTCAAGTGAAGTAGGTTCTTCGTGTATTTTTACCTAGTTTAAGTGATATAAAGCCCATGTAAACCTAAACCTTTACCTTTTTTACCTTTGCCGTGTAGTGCCGGCTTAGAATGTCGCTACCCCTTCCTCCCCAGGGGTGTCGTAAGAAGCGACTAAGGGTATTGGGGCTTTTTATTGGATTTTTGGGCGATGCGGTAGGAGACCCATCACCAAAAACCTTTATTTTACTATCTTTTCCCCACACAACTTCCAAAAGTGGCTGAGGAATTTATAATTCCTTCGCTCTGGCTACCCCTTCTAGGGAATTACAGCCGTGAGTATATGTATGTATGTAAACTTAAAATAAATCAGTTTATATTCATCTACAAAATCAAGAGTTTACTTTCATCCCATCCAACAAAACTATATTTAATTTGATAATTAATTAGTTACTCGGTTAGGGGAAATTTATACAAAAAAAAAAAGTCAAAATGTTTATTTTACAAAATTAAGTTAAATACTATCATTTTTTGAACGTCAATTTTTTTTTATTTATCATTAATTTGTTGCTTTGGAAGGTGTTCGTAAAGAGAAGAGGCAACAAAGAAAACCATTAAAACCATTTATTTAGTCGTAAACTCTACACATTCACATTTTTTCATTCTGGTGAAATAAAGTATCGTTCATGATGGGTTTGTAACCTCACCGTACTAAGGGGATTGAGGAGAAATGTTTTTCCAATCCATAACATCACGACTTTCAAGACCTCATTCATGCAAACGTTAATGCTAGATGTAGCCAAAGCTTCGCAATTAAAAACCATCAGCCACTTCTGGCAGTTTAGTGGGGAAATGATTGTAAATAAAGGTTGCTGGTGATGGGTTTCCAACAGCATCGTCCAACAATCATTTAATAAGCCCCATTACCCTAAATCGCCTCTTAGGACATACGCGGGAAGAAATGGATTCCAAGCCGACAATACACAGCTCTCATAAAACACTTAAAAAAAACATGTAAAACTTAAGATACCTTTATTTAAACTTTCAACATCGAAAACCATAAAAAAGTATTAATTTTGCTAATAAAAATCTAAGCATCAACCGCTCATAGCACCCTTGCTATCCACCCTTACATTAAAATCCACGTGCTTAAGTATGAGGTCTGTTAGTGGCAAGTCACGTGACTAAAGGGTTGGCCGCCATAATTCACAATCACAACACAATAAACATTTCTTTTGATTTGGAGACATTTGGTTTTAATATTATTTTAATTTATACTATAGCTATAATTCTGCTCAATGGATAACAACTTACGTCCGTCATGCAGACAGGCGTGGGTTTAAATCCCGGGTCGGGTCTACACCAATTTGCCTTTTCTAAATACATGTTAACTTATCATGGTTTTTATGGGTGAGGGAAAACATCGTGAAGAAACCCACCTGGCTACGTATAACTTAAAAAGTGTATTCGTACAAAACGGAGCCTGCAATTCGGTATGCAAAGTTTTACAAAAGTGGTGCTGATTACGAAACCATTTCGAGATAATTGTGTTTTTAAACAATATTTCCTTGAAATTCAATCAAACAAAGCTAAGATGACCGCTACTTTATCAAAAAACTGGAACAATATTTGACGTTTGTTTTGCAGTTTATTGATAAAATATCGAAAATCATACGTTTCTTTTGTATAATATCGTAATAATTTCATTTCAGATCACAAATTCGTCAAATGTTTTGCAATTAGCAACATTTTTAATAAACATTTCGCTTTATTTGCATGTCGCTACGTGATATTTTCGATCGATGACGTCATTAAGTACAACGGTTAAACAATCTTTAAAAAATCATAACTTTACAATTACTCATTTTAAATGAAAAATATTCAAATTAGTCTTTTATTTTTGTGTTTGGTATCGAATAAAAATACTTGATAAATTCCAAAAAAAACTTTGCATACCGAATTGAGACGATTACCTCACGTGAGTACACTTGTCCAATCAAAACATGGCGACTCTGAAAGGTCACCTGTTGTTCAGAAATATTAGTATCTTAGCCAAAGGCGCGCGATAGTTAGACTTGAGTCTCTTCCTCATGTTCCCCTCTTAACTTTTAAAACTGGCTAAGGATTTATCAATTCGAAGATACGGCTTCCCGTTTTATGAAACCCTCGCCGTAAGTTAAAGAAATTGGTATCTAAAACCATCAATAATGGTTACATAAGTATCCCATTATTTTTTACGTCAATTCTATCAAAAAAGGATTCCATACGAAATCGATCCCCGTATAAAAACAAAAATGACAATCCTTTTATAAACCAAAATATTCTTCTGTTTACAAAAATGCGGTAATATGGGATATAGTTAGAAAAAACCTTACAAAATATCACCTGTATCGAACCCATCTAATCTTTTGTACACCATTGTTATTTTTGTTACAATTATACTTTAGAGTCGTGGGAACGTCAAAAATGGCTGGTAGCCGCAAGCAGTTTGCTCAAACGTATACAACCTCTTTTTGAAGTGGCACATAAAAAAGGTTGTATTGTCTACTGTGAAAGTAGGCCATGCTTTCATAAAGCCTTTATGCTGTTCAGCCATAAATAGTCGGTTAAAAAGCATTTCAGGTAGTTTATTTGTTTTATATCCTTTATTATTCATAGTCGAATTAATTTGTGTAATAATAATATAGTTTTCAGGCTAGAGTTATATAAAAGCTAGACAAATGCATTGTGTAAATAATAGAAATAAGGCGAAATGGGATTCTACATTCTAATCCAGCACCTTAGTTAGAAAACCAAGTTTAATTTTAGCGGAGTGAGAAATAATGTGATTTGGTTATTCATCGAAGTGAAAGATGTCATAATTTATAAAATGTAAAGGGAGAGAGCTGTGTAGTGTTATTTTTAGTGGAACTTAAGAATGTCAGCTTAAAATACAACCCTTTTCTTCCCGAGGTTTAAAGGGAATATTGAGCGATTCGGTTGGAGACCCATTGTCAAAAACTTTTACAATATTTTTCCCATTCAACTACCTAAAGTAGCTGAAGAATTACATATTCTATAGCTCTTGTTACCCGTTATAGGAAATTATACCTATTCATGGGTATGCGTTTGTATGAATAAAAGGTAATGTTAGATGTTTTGGGGAAGCAGGACATAACATAACATAACACAAACGTTCACGCCGTTTATCCCCGAAGGGGTTGGCAGAGGTACTAATACTTCTGAACATCACTTGACTTTGTCACCTATGTTCAGAGTACCCACGTTTTGCATGGACAGTGTACTCACGAGATAGGGGGCAGGCCTATCGCCGTTTTGCACGAATACACTGTCACATGTCTAAGTACAACTCAGCCATGTGGGTTTCCTCACGATGTTTTCCCTCACCGCTAACAACCATGATTGAAATTAACCACACATAATAATATGACTTAAGAAAAGACAAATTGGTGTAGGCCCGACCCAGCATTGGAACTCACGCCCTTCTTTTTTCGGGCGGGTGTTCTATCCACTGGACTATCATGTCGGAAGCAGAAGATCTATGAAAGTATATAAAAGTGATGTAGGTATAGAGCCAATTTAATTGATAAATTCAGTACAGTACGATCACGGCCACATTTTTAGATTCAATAGAGAATGTACTAAAAAATGCAGACTTAACATTTGTAAAATAAAATAAGAAAAGAAAAAGAAAAGAAAAGAATGTTTTTATTTAGCACACATATACAGAATTCATACAATAATTTAAAGAAATGGTTTCGCTAAATTGGGCCCACAATCAGTAATTTCTGATTTGTGTATAAGTATACACAAAATCAGAACTGGTTTTCATTATGAGCCCTACATGGTGATGACAGTACGTCAGCAGCTATTTATAAAAATACATGCACGAATGCCAGCCAGAAAAGCGAGGATTGTTCAAATTGGTGTTCGATAGTATCTGCCACCCTGCAATGGTAACTAACGATGTGAGTGTATGCAGGAAGAAACATAAGATATACTACTCTGAAATCACTTATACTCATACATACCTTACTCACGGCTAAGCCACACCAAAGGCACAGTCAGATCTTCAGAATTAGTCATTTCGAAGTTACTTTCGCAAGTGTAGCCGGGAAATGATTGTAAAATAAAATTTGCCGTGTAGTGCCGGCTTAGAATTTCACTACCCCTTTCTACTCACGGGTGTCACAAGAGGCAACTAAGGATATGGGACATTTTTAATTGATTTTTGGGCGATGCGTTCGGAGATCCATCACCAAAGATACTTTATTACAATATTTATACTATCAACTTTTGAATATGGCTGAGGAGTTTCTAGCTATAAAGCTCTGGCTAGCCCTTTTTGGGATTTATGGCCGTGAGTACATACATGTATACATATACTCACGGCTATTATTCCCTAGAAGGGGTAGCCAGAGCTAAGGAATTAGAAATTACTCAGCCACTTGGAAATGTAAGTAAGTGATGGGTCTCCAACCGCATCGCCCAAAAATCTCTTAAAAGCCCCAATACCGTTAGTCGCCTTTTACGTACACCCAACGGGGAAATGGGGTAGTGCTATTCTAAGCTGACACTACAGTAATATATGTATGTATGCATGTAAAACAACTCAGAAACAAAACTTCCAATATAGATGTTACAAATAAACAGGATGTGAACACAATCTTCCCTCTTTATTTTTTAATTTCACATCTCCCGCGCTCGCGTACTTGTAAGGAGTCGCGAAACAAATAAAAAAGTAAAAAACACAGAGTAATTTGGCGCGGGTATCGCGTTTCAGCCAGAAAGTTATCTGTGTACTTGTTTGCTCAATATCGTTGGGTGGTAACTTGATACAATGATTACTTACTATATGTTGTTTATTGTCTACTTTCATCGCTGATTTTTTATTTGTCTACAGATTTTAGAATACGAAAATTGTTACTTTACCATTTCAATTTCCAAGAGTGGTTGAGAATTTAACGATTCTCAAGTTCTGGTTACCTCTTTTACGGATTTAAAGCCTTGGAAAGAAGAAGTGTAGGATAAACTCAAACTCAAACTTTCACGCCCCGTATATCCCCGGAGGGGTTGGCAGAGGTACTAATACATCTGAATATCACGTGATATTGTCACTTGGTGGTCATAGTACCCACGTTATGTACTTGTTTTATTTCATTTCATACGAATTCAATGTGACGTTTGGTACGAATATACTGTCACATGACCAAGTACAACTCCATGTGGGTTTCCTCACGATATTATCCTTTACCGTTAACAACCATGAACAATTGGCTTAGACCCGACCTGCGATCTGAACCCCCATCGTATGCACGATAAGCGTTGTTATACCCATTGAGCTATCACGGCTGTTACTAGAATGTAGAAAATATATTAAATACTATACTTATTATTCAAATAAATAATCAATATAAACTACAATAGAACAATAAACGTTAAGTATATCCACACGATACCTTTTAGCTACCGTTTAAAAAATACGCGGTGCATTCAGAAACTCAAAAACCACTCCTCCATTTAACTTATAATTGTTTTCATTGTTCCTTTCATATTAATATAATGGTTATAGGCCTTTAATAATATATTGTTTTTGATTGTTCCCGAGCGTATTTGGTACTCTGTTTTTGTGATACTTTAAGTGTGTATGAGAGTCTTGATGGGTGGCTATTCTCATTGTTGATTGGGTGGTTTTTGACAATAGAATTTGTTGGTACATTTGACATTATGTGCTTCTATTGTAATTGGGAAAAAAGGCGGGATTTGTAACTGACTTTTTGATTTTCGAATTAGCAATAACGATTCTTTTTTGCTGTTGTATATTTTACGGTTATAGTTCAGCAGCTATCCTTATATTATTTACATACATACATATACTCACAGCCATCAATACCAAAGAGGGGTAGCCAGAGCTTCAGAGCTAGAAACTTCTCAGCCACATTTGTAAGTTGATAGTGGAGAAGATGGTAAAAAAAAATACCGTTGGTGATGGGTCTCCAACCACATCGCCCAAAAGCCATTTAAAAAAGCCTCATACCCTTAGTCACTTTTACGACATCCACGGCACAATACGGCATAATACAACTAATTATTCACTTAATCTAGAAAACAAAATGAAATACAGAACTTCACTTAATACTGTATTTCAATTTGTGTAGTGTCGGCTTAGAATAGCACTACCCTATTTCTTCCGGTGGGTGTACGTAAGAGGCGACTAACGGACTTGGGGCTTTTTAAGGGATTTTTGGGCGATGCGGTTGGAGACCCATCATCATCAACCTTTATTCTACCATCTTTTCCCCAATCAACTTCCAAAAGTGGCTGAGGAATTTATAATTTAGGGAATAAAATAGGGAATTATAGCCGTAAGTATATGTAAGTATATGTGTGTACTGTATAGAGTCGGCTCTTAGAGTAGAGAAGCACTAACCTATTTCTTTCTTTTATCTATACTTATAATAAATCTGTAGAGAGGTCAATTCTGTACATGAAATATATTTTCAAAATAACTATCAGGTGATGATTAGGGATCGATACTGATGCCAAAAATGCAATCAGTAAAATTTTTGTCTGTCTGTCTGTCTGTCTGTCTGTCTGTCGGTTTGTATGTTCCTTATGGAAACAAAAACTACTCGACGGATTCTAACGAAACTTGGTACAATTATTCTTCATACTCCTGCGCAGGTTTTTGTATACTTTCCAGCAGAGTAGTAAAGGGGAATTTTGGGAAATTTTGGGAAAACGGGAGAAGTTACTCCATTTTTTAAGCTTCCGTGTCGTGTGCAGCCTTAATGGTTAAACTTACATAGAAATCATGTATGACGGAAAAATTCTGCATAAAATTATCTAAAAAAAATCCTCAACAGTTTATGTCTATCTTTTACGGTTGACTCACAATAACACGTGTAATTCCTGATAGCTTAGCAGTTCGGAACATTCTGATTATATTTGTTTACTCTTACGTTTGTAAACCTCTCATTCATCCCTAATTTTAAAAAAGGTAACATTATTACCTATTTAATAAAAAAAGAATCATAGAAATCTGTAGACAAACACCGAAATTATACATAAAATAAGCCAGTGCGCCCGTGACCAAAACCAAATCTTTACTAATTTATATATAACATACTAGATGCCGCCAGTAGTTGCATCCTACATTACGTAATGATTTATTTTTCAGATTGTTTTAAATACTTCATAGCGTTTTATTCCAAAATTTGCTATTTAATGGAAATACTGAACCGTTCATTAAAGCGCATTCAAAATCACCAAACTACGCTGTTTAGGGAGTGCTATAAATTAAATAAATTGAAAACATTGCGCTGAATTTGCTTAAGCAGGGACTGAAGAAAGAAACCTCAGATATTTAAAAAAAAACAACGCTACCCGTGCGAAGCTGGGACGATCCACTAGTGTTTTATAAGAGGCTATTGCGTATTTGGGATTTTAAGTGGTCTTTTAGCGCTGCGGATGGGAACCCGTCACTTTCACAATCCCTTCCCCACGTAACATTCAATAGTAGCTGAAAAATGTCTAATTCATTCATTGATATTTTATTTCTGTTTTTCTTGTTGTATTTCTGTAATGATAACTTTTTTTTTATATTGATTGTTTTGTTACCTATCTGTGAGAAAAGTTGAGGAGATACCAACATTTATTTACTTTTGTTCTATATGTTGTTATTTTATATTCTTTTTGCTATTTCTGTTTTTTCTCCTTAATAAATAAAATAAATAAATAAATTCTGAAGCTCGGGCAACCTCATTTTGCTCGATTTATTGCCTTGACTATAGTTACGAAATTCACTACGGTGTCCGACCACTCACATTCGCTACGACTATTTCACTTACGCACTACTACCAAAGAGGCCTAGCACGCGCGCTATTTTATCGTCACGATATCGGTTGGAATGAGATGACAGTATGCGACAATAAGGAAATACGAAAGAGATGGCTGTTTAATACCACGCGATGTCTATTAAAATACATACATACATATATTCACGGCTATAAATACCTAGAAGGGGTAGCCAGAGCTAAGGAATTAGAGCCACTTTTGGAAAGTTGTGTGGGAAAAAGATGGTAAAATAAAGGTAGTTGGTGATGGGTCTCCAACCGCATCACCCAAAAATCCCTTAAAAGCCCCCAATACCGTTACTCGTCTCTTACGTACACCCACCGGAAGAAATGGGGTAGTGCTAATCTAAGCCGACACTACACAGCAAAGTCTATTTAAAAATATATTTTTTAAGCTCACATAATGTCTATACTGGTTTATATTATAGGTTTTAACAATGGAAGTTTACTGATTAACCTTCTTGTCAAGTTTTATGGAAATTTAAGTATACGAAGGTGTTTATTAAAGTCATAAAAGAGGAATATGGATGCAGCGAGAAGGGTCAGCAATAGCATTCGAAAAAGTATTAGAACTACATACACACATATTCCCACGGGGTAACCTGAGCTAAGGAATTAGAAGTTCCTCAGTCATTTTTGGAAGTTGATAGGGGAGAAGAAGGTGTTGTATTAAAGTAATAGGAGATAATCATAAGAATACTAGCTAAACCGGTAAACGTTGTTTTTTTAATCTATAAAATAAGTGTATAAAATAAAAATATAATTTTAGGGGTGGATAAAATTCACTTAGTAGCATAAAAAAGTTATGAAACTATTCTCGGGCTACCCCTTTTAGGGATTTATGGCCGTGAGTATATGTATGTAGAATTCATATTTAGTTCAGCCAAAGTTACAGTAATCAAATTGTTATTAATTCATAGTTATTTAAACTATTTTCGATCCCACGTCAATCCTTTCAACAGCCTTACAATATTTCGAAGGATGAAAAAAAAACTATTGACGTTCAATTCGAACAAAGAAAATCCTTAACCTTTTTGGAAAGTGCAACTACGAACAATCCACGCAAATCCAATATGGCGGAATGTCAATAACAAAAATATATCGAATCCTCATATATTTAAGGTTAATTCAGTATTAAGACGTTCGAAAATAAAACATTCAAATAAAATTGGATCAACAAAAGGTTATTAGAATAAAACCTTTTCGTTTCGCTCGATTCGGCAATTCTTTCCTAACAATATGTAATTGATACGACTTCAATGGCTTTCAATAGACTCAAAACCAAATTACTCTGACCTCTCTTATACTCTACTCGAGATAAGAATTATAGATCAGCAATTGTTGGTAACATTGTAATACCTGAATTATAAAGTTTCATTGACCATTTTTTTGTAAATTCTTTTTGTACAATTAAAATAGTATTGCGGTTCGAAATCCCACAGCTGAGTGAAGTATTGGATGACAGATGATTGTTTAGCAACTTTTGAAATACTCTTATTCATAAAGATTCTATTACCAGTAATTTGCAGTTTAAAAAAACACTTTTTTAAAGGAGAAAGTAATTATATGAACCAAGGGTTTGGTAAAAGGATTGGGTTTTAGTTTCCGCATAAACAATCATTAAACGGAAACCACTATTCTTTATATTGACAGATTTTATCATAGTTTCCGCGTATTTGCCGGATATTTGCTTAGAATCGCAGTTTTCTATTTCTTTGCGTGGGCGTTGTATTTTATTAAGGTTTTTATAAAAAATAATTACAAAATTGCCGTGTAGTGCCGACTTTGAATGTCTCTACCCTTTTCTACCCACGGATGTCGTAAGATGCGACTAAGGGTATAGATTATTTTGAGTATTTTTTATCTCTACCATCTTGTCGCCTATCAACTTCCAGATGTTGCTAATCTAGCTCTAAAGCACTGGCTACCCCTTTTTGGGATTTATGGCCGTGAATATATGTATATAATAGCAGATCTTCATCTTTTCATTTCATCAAAAATATATATTAGTGCTTATTCTTAAAGTAGCGAATTAAAAGGAGAGTCAATAAATATTTCACCAGATTTTTTAACTCAAGCAGTTTCTAAGAAACCTACCCAACAATCACCACATTACGATAACGTGTCAAAATCCGGGAATCGCTACAAAAGAGACGCACAATTTAAAATTTTCCGCTCGCCCGAGCAAATGTTTCGCTAAGTAATTGTGATATGTTTTGCAAAATATTTAATTCGGTTCATTGCTATTGGCAACAATGGCGAGTTGGGTTACCTCAATTTAAAGACGACGGTGTGCAAGATTTTTTGACTAATATTTCCGAAGACAGTTTGGGCCATCATGGCCCTCATGGGCCACATATTGTTTTTAGCCGTGTAGTGTCGGCTTAGAATAACAATACCCCATTTCTACCCGTGGGTGATCGTTAGAGAAGACTAAGGGTACAGGGGCTTATTAAGTGATTTTTGGGCGATGTGGTTGGAGACCCGTCACCAAAAACATTTATTATTACCATCTTTTCCTCAATCAACTTCCAAAAGTGGCTGAGGAATTTCTCATTCCAAAGCTCTGGCTACCCCGTTAAGGGATTTATAGCTGTGAGTATATGTATGTATGTATGTATGTATGTATGTACAGTTTGGGTTTCTTATTTGATTGAGCTGAGCAAGACGAAGTCAAACCACTGTGCTTTGTGATCGAACTCCTCTGGAACGGCACGAACGATTTGTGCCAAATTTGGCACAGTGATCAAGTGGATATTGCTAAGTGTCAAATGTCGTGATCGATCCTACCATTGAGGACACACACACATACACCAAAAAACTATTTTCTCATTGAAGTTGTGGGAGTCATGTTAGAGCGCACACTACTGCGGACTCACTCGCACATAGCAGCGTCTCACTCATATTCCTACATCGCGGAGTGTAAATGTTTCTCGAGTTAAGCATAGATACAAATAAAATTATAAGTTGGTACACAGCAGGGGTGTACTGGCCAGTATATCTTTGCTGTTACCACAAAGTCTATAGGAAAAATTTAATGTTTTCTTATTTAGAGCGCGGCTTAAAGTTTAAGACCGACTGCACAGGTTGTAAGAAGACTGAGATTTACCTAACTCGCTCAGCTTGATAAATTTCAATAGCAATTTGAATTCAATTCCTAGTTTATACTTATAGATGCTAAGAATTTAATCACACCATCTCTTTAAGTTACCTATTCCTAATATGAAGACTTATAACATTGCCAGGATTGTAAAAGGTGGCGATCGATAGTCTCTACCTACCCCAATGGGAACTAATGGCCTGAGTATATATGTATGTTATATATTTGGTATTTATAGTGATAATTAGACAATTGATTATTTTACAACCCGCGCTAGTCAAGAGTGATGGACTATGGCCGAATCCTCTATACCGTGTATGCTCGAGCCCCTCAGTGTCAGTGGGGACATATACATAAGGGCTGTGAGGACACAAAGTACTTGAAACTATCAAACTCTTTCTCGCCAAAAGAACTATTAATTTCAAGTCTTCTTTTACACACTTACACTGACAATATATATTCTAATGGAGAAAACTTTTTTCTTCTATATTTCCTTTTATAAATTGTGTTACCAATGCTGTGGGTTTCAAAAAATTCAATTCTCATACGAAACCGTAAAACAAAATTTAACGATCTTTAAATTAGAAGTGAATAATTAACTAATATTATAAAAATCACAGCTATTGAATACCAGTTAAATTAAATAACTTTAGTGAAGTTCATAACTACATATTATATTCTTAGCTTTAAAATACATAGCGAAAGTAAATAATTCAACACACGCGCGTCCATATATGTAATACTGTCACTTTCAGTAATTAATTTAAACAAAACCTACCCACAACTTTTATCAAAGAAAATATACTCAAACAAATTTTATCGCCATCTTGAAATCGCTTTGAAATTGAAACGAAAACAGCAACTTTGACAGTTAAAGTTGTTCGCGGCGAGACAAGCAAGGATACGACCCTATTCAGCCGCTGTTGGATACACGGCAATACAGTTTCACGCACCAACTCAGCTCCTCCGGCTAAATACTGATAACATCTTTGGAGGGTACCTTTTTGTAAAACAAGGTTTTCATACAAAATTCAAAATGAAAATGGTATTCAGACTAAGATACCACAAATACATATATATACACTCACGCCGATATTTCCCATTGGGGTAGGCAGAAACTATTGATCATTACTTTTTTTGGCAAACCTCTCTAGCCTCGGTCACATCCATCAATCTTCTCATACATGCTCTTTTACTCTTCATACTTCGGACGCCTGCCTTTTTGAGCACACTTGCTATTTGGTCCAAATGTGTCCTCCGAGGTCTTGTTCTACTAACATAACCATCCACATTTGCTCTACAAATCTCTTTAACATTTTAGTATTGTCCATCCTCTCCATGTTCCCAATCCATTGTAACATTCCTTTTTCTATACATACATACATATACTCACGGCTATAAAACCCTTAACGGGGTAGCCAGAGCTTTGGAATCACAAATTCCTCAACCATTTTTGGAAGTTGATTGGGGGAAAGATGATAATAATAAACGTTTTTGGTGACGGGTCTCCAACCACATCGCCCAAAAATCACTTAAAAAGCCCGAAAAGGGCAGAAATGGGATAGTGTTATTCTAAGCCGACACCACTCGGCGATCCTTTTTCTATCTTTTTTATAATATCATATAATTTTTAAAATGTAAAGTATTTTTATACAAAAACAATGTAATCTTCTGAATTAAATAAAATGTCATAACAGCCGTAATGTTTGAATATTATAATTTATAATACAAACTTAACCGCAGTTCTTTTTAATTTAATTTCGTATGAAACGCAGCTCGTCCCACACAAAGTCTTTACACAAAACGTCTTTTTCAGCTTCCATTGTTTACATTATTTGTCTTTGTTGAACCTGAGATGTATGTTCGTCTCATTCTTACTCTTGTCATCATTGCATGTTGTTGTCTTTTTCACTCTCATTTAATTTTCACGCTTGACGCCACTCCACAGATAAGTTTCCTGAGATTTTTATTTAATTTCCTTTTTATTTATTTTCGTGTTGTTGTTGTTTTATTTGTGGCAAGTGGAAACTTTGATCTCAAATTCAAACGTTCACGCCGTATATCCTGGAAGGGGTTCGCAGATGTACGAATAGTTCTAGACTTATTTATAATTCATTTCTTTTCACTTAGTATTCGAGGTCCCACGTTTTGTATAGTACTCACGTGATAGGGGGCAGGCCTATCTTGTTTTGTACAAATACACTGGAAACTTTGATGAGATTCCTTTCAAAATGAATTGGAACTCTTTTAATTATTCAGGAACCCAAAATCTAAGTACTTAAATTACCAATCTTCGTTCGTTTAGTTAAGCTGAGATTAAAAGTATTCTGATGTTTTTCCTTCCTTCCAAGGATTTATAGCCGTCAGTATATGTCACTTTTGGCCTATTTTACTTTATTCCGCCCTCAAGGTACCGGAATTGGTTGAAGAAAAATTATATGTCCCCATAAAATTCCGAGTAAATTAATTACTATTAACTACAGGGAATATTATATATTTAACGTGTAGTGCCGGCTTAGAATGTCGCTACCCCTTTCTACCCACGGGGATCGTAAGAGGCGACTAAGGGTATTGGGCCTTTTTATTGGATTTTTGGGTGATGCGGTTGGAGACCCACCACCAAAAACCTTTATTTTACCGCCTTTTCCCTCTCAACTTCCAAAGTGGCTGAGGAATTTATAATTCCTTGGCTCTAGCTGCACCTTCCTGGGAATTATAGCCGTGAGTGTATGTATGTATGTACAGGGAATAGTTTATTATGCATAAACTTTTATAATAAATACGATACGTCAGAGATGAGGTGATACAACATCAAAAAGTGGCTGAGGAATTTCTATTTCTGAAGCTCTGGATACCCTTTTTTGGGATTTATTGTCGTAGTTCATCTTGTATTATAAGTAACTTAAAATACATACATACATACATATACTGTCGGCTATATTTCCCTACAAGGGGTAGCCAGAGCTAAGGAATTAAAAATTCCTTAGCCACTTTTGAAAGTTGAGTGGGGAAAAGTCTGTAAAATAAAGGTTTTTGGTGATGGGTCTCCAACCGCATCGCCCAAAAATCCAATAAAAAGCCCCAATACCCGTAATTAGGGGTAGCGACATTCTAAACCGGCACTACACACACGGCATAACTTAAAATGTTTATGAAAAACATCTTAGACATTTTAGAACAATGTTGTTATGAAAGTCAGCAATAAAGAAAAATTAAAAAAGTTGTTATAAATAATTCACCAAGGAGGTCGTGTATCTGTCACCAACAAGTATTATCCAGAGGAGGAATGCAGTAAGCGTTTCTTTTCTTGTTCAATTATAATATTGTTTTGCGTTTTATTGCACGCGATGTGGATGGATGACCCTTTTTGGTAGGGCTGGCGATTGCGTTTATGTTATGTCAGTAAAACTTTCATATTTTGTGTACTTACTTAAGGTTCCTTCATATCTCAATATTTTTTTTAGTAATGCAGAGTACTACAAAAATATCAAAACGCTTCACTTTAAAATATCAATCTCATTGCAAGAAGAATTACTATATAAAAATGAATTCCTTGGCAATTATAAAACTATACGTTGTTAAAATCTTGAATTAACTGGATAATATGCTGCAAAAAATGTTTATTTCGTAATAAGCATCCGTATTCAGTATTCAACTAGTATACAACACAAAATAAATTTCTACTTTAATTTCTAATAATTCAATATCCTAACTACCATGGATGTCATTTACAAAGATTTTTTTTAATTACAAATTTTAGTTTACTGGCAGCTTGATTAACTTAAGGTTTTGACCCTTTTCAATTAATTATTGGACGATGTGGCAAGAACCAAAAACCCATCACTACCATACTCACTCATATAAATTCTATAGTAAGCTTTTATTAATCAACCACAAAATATTGAAATACAAAGTTCAAAACCTTATTCTCTAAACTGTTTGCTTACCAACCCTAACCGCAATGACCCCGCGAAGCTGTTAAAAAGATATAAAAAAGTAATAAAACGCAACACCCGATAGAAGGGTTCCTCCCCCGCACCCCTCGCCCCTCAACCCCCATTCTAATTCTTAACGCGAACGTGAGGAAGCATTCTTGGGGAGGTTCGGTAGTGTTGGTATTAAATTTGCGGTAAAGGGGTTGGTGATGGCATAGATATTGTAGTAGCCCTTGATGTGTGAATAATATAGGAAAGAAGAAAGTTTGTATTTTACTATTGCAATCTTCGGTCATATACACCAAAGAACACACTACATACAAATTCAACAGACGAAAATGGATTGCGAGTGAAACAGTGCTTACCATATAAAAAGCACGTATCGAAGATTGCAATACAAAATTACATACCGAAATTATCTTTTTACTGTTTTCACATAGTTGTTCACTTATAATGTATCTGCTTTTATTTGCTGTGTAGTGTCGGCATAGAATAACACTACCCCATTTCTTCCAGTGGGTGTACGTAAGAGGCGACTAACGGATTTGGAGCTTTTAAGGGATTTTTTGGCGATGTGGTTGGAGACCCATCACCGAAAACCTTCATTTTACCATCTTTCCCCCACTAAAATTTCCAAACGTGGCTGAGGAATTTCCAATTCCTGAGCTCTGGCTACCCCTTCTAGGGATTTATAGCCGTGAGCATATGTATGTATGTTTTATTTTGAAAATTCTTTTGGTATTATATGAAAGTTTAGATACAACCGTGATAGCTCTGTGGGTAGAACACCGCTTATTCATGATTATCATGGTTCTTAACGGTGAGGGAAAACATCGTGACGAAACCAACATGGCTGAGGTGTATTCGGCGATGGGCCTGCCCCCTATCACGTGAGTACACTGTCCAAGCAAAACATGGGTACTCTGAACACCAGGTGAAAATGTTGCGTTATGTTCAGAAGTATTGGTAGAAACGCTGCCAACTCCTTCGGTGATATATGGCGTGAACATTTCTGTTGAGAGCCTAGAACCTTATTCGTTACAATTAGTAAACAAACGAAAAATGCGTTCCTCTTGTGGAAACAGCAAAGATATACTGGCCAGTACACCCTGCTGTGTACCAACTTATAATTTGTATCTATGCTTAACTCGAAATACACTTACACTCCGCGATGTAGGAATATGAGTGAGACGCTGCTATGTGCTATGAGTCCGCAGTAGTGTGCGCTCTAACATGACTCCCACAGTACTCCCCTCCTAGTCGATACGACGATATCAAAGCTAGGAGGTACCTATTACCAATTACCAAATTCAGTGTGAGCAGTGAGGCCGGTGATTGCATGCCTGTAGATGCTCTGCTGAATGAATGGTGTGGTGAGGTAAGCGAGGAAAGAAGTTGCGGGTAGATCGAGAAATGTAGTAGAAGGAAGCGTGTGTTCTTATCGAGGGGTCACCACTGTAGGAACAGCAAAGATATACTGGCCAGTACACCCTGCTGTGTACCAACTTATAATTTGTATCTATGCTTAACTCGAAATACACTTACACTCCGCGATGTAGGAATATGAGTGAGACGCTGCTATGTGCGTTTGAGTCCGCAGTAGTGTGCACTCTAACATGACTCCCACACTCTTTATAATATAAGTATAGACAGGGGCGTATCCAGCCCTAAAAGAAGGTTGGGGGCATAGGCACCTAAAAATCCTCTGGCCATAGTGTTATATCATCATGCTATCAGCAGTCCATAAAAGTGAGGTCGTAGGTCAATTAAGGTTGTGGGCATACCCATCTGGCCAATATGGCTGGATCCGCTCTTGAGTATAGATTTAGATAAAGTTATCAGTATAGATCATAGAATCATTATACATGTTTACACAACATAATGCATTTATTTATTTATTTACTTATTTATTTATTTATTCATTCATTGTATAATTTGTATATCAATCTTATATATATGTAGGGTAGACCGGGTACAATAGTACCACGGGTCAATAGTACCATCGGCGATATTTCTGCACACAAGCGACGTTTGTTTGTGTGCGTAGCGTCAGAATATGCGCTTTTTGTGTTTCGAACCGCTCACAAGTCGGCGTTGCTCGCGCTGAGAAACGGACGTGTATAGGAAGGATTTTTGTTTTTTGCCCAGCTGCGGTAAATTTTCACCTCAAATATATATGCCCATAAGATGCGTAATATGCTCTTTGTTACCAAGGTATTGTTTTCAATAGTTTATCCAGGCTTGACACTTTGTATGGACAACGAATTCTTGACATTCACTGTGAAATTGACTGGATTTTAAGTGAACTTTTCTTGACTACCTACTTGGAACAGTTGTACCAGTCTCCGTGGGGTCAATTGTACCGGTACAATCAACCCCGTGGTACAATTAACCCTACTCATTGCATTTTAATTTACAAATAGAGAATCCCCCCTGAACTCACACATAGAAGACCCTTTAGTACACTTTCCAATAACTTAAGTAGTGAACTTCGAAACAGACCGCTCTCTTACACTTCGCCTTCACCAAGTAAAAGTCACCAGCACTTTTCTCCAGAAGCAGTTCGTCCACTACCTAAAGCACCGCCTCGAAAAACGACCAATCGTGGAAGAAAGAAGAGGCAAACAGCTATATATACTGACACACCGGAGAAGGATGCTATACAGAAAGAAGCAGAAGAAGCGGAAAAGAAGAAGAAGTCAAAAAGGATTTAGGAAGCTTTGAACAGGGTAAAGGAAAGGGAAAAGTAGTCAACCAAAAACTTTAAAAAGGAAAGCTGCAGAAAATGATCCTATGAGTTCTGAAGAGGAAGAAGAATGTTATTGTGTTTTATGCATGGAGCCATTTAGTAGAAGTCGCCCTAACGAAATTTGGGTTCAGTGTTCGCAATGCGGGATGTGGGCACATGAAGAATGTACGCCACAGGAAACTAATTATATATGTCACAACTGTGAATCAGATTAATTTTTTGCTCCTTTTTGTAGTAGGTATAAACTATCTGGGTCAATTGTACCAGGGGTCAATTGTACCTTCATATAAAAATAGATTTTTAAGTTTTGATATTTCTATGATTGTTATTATGCTTATTGTTGATTCAGAAGCAATATCCGAGCCAAATAGATGACATGCTATGTGGAAACAGTTAGTTTTTTTTTGTTTTTATGGAAGAAAAGTTATTTTTTTGTTTTTAAACTTAAGTCTTGATTTTTCATACTTGTTCCTAAATATTTTGATCTCAATTAATAAAGACTGATGATTGCAGGAGATTAAGAGTATAGAATACCAATGAAGGTGATGATTAAATGAACATAATGAGTTTTATTGCCTTATATATTATTGGTACAATTGACCCGTTGCAGGGGTCAATTGTAACATAAGACATCGTATAGTTCAAATTCGTTTTTCATTAAGTATTCGAAATAATAATTCAATTCTGCATTCTTGAATTTGTAGCTAATGAATCTAGTTTTTACAGCATCCTAACATAATAAGTTATATTTCATTAGATTTCTCAATATTGAACAATTTCCAAAAAATGGTACTATTGTCCCCGGTCTACCCTAATGTATGTAGCTATTTACATTTTCCGTATCTTTTCATTTATATTTTATGTAATATTTGTATTCATGTTTATTTACAAATATGTGTATATGTTTGTTTATATATATTTATATATATTTATAAGTCTATATGTTTCAGTATCGTACGTATACTCTGGGGAAATAAGTGACATTTGGTGCTTGGTTGGTTGTTGACAAATTATTGTTTTTCTTTACTTTTGTTTTAAATTCTTTACTTTTGTTGTTAAGTTTCTGTTTTAGCAATTGTTTGTATATTTGATTAAGTATTTTTTTAATTAGTTAGTTAGTTTTACTTAAGTTAGGTTATAGTATAAATATAAAATTCTGTGCGCCAACTGAAAACCAGCGTATGGGAGATTCATCAGCCTGGCTGCTTGTTTCTTCCATACACATGCTGAGTTGGAGCCTATTTGGTACAAATCTTGTCATTTTCCGCTTGTTAATTTTTAAATTGTGTGTTGTAAAAAATTTGTTCCAAATAAACATTTTTTCTTCTTCTTCTTCTTCATTAAATACTGTTTATTTAATGCGTTATGTATATATTAAGTATGCCATATAATTTGATCCTTTCATTTAGCCACCTTCGTAAATGTTCTAGTCGTGAAGGTATAGAAACGGTAGTAATAATATCCAAGTGTGTGCTGTTGACGCAACTATTAATCTCAGTTTGCTTAATTCCAAAAGTTATTTGTTCATAATTAACCAGTTTCGAAAATACATCAAATTTTTATCGTTGCTGTACAGTGGTGGACGAAAGTGACTTGACTAATTAATATAATAATAATAAATAATAAATCGCTTTATTTTTCATTTTCATTTTTACAAAAAAATCATCATTACGTTGAACCTTGCACTAGGCATGGCCTGTATCGCAAGGTTCCTATTTTATCTGCTTTATATTAAATTAAACAATTTAAACGAAGAACAAAGCAAAGAAAAATGGTTAAAAACTATAAAAAAAGAGAAATAAGTAAACTCAAACAAATTATTAAATATAAACTAAACTTAAAAAGAATAATAATCCCTAAATACAAATATGACAAAAGATTTAATCTAATAAAAAGAAAAACAATTGAGCTTTACTTAAATGCTACTTAAAAATATAAACTAAACTTAAAAAAGAATAATAATCCCTAAATACAAATATGACAAATGATTTAATCTAATAAAAAGAAAAACAATTGAGCTTTACTTAAATGCTACTTAAAGTCGGGCAGGTGCGCGTGAAGTGCGTGTACAATTTAGTGTATATGTAGGAATGAAAAGAAAGAAAACTCATGTATGTGTGTATGTGTATGTGTGTGTGTGTGTGTGCGTGTGTGTGTGTTTCTAACCTAATACATTACTCTAAGAAGAGATTCTGTATCTTCGTAGGACAGCGAAAGAAGGTAGTCCTTTATGATTTTTTTGCATTCTCTGACTGATATTGTATGGAAAATGATGCTGTGTAGTGTCGGCTTAGAATAGCATTACCCCATTTCTTCAGGTGGGTATACGTAAGATTCGACTAACGGTATTGGGGCTTTTAAGGGATTTTTGGGCAATGCGGTTGGAGACCCATCACCAATATTCTTTATTTTACCATCTTTTCCCCACCCAACTTTCCAAAAGTGGCTGAGGAATTTCTCATTCCTTAGCTCTGGCTACCCGATTTAGGGATTTATAGCCGTGATTATATATATGTATGTACAAAATATATATATTTTGAGCCTTGCACAGTAAAAAACATTAGTCGTTCAAGTTCATAAAGGATTCAAGAGTAGTACCAGTAAATGACATTCTAGTAGAGCAAACAAGAATATGGCAAATTGGTACTGCTAAACAAAACTTAAATATTTGTTTCCTTTCACTGTCATATAGAATCAACGATTCACTATAGTGTCAACATAACATACATACATACATACATACATACATATACTCACGCCATTAGTTCCCATTGGGGTAGGCAGAGACTATCGATCGCCACTTCGTACGATCCTAACAAACCTCTCTAGCTTCGTTTACATTCATCAATCTTTTCATACATGCTCTTTTATTCTTCATACTTTGAACTTCATACTGTCAATATTATGTCACATATATCACAATAGAGTGTCAACATTTAAAATAAAGGTTATTTTAAATAATGTATCCGTGAAAAGTGGTATTAAGCTAAGATCAATGCTCATGGCTATAAACCCTTAAAATACATCGCTTCAGAATTAGAAATTCTTCAAGCACTTTAGACTAAGAAGATAATAATGATGATGGGTCTCCAATCATACCGCCCAACAGTAACTTAAAAATTTCTAAAACTCTATATCACCTTTTCCGGCATCTTTGTTTATATGTTTGTCTTTAAATTAAAATCACATACAAACATATAGATAGATAGATAGATAGATAACTCGTTTATTTATGTTAACATAACACCACATACAATATGAAAAACAATACATAAAGTGAAAAAAAAACAATATTTTAAACTTAAAATTAGTGCTATGGTAACACAAACTAGGTCCTAACTCAGTGCTTGATATTGCCAAGTGGCAAAACACTGGTTTTCAGTTAAGGCCTACACTACACTACACATAATTAATTAATATATAAACAAAATAATCTGTGTCTGCCACATTTGAAGTAAACAAAATTGAATAAATAGTAAAGGAACAGACAGTAAACTAAACAAATGCACAACAAAAAAAAATAAAATAAAAAACAATATCTTTTAAAATTATCTTTAAACATATTCGCTCAGAACATTAAATAATTAAAAGAACAAGAAAAAATTATCAGTATTCACAAATTCTCAAGTAAAGTTTCACATGAGAAAACCAAGCAATACATTTATACATTAGTTATTTTTATTATTTTTATTATTTTACTGGAAGTTTACTTGCACGTGTGAGAAAGTCTTTGAGATATTAATTTTTTGTTGATTCAGAAGGAGCGTTTTGTACTGTTTTTTGAAATTAAATCGGATATACTTACAGGGATAACCAGATCTGAATAATTAGAATTCCTCAGCCACCTTTTGAAGTTGAGTGGAAAAAAGATGGTGAAATATAAGTTTTTGGTGATGGGTCTCCAACGGCATCGCCCTAAAACAACAAAAAAAGCCGCATACCCTTAGTCGCCTCTTATGACACCCGGGGATAGAAAGGGGTAGTGACATTCTAAACCGGCACTTCACGACTATACACATGTGTCTTTAAAATTAAAAAAATGTTACTTTTTAACCACTTGTGCACTCGCCACTCCAGTAACCGATCGCTCCTCCGCCCAATGTGTGCGCAGCGGAATATTTGTCAGTCACTATGACAGCTCTGTGTACACGACTATACTTCGATTCTATCTTGCCTTTTTGACCGCGATCCGCCGCCATATTGGTTTGTTATGTCAACTTTTGTAGTAACAAGTTTTCTGATTTCTAATATTTTGATAACTTTACTGAGTCGGTATAGAGGACGGAGGGAAGAAGTGTCGTTCTGTTTCTATAACCTGATTTTGGAATACAGTTTCTTTTTATCAATAAATTATATTTTAAACCACTAAATATGTTTTCTAAGTTATGGATGATAAGGATGAAAAAAACATACTCAAAGATTTTTATATTTAGAGTTAATATGACAGTGAATGAATATGAAGCCATAACAGACTTTTTAACTTCAGTATCGCTGCAAAAAATGAACTCTGAATCGTTTTTTATAAGTTAGTAACAAAACAAAAATTGAAAATCTATACTGTCATCATAACATAACTTAAATCGATTGTCAGTATGGTGTGGATTATGACATGCAGAAGTTTGTTTGAAGTTGGATCAGTCTCTATGTAAAGATTAATTTAATCATGTCAAAATAGAAGCTGAGTTTGCACTTTACACAAAAAACTTTATTATTAATATTTTAAAAAACACTGATGGCTCCGTCAATTATAGTATCGTATAATGTGAATAATTCCATGTGAGATAAAGTCTGAAGAATAAATAAAAGATGTATAGAAGAAAGAATAAATAGAACATGCGTATGAAAATATTTTTCTTTCTTTTCTTCTTTCTTTCTGTAGATAACTGAATTTAGAGAGGTTTGCGATCGACCAAAGTTTACGTCGCGACGACTTTTACTTTCGAACCTACCCGAACAGTAACTATTGGCGTGAGTTTATTTATGGGACAATACCAATAAAAAATGTTGATAAAACTGTACTCTCGTTTATTAACTAAAGTTAGTTATCATTTATAATGTCTGTTTTTTATAGCTAAAATCATGACACAAATACCAATGTTACAAACATATTTAACTGTTTAAATATTGATTGAAGCAAATTTACGGAGTTAGGTAATAGTTTAAAAAAGTGTTATGGATAATTCAATAACATTAGCGATAAACATTAAGTCACAACGTTTTTTTTTATATTGATTCATATGTAAGCTCACGGCTGTCAACATAATAGGGGTACACAGAATCAACAGTTCTTCAGACACACTGACTGTGTTAACTGGTAGGTTTTCAAATACATCACTTCAAAACCTCAACTCCTTTAGACTTTCTTTAGTCACACACAGAAAGAGGGGTTAGTGCTTCTGAAGCTGACGCTACAATATTTAAGTACTCTAGGACAAACTAAATTTAGAAACCATATTAAAACAATTAAATATTTGAAACACACTCTCAAGACTAAGAAAAAACCCATGACTACCTTACCACTGAAACACCGTTACCACCATGGTATGCAATAGTAAGGGTGGATATTGCAAACTGCTCACCCCCATACAATAAAAGCGTGAACATATTAATAAACCCATCATTCTAACACTACTAAGCCACTGCACGTGCCTGTAATTGGTTTTTGGTACTGCGATGTATTCGGTACAAACGCGCTTGAATTCAAACTCAAAATCAATAAATCAGTCGTGATAGTCCAATGGGTAGAACGAGCGCCCGTCAATACAGACAGGTATGAGTTCAATTCCCGGTTCAGGCCTACACCAATTCGTTTTTCTAAAATCATATAGATGGTTAATTTATCATGGTTGTTAACGGTGAGGGAAAGCATCGTGAGGAAATCCACATGGCTAAGTTTTACTTAGTCATATGACAGTGTATTCATACCAAACGGCGATAGGCCTGCCCCTATCACGTGAGTACACTGTCCATGCAAAACGTGGGAACTCTGAACACCAGGTGACGATATCACGTGATATTCAGAAGTATTAGCACCTCGCCAACCCCTTGGGGTATACGGCGTGAACGCTTGAATCATGAATCAAAATCATAACATATAACATAACATAAACGTTCACGCCGTTTATCCCCGAAGGGGTTGGCAGAGGTACCAATACTCCTGAACTCACATGGCAAGCGCCATCTAGTTTCCAGAGAAGGTACCCACGTTTGGCTAAGACAGTGTACTCACGTGATAGGGGGCAGGCCTATCGCCGTTTTGTTCGAATACACTGTCACATGACTAAGTACAACTCAGCCATGTGGGTTTCCTCACGATGTTTTCCCTCACCGTTAGCAACCATGATAAATTAACCACACATATGACTTTAGAAAAGACAAATTGGTGTAGGCCCGTCCCAGGATTGGAACTCACGCCCTTCTGTTTTACGGGCAAGTGTTCTACCCACTGGACTATCATGTCGCCAAATCAATCTTTACGATTTAAACCCCCGTTGGGAAGGAGAGGTCCAAATACTTTTAAACACTACGCTCTTTTCCAAAAAAATACCGGGTGTTGTGAGTCTCAACTTTTTACTTTGATAGTGCATTCACAACAGACGGGGCAGGCCTGTTGCCGTTTTGTAAGAATACATACTTATACATATATACATATACTCACGGCTATATTTCCCTAAAAGGGGTAGCCAGAGCTAAGGAATTATAAAGTCCTCAGCCATTTTTGGAAGTTGACTGGGGAAAAGATGGTAAAAATAAAGGTTTTTAGTGATGGGTCTCCAACCGCATCGCCCAAAAATCCCTAAAATCCCCAATACCGTTAGTCGCCTCTTACGTACACCCACCGGAAGAAATGGGGTAGTGCTATTCTAAGCCAGCACTACACAGCAATACATTACACATATTATGACTAAGGTGTAGAGTTTGTGAAATTAGGGCGTGAAACGTAACAAGCTTGTGCAGTGCTATTCCTATTTTATCCATTTAGCAACATTTATCATAAAAATGTATTGTTGGGCTAGTTGGCCATTACTCATGTGTGCACAATAAAAACTGTGTACTGTACTGTACAAAGCAAAAACTGGCTGCTCGAACGTATGAGTTTGCGACATATTGCCACATACCCACATTTTGCTTGGACGTACGGAGTGTACTTATATACATACATACATACATAGCTAGGTAGCCAGAGCTAAGGAATTAGAAATTCCGCAGCCACTTTTGGAAGTTGATAAAAAAATGGACGACACCCTCTCACGACACCCGTGGGTAGAAAGGGGTAACGACATTCTAAGCCGGCACTACACAGATAATGTACTTATATAATAACGTGATAGGGAGCAGTGCACTAACGACATAAATTTTTGCATTCAACCTCCATATTTTAAGAAGTACATAATTGATACTAATTTTTCAATAAACATTAGTCACAAAGATTAAGGTTGAATTGAGGTATAAAAAATATTGATTAACTAGCAACCCATCCTGACTTCGCATGTCTAGGAAGTGTTAAAATTATTTTTTAAGGAAGGCAGGCAAGTAACGGTTACCAACACTCACCTATAAGTCGGTTAGCTTCGACTGTACGTGAGAAAAATTACGATTTGCTCACAAGTTTATAATCATTAAAGTTTTGTGGTAGGATCAGGACCTGATTTTTTAACAGGCAATCATTTTTTTAGTAAAATAAATTACATAACATAACATAAACGTTCACGCCGTTTATCCCCGAAGGGGTTGGCAGAGGTACCAATACTTCTGAACTCACATGGCAGCGCCATCTAGTTTCCAGAGAAGGTACCCACGTTTTGCTTAGACAGTGTACTCACGTGATAGGGGGCAGGCCTATGCCGTTTTGTACGAATACACTGTCACATGACTAAGTACAACTCAGCCATGTGGCGATGTTTTTCCCTCACCGTTAACAACCATGATAAATTAACCACACATATGACTTTAGAAAAGACAAATTGGTGTAGGCCCGACTCAGGATTGGAACTCACGCCCGTCTGTTTTCGGGCGGGTGTTCTACCCACTGGACTATCATGTCGTATAAAATAAATTATTCATGAAAAATATGTGTCCATTAATTTTAGCTAACAGTCATACTAAATACAACACTCTTTTCTCACGCCTTTCATCTGAGTGCACTCAAAACATAAATAAAGTGTCCCATTAACCGAACAAATCTAAAAAACAGAGTATCTAAACTGTTGGTTTTCCTACAAAGTAAAAATGTGTGTCACGTTGGGCTGTTGGCTCGGTCGGTTGGCAAGTGTGGCCAGTGTTTGCCCGCGTTCGAGTGCTACAATGTTTGCGCTCGGCCGCGTTCGTTCGCCGCGATGAAAGCTGCCGACTAGCATGGTGGCAACACAGGTTGGGATCTAGGGAACTTCGGTGACACATGAAAAATTAAATTCATACTCATATAAATGCCAAGAGCTCCTGAATCAGCTGATCCTGAATCGGACTTCATGGTTTTCTTAAATCTCTTAAATAAAATAAATAAATAAAATAAAATAATCATTTATTTCAAAGTAAAAAGATAAATCTTTGTTTTTTGAACGTCAAAATTCAACTTAATACTAAGTTTACTTCGGATTCGGAAGGTGTTTTGTTGAGAGAAGAACCCGTAAGAAACTCGTCAACACATATCTTTTCTTACGTCCATTACAGTTTTGGTGTTAGCCCGGAAACATCCTGCACAGAGCCCTGATGACACCAAGCCACTTCATCATTAATGTAATCATTAACATTGTAATAGGCTTTTGAACTAAGATTTCTTTTAACTACTGCTTTGAATTTTGTTTCTGATAAATTTAAAATGTCCTCAGGTATTTTATTATACATTTTTACGCCTAACCCCATGAAAGATGTATTTACTAATAATACTAATCTTCGGATGTAACATTTCATATAATTATTGTAGAAATTCACTTAGGTAAGTTCTTTTAACCATAAAATTTGCATGGTATAGCTGTAGCTAATCACTAGATATTTTTTATTTATAAACTTATAAGTTGACTCAACACATCAGCAGCTATTTTAAACTCATTGAGGTAAGAAATATTAATTTACTTAAAAGCTAATTCCAGATTCACACGTCAAGATTCCCAATTCTCGTCTAAATCCGTCCCTTGCATAGTCTAGTACGTCGCTCTCGATATGTTTGAGTCGCCGCGGTTGTCACTGCACTGTATCACTGCAAGCTACTATTAAGACTTATTTTATTTTTTTAGGAAGATTTACAGACAAATGATTTCGACATATTTAACTCCAGCATTTCAGCAATCAAGCGATTACTTACCAATTCATTTTTTCAGAACATTTAAGTTAATTATTTTTATTTTATTTTTCTTTTTTAGCAATAGTTAATTTACTTTTTAGTATTGTTACCTTTATTCCTATTGTTCTCGGTCTGTTATTTGAATTTACTTTTAGTCTGTAAGTTGTTGTTTTTAGTTTAATTGTTATAGGTGGAGATTTTTAATTGGCATTGCATTATTTACTTTATTGTTTAGTTAATGTATACGCTGTAAATCTTCCAAATAAAATAAAATAAAAAAATACAATATAAAGGTAAAATAGATAGTCCAATGCTATTAACAAAGTTCCACAAATAGGGTTTTCAAAGCTTTCACTCGACACAGGTTGAACAGAAGATCATTTATTATGTTTCATTATTGTAGATATAAGGCTTAGATGAGCAGTTACCTATATCTTCCCGCGGGCGTCGTAAGAGGCTACTTAGGGAATTGAGGCTTTTTAGTAGTGTCCGACCGAAACTGGTTTTCCGGCCGAAACCGAAACCGTAACCGAATTTTCGGCCTTGGCTTCAGTTTCGGCCGAGTATTGGTATTTCGTGCGTCCGTCAAAGCGTTGCCATAGAAAACGAAGTTAGACGAGCGTGAATGTGCGTGAACTGAACTTGTCAATTAAGTTTCGGTTTCGGCAAAAGTTTCGGCCCATTTTCGCCGAAACCGAAACCGAGGCCGAAACTTGTTTTTTGGCAGAAACTCGGCCGAAACCGAAACCGAAACTGAACTTTCGGTCGGACACTACTTTTTAGTGATTGTTGGGCGACATATCAACAACTATGCTATAATTTAATGTTTTTTGACATGAATTCCTCATGTGGGGATTATTACTCATAAATAAAAGATGTTATTAAAGGAAAGAAAAATTTCGACACTGGCGGGGTTCGAACCCGCGACCTTCGGGTATACGCCCCCGTCGCTCTGCCAACTGAGCTACAGTGTCAGTTGGCATCCAGCGCGAAATTTCTCTATCCTTTGTTTCTTTTTTACACGTTCAAGTAGTGTTTACGTTTCCTACCTCCGAATTTTAACTAATTCGGACGGCCACTTGTCTACCTTTTCAGATAGAATGCAAATGTTGGAAACGCCTAACTATCACATAATTTAATGTTTTTTGACATGAATTCCTCATGTGGGGATTATTACTCATCAATAAAAGATGTTATTAAAGGAAAGAAAAATTTTTTCGACACTGGCGGGGTTCGAACCCGCGACCTTCGGGTATACGCCCCCGTCGCTAAACACTACTTGAACGTGTAAAAAAGAAACAAAGGATAGAGAAATTTCGCGCTGGATGCCAACTGACACTGTAGCTCAGTTGGCAGAGCGACGGGGGCGTATACCCGAAGGTCGCGGGTTCGAACCCCGCCAGTGTCGAAATTTTTCTTTCCTTTAATAACATCTTTTAACTATGCTATATTTAACAACATTTTATTTACTTAAGTTCCAAAGGTGGCTGTGGAATTTCTATTTCTAAAGCTCTGGCTACTCCTCTTTAGGGTTTATAGCCATGAGTATATGTAAAAATGTATGATTATGAAAAAAGTCAGCTAATTCAGTTAATACAACCGGGATGGATTCTATTAAAGGATCCGAACGATGTTATTACTCATTACATGTGACGACACACGTAAGAAGTACATACTGCTTTCGTTTTTCATAGGGCTGTTTTGAACATACATATATACATACATACATATTCTCACGCCGTTAGTTCCTATTGGGGTAGGCAGAGACTATCGATCGCCACTTTGTACGATCCTGGCAAACCTCCCTGGCTTCGTTTACATCCATCAATCTTTTCATACATGCTCTTTTATTCTTCATACTGCGGACACCTGCCTTTTTGAGCACATTTTCTTTTTGATCCAAATGTGTCCTCCGAGGTCGTCCTCGACTAACATTACCTTCCACATTGGCTCTATATATCTCTTTCACCAATTTACTGTCATCCATCCTCTCTATGTGCCCAAACCATCTCAACATTCCTTTTTCTATCTTTCTTACAATATCATCTTTTACACCACACCTTTCACGAATTACATCATTCCTCACACGATCACATAACCTTACATTACACACTTTTCTGAGGGATCTCATTTCTACTGCATTCACTCTACTTTCATGCTTCTTCTGCCACACCCAACATTCACTGCCATACATAAGCGTAGGAACGAGGACAGCATCATGCACAGCCATTCGGGCCTTTTCAGACACCGACTGACTAGACATTAGACTATCCAGTGCTCCATTTACCGCATTACCCTTTTTCACTCTTCTCTCGATATCTTCATCACACTTTCCATCCCTAGTAAACAAACTTCCCAAATATACAAACTCTTTCACTTGTTCCACTTTCTTACCATTAATCTCAATCACGCATTCGGTCATATTCACCTCTCTCTCAAAAACCATAGTTTTTGTTTTATCCACATTCACCCTCATTCCCTTTTTTTCAAAAGACGCACATGCAATATTCAACATCTCTTGCAGCTCTTCCACCGATGATGCAAGTAGCACTTGATCGTCGGCATATAAGAGGCATTTAATGATGAATCCACCCATTCTCAATCCATAATCACTTTCACACAACTTTGTTAAACAGTCATCCATGAACAAATTGAAGAGCCACGGGGAAGCTACACAACCCTGTCGGACACCCCGAGAGATCCCGAACCAGTCAGTATTTTCCCCGTTTACTCTCACACATGCACTGGAATCCTCATAGAGTGATACCAGTGCACGTATAAGTCGACTCCCCAAACCGAACTTTGATAACATCTCCCATAAATACTTTCTTACCACCCTATCATACGCCTTCTCTAAATCAATGAAGGAGCAATACACCTTTCGGTTCTTAGCTAAGAACTTTTCGGTGATGCTCCTTGAAGAGAAGATTTGGTCCATACATCCTATTCCCTTTCTAAATCCTGCTTGCACATCCTAAATTTTATCATCCGTTTCATTCATCACTCTTTCAATCAAAACCTTTGCATACAATTTACCGACAATGCTGAGTAGGCTAATTCCACGTTAGTTTCTAGCCTCCTGGTGTGACCCCTTTCCTTTATATAGAGGCACAATTACCGCTTTGCACCAGTCTTGTGGCACTTTGCCACTCGACCAGCATTTTTGGAAAAGGAAGTACAACCAGGAAGCCACCACCCCTTTACCAGCCCTCAGCATTTCAGTGTTTATCCTGTCATACCCTGCCGCTTTCCCTAGTTTCATACTTTTCATTGCTTTCATTATTTCTTCCATACTGATCTCACTGTCACTAAAGTCACCCATAACGTCGTTCCAATCAACATTACTGCCGATTGGCGAAGAAATCGATGTATCCTCTTTTTCAAAGAGTCCCTCAAAATAGTTCTTCCATACTCGCCTTATGCTACTTTCATCCGTCGCCAATTCACCCTGTTCATCTCTCACAACATTCACTCTCGTGTTTTGGGAAACTCCCTTTTCTTTCCGGATATATTTCCAGAACAACTTTTGGTTATTCCGGAAATTATCGAAGAGTTTCCTCTCACACCATTCTATCAGATCACGCTTTTTCTTTTCTATTTTCTTCTTAACCTCATTCTTAACTCTCTTATATACATCTTCACTATTCTTCACTACATCATCTGTTACTCTCACATCCATTCGTTTACTAGCTTTAATCGCTAGTAAATCTAACCAAGCTTTCTTCTTACTATTTTGAACAATCTTGCGAATAAACTGGTTTCTAATTATTATAAAGAACCTTGTTAAAAATAACTTACTTATACCCCCTGGCACTGGCACATAATTCCCACTGGGGTAGGCAGAGATTATTGATAAGAGATACCTAAAAAAATCTTGACTTGTAGAACGAGAAATGGTGGCATAAATAATTAATTGGCAATACCAACTCGCAACCCGGCAAACTATGACTATGACAGAATATGTATAAATGTAGTTACAATAATTTAGATAATGAACACAAATTACTTGCAAAGAGCCAAAAGAGTAAGCCGGTTTGATTATTTGAAACTCAACATTGGATTAAATTCAAAATTGAAATAGGAGAAATACATTGGCGGCAGCTGTTATCCCAAAAAGTGGTAGCCAGATAAATGGAATCAGCAGTTTCACGAACACTAATGGAAAATTTAAGGCAATGGATGGTAAAAAAAGGGCCTTCAATGATGGGGTTCCAACCATATTGCCCAAAACACCTATTGCCTAAATTAGCCCCAATATTTGACCTCGTAAATACATTCGTATGTAAAGAATTGGTAGAGTTATTTTATAAGGCCAACTAAGTACTTAAACTCAAACTTTTATTGCATACCATAAGTGAACAAATAGTTGTTGTAATCACGGTACAGTAACAAATATGCAAATATATAAAGTATTACATATCGCACTCTCAGAACGAAAGAGGCTCAAGTCGAAAACAGTGATATTGAGTAGCAACCATAAAGAGGCATATAATGTTCTAGAACAAAGGCACTTATTGTTATAGGCACAGAAAATTTGCTATCCTGTTTTTTTAACAATAAGTGCGTTTGTTTTACAATTCATCGGATAGAACATACTTTTTTATGTCTCTCTATGATTGAATCTCAATGTCGCTCTGTTTGACTTGAGCCTCTTTCGTTCTGAGAGTGCGATATCCTGGATTAACTAGTGGCTACTTTTTAACCGACTTCAAAAAAAGGAGTATTCTCAATTCGACCGTATTTTTTTTTAACTCATAATGAGCATAAATGATTGTTTCTTAGTCTTGGATGTTATTTATATGTGTATTTATAGAAAAATAATTGTATCACTGTGTTATCATCCCGTAATACCAGTTTTACTTAGTTTAGGCTTAACTTAAGCTGCGTACAGTATGTCTGTATATTATTTATTTAACTTCAGACTTCGAACTACCGTTCACCCCCCGTGAGAGGCAAAAGGGTTGGCAGGAATATTAATTCTTCTGAACATACATTCACATACTCATGGCAATAAGAGTAGCCAGAGCATTAGAATAAAAAATTCCTTGGGAACGTTTGAAGTTGACATACATACACATACATACATATAATCACGGCTATAAATCCCAGGAAGGGGTAGCCAGAGCTAAAGAATTAGAAATTCCTCAGCCACTTCTGGAAATTTGAGTGGGGAAAAGATAGTAAAAATAAAGGTTGTTGGTGATGGGTCTCCAACCGCATCGCCCAAAAATCCCTTAATAGCCCCATACCGTTAGTCGCCTCTTACGTACACCCACCGGAAGAAATGGGGTAATGCTATTCTAAACCAACACTACACGGCAATTTGAAGTTGAAGTTTGAAGTTGAGTAGGGAAAAAAAATAAAAAGAAAGGATTGTTGGCCTTGGGTCCAGCCACATCACCCAAGAATAACTTAAAGAGCCGCAGAACACTTAGGTTGCTCCTATTCTAAGCAGACAGTATACAGCACCAACATACTATTTTATGGAATATCAAGTGATAATTAATCCTATTATATTTTAATTGCTGTGTAGTGTCGGCTTAGAATAGCACTACCCCATTTCTTCCGGTGGGTGTACGTAAGAGGCGACTAACGGTATTAGGGCTTATAAGGGATTTTTGGGCGATACGGTTGGAGACCCATCACCAACAGCCTTTATTTTACCATCTCTTCCCCACTCAACTTTCAAAACGTGGCTAAGGAATTTCAAATTCCTTAGCTCTGGCTATTCCTTCTAGGGATTTATAGCCGTGAGTGTATGTATGTTTATCCAGTCATCAGTTTTTCCTCTCCATTTCTCATACTGTCCACTAAAAAATCTAGCCCCAATGAGAAAGCAAGGAAATAAAACAACCAGTAATATCTATAGCGTGTCTATTTACTTTATTGTAATTATTTTACACAGTATATTTAGTACGGTTTGAGATAAATCGTATTCAATGAGTCTTCAGAATCAGCTAACTGAAAATTATATGCGTTGTTTAAAGAGCTTATTCCATTTGTCTGAATGAAGACGTCTGAAAGCCACAGAATCTGAATTCAGACTAGTGGAATAACGTTCAAACTGAAATTTGTGAAGTGGAATAACAAGCGTCTGCGGCAGTAACTTCGAAGGACGTCTGAATTCAGCAACGAAAAAGTGTAATGGAATAAGCTCTTAAGTTTGACAAGTTGATACGACAAAATTCAGCTCTCATGTCTTCCATGATTATTAAATATTAATAACGCGTCGAAAGACGTTACGTAAGTAGTGATATTTATTGCATATGTCATAAAATATCTGATAATTTAAAATATGCCATACAAGTAGTTTCGCCTCGAGGAAAAAAAATACTTTTAAAACACCAAGATTAAAAAATATATAAAAATCCTTGGAGATTATAATAATAGAATACGTTAGAACCATCATCAATTCATTTAAAAGGCATCAAAATAACAAAAAAAACTTATTAAAGAGACACAAAAATTATACATCTTTAAAATACATCTCACAATTTTTCTGACTACAAATCAAGACGAACAATAATACCAATTTACTTGCTGATTCTGATCTATAGAACTTATTAAATAAAATTATGATGCCTTTCATTTCACAGTTTCTAAACCTAGCTATGGAAAACCGGCTATAAATAGATCTACTCTATTATATATCATATACATTTAATGTAATACGGATTATATAAGTTTAATTTACGTAAGACTTCTATCAATAATATTTACACATCACTACCTCGTAACATATTTATTTAGTAATTATATAAAATGAAAATTTAATTTAATATTGATAGTTGGTACTTATTTACAGACTTAAATTTATATAAGTATTTACTATACAGTTTATCGACTTAGTATTAATAACATATGATGGCAGATTTGTGTATCAAGTCTAACCTTTCAGAAATAATTTTAAGAGTCAGAATTACATACATATACTCACGGCTATAAATCCCAAGAAGGGGTAGCCAGAGCTGTGGAATTAGAAATTCCTCAGCCACTTTTGGAAAGTTGCATGGGGAAGAGATGGTAAAATAAAGGTTGTTGGTGATGGGTCTCCAACCGCATCGCCCAATGTTACCTTAAAAGCCCCCAATACCGTTAGTCGCCTCTTACGTACACCCACCGGCAGAAATGAGGTAGTGTTATTCTCAGCCGACACTACACAGCAGCTAGCTGATCGAAATATTTATGATAATTATATAGGCTTTGCATAATTATACTTTGTTGTGCATGAAACCTCATGTGGGAATTATTTTACTAATCAATCAAGGATCAATGCTGTGTAGTGCCGGCTTAGAATAGCACTACCCCATTTCTTCCGGTGGGTGTACGTAAGAGGCGACTAACGGTATTGAGGGCTTTTAAGTAACATTGGCGATGCGGTTGGAGACCCATCACCAACAACCCTTATTTTACCATCTTTTCCCCACACAATTTTCCAAAAGTGGCTGAGAAATTTCTAATTCCTTGGCTCTGGCTACCCCTTCTAGGGATTTATAGCCGTGAGTATATGTATGTATGTACGTAAATCAAGGAATAAAAAATATCGACACCAGCAGGGCTTGAACCCGCAAAATCCCGGTCTACGCCCCGGTTATGTGTTAACACAACCGTAAGGTGTTAAGAAGCAAGGAAAGACAAATTTCGCAACATTAGTGGTTACTTGGCACCATAGCTCAGTTGGTAGAGTGATCGGGGCGTAGACCGGAATATCGCGGGTTCAAGTCTTGCTGGTGACGATATTTTTCTTTCCTTGATTGATTAGTGATATAGGCTTTCGCCCGATTTTTGAATTGAGTATTCCAGCTGAGAACACCTCAAGTATCGTTCTGTCGCATTAAAATCTTAACAACTGACTGAGATAAAACGATACTTAAGTCCCTCTCAGCTTGAATACTTAATTCAGAAATCGGGCGTTTGTTCAGGATTTGCAGTTACGAAACCTAAATTTATTTATGTTTGACTCAGTACAATCATGCAAGTTTATCATTTCCCAGCTAAGTCATTATATTTTGTAAAATATGTTAGAGAAACGTTATCATTCCTAGCTAAATAGAACTAGTTTCACTGGACTTGCCTGAATTAATTAACAATAAAACCAGTGGCTTCTCAAATAAGAAGTGTGAATAGAAGAAGGACATGTGAATTCTAGTAAATGATGGCAAATCATTAAACGTTTTGTGCACTGTAAGCTAATACAATTATAAGTCAAACAACCTTATAAAATGAGACTGAGAAGACAAAACCCGAATAAAAAGCAGGCATAGAGAACTTGACTAAATAGGGAAAAATCGAAGACTTATATTCATAATTTCGTAAACGATTCAGTGTATTTCAACTGACTTAAGCTGAGTAAATGTATGAGGAACAAAGGTCGGAACATTGCATCAACCAATCAGAGTGTAGGGACAACTTATTTTGACAATTGGTTTTTAACGGTTTTTTAACAGTAATTTTGTAATAAATAAAGGAAAGAAAAACTTCGACACAGGCGGGAATCGAACCCGCGACCTCGGGTATACGCCCCGACGCTCTGCCAATTGAGCCACCGTGTCAATTTTAGTAATTTTGTACTGAACTACGTTTAATTTCTGCTCTATTTAGTTAAGTTCTCTATGGAAGCAGGCTAGAAAACTATGCCTTTGAATTTTATTAATGTGATCATTGCACTTATACAAATAAATCCAAATTCGAATTATTAGATAGAGCATACCTGGAGGCCTAGCACGAGCGCTATTTTATAATCACTCTGTCGGTTAGAATGTGATAAAAGTATACAATATTATGTAAGTGCGAAAGAGATGCCTGTTTTTATAGCTAGGGAAAACTAGTTAAAAGATCGCTCGTGCTTGCCTTACTGATCCATTAGTAGTAGCTCCAAATTGATATTCTTAGCGTTCAGTCTATGCTTTATGTGATCTGATTCTGAAACTAAACTAACCGCTTTTTAATAACTCATAATAATGTATTCACTATAATATCTACCGCATAGTCCAGTGGTTGCTGTACCCCTAATCAGAAAACCCCTCATTATTTGTATTATCAGACCTTGGAGAGGTTCCCGGGGAGATTTGTCTTCCATACATCAGTTCTGAGGGAGGCATAAATGAGGATAAATATTCAGAAGGTGGTCGGATGACTGTAGGCAAATATCCTGTGCCACTGTACGGTGGGGTTAGGAATCTTCTAGATGGCGAGAATTTGAAGCTTTGGTGTGTTAGAGGTGAAAATGCTGATTTTGACTGATAGTTTTGGAGGTAAGGCGGTGATCCTGTATGTAAATAAGGGTTGTGATCAGTTCCTGAAATCAGCATTTCCATCGCAGCGACCACGTCACCTTTGCAACGGTTAAGAGTAGCTTCTATATCGTTCCTGCTTCGTCTCGGGAACACTTTCAAAAGAACATCGATTGGAGACTTTTGGAACTGTTGAGTTTCTTCTTGATTCGGTTCTTGTTCGACCTCCTTGCGGGGGAATTTGAATTTGTATTCCGAATCCGTCCATTTTTCTTCTTCTTTCTTGATATCGTCTCGTTCTTTCATTGACAAGTTTTCTGGTGTCAAATTGGAGGTCTCTGATTGGTCTAATTCTTCTTCCACGTTGAGGTCGTCGGAGGGGGTCCGCGGAGGAGGCGGGGAGGCTGGCGGGGAGGCGGGGGGAGGCTCACGGTCCTCAGGAGATGGAGATGAGCTTACTTCTGTGATGCGAGCGCGTTTTTGAGCTGGGGACAAAGAGATTGTGTTAGACTAGAAGTGTTATTGTTGCACTAAAGCTATTGCGTGGTCTTACATAAGATATTTGCTAATGAACTAGAACATAAAGTGGAGAGTCATAAACTTTTAGTTCAATACTGATTTTTGGTATAATAACAATAGTAGTTTAGCTAAGCCTAGCACAAGAGGGCGATGCGATTAGTTATCAAACATGTTTTCTTTCAATATCTTTTTACTGTCTAGTGTCTGGTGTCGGTTTAGAATAGCACTTTCACATTTCTATCTGTGGGTGTTGGAAAGAGGTGACTTAGGGTATTTGGACTTTTAAAGAAGATGTTGGGCGCTGCGGAGACCAATCACCAACAATCTATATTTTACCATATTTTCTCCACCCAACTTCCAAAAGTGGGTAAGGAATTTCTTATTCTGTAGCTATGACTACTCCTGCTAGGGATTTATAGCCCTCAATATATGTATTTATCTCATCTTTTTACAGTCTTTACTTTTAGAACACATTGAATTTACAGTTTTCTATGGCCTATTCTAAAATAAAATTAGGCAATAACTTTAATGTCCCTTTAATAAAACTAAAACATCTATAGTTTATGGCCAAGCTATTTGCAAATTTATAACACAAAACGTTGAAATCAAAAACCCTGTTCTCAAAAATTCGCAACGTCAAAACCAAACACGAGCTAAAACCACAATTCATTAATATTGACGGGTTGATAGAATCACGATTGAAGTATTGACGGAATCAAATTTATAGTGAACCCTCGAGCCGCGGGGGTAGTAACCCCAATCACAAAACAATACATACACACCATTAAATTGGTACACATGAATGAAGTCCAACTTTCATTCTTTCCTTTTAATTGCTGGAAACAATTATTTTAGCGTAACCGCCCGCTATGGTGTGACAATTAAAAATGTACGGAGGTTTAAAGCTAAAAATGTTGACTTTAGGTACAATGGCTGAATGTGAGAAAGGGTTGGGTGCACTAGAACTTTTATATGAAATTTTCATAAGAAATATCTTCATAGAATTGAGAGCTGGAGCTGCTATTTATTGCTCCTAGCTGTTCTTTTCCAGATAATGTGCATTGACCACCATTTATGGGAAACTTTATCTTGCGCCAATAAGTATATACTTACAGTAACGTATACGAATCCGCTCGCACAACATAAGAATTTGCTTGAGGCTTTCCTCAATTTTACACACATACATAAATATACTCACGGCCATAAATCCCAAAAAGGGGTAGCCAGAGCTACAGAGCTGGAAACTCCTCAGCCACATTTGGAAGTTGATAGGAGACAAGATAGAGGTAAGAAGAAATAAAGTATCCTTGGTAATGGGACTCCAACCACATCGCCCAAATCCTACTTTAAAAAAGCCCCTTACCCTTAGTCGCCTCTTTCGACACCCATGGGTAGAAAGGGGTAGTGAGATTCTAAGCCAGCACTACACGGCACTATTATACTCTAATATCTAATGCAAATTTATGTCACAACTAAAAACTCAATTAATAATGTTAAAATAAATATATTTTCAGTTCATACAGAACACACTCAATAAAAAATACTTGAAACTCATCGTCCAAACTAGACAAACTTCATTTGATTATTTAATATGGTAATGAAAGCGTAGACCGCGAATAATTTTATTTAAATATCAACACAATAAACTATTCACAATGAGCAGATGTCCGCCTCTTTCAATTCACAACATAATAGCAATAACAAAACACATGATATCTCTTTTCATCCCACACAAAAACGTATACATTCAACCTCTTCAACATTGAATCAGAAAAAAGTTTTGTTGTTATAAAAAAAATGAAACGCTTTTTCAAAATGGCGTATGATTTTAATGAATTAGTAAAAAGGAATGTATTTAGAGGGCGTATATCACAAAGGCCGTATTGTAAAAGAAATTGTACTTTTTGATTTATTTTAAGCATCTTTAAGTGTTTTGTGTTTCCTTTGAGTTCTTTGTATGAGTGATTCTTTTAGCCAAGTTCTTTTATTAGCATTGTACTTTCGAAACAAAAGGTGCAAACACATAATATTCATACTTAATATGGTTGCTGTATATTTTAAAGTAGTTCTTAGTGTTCAAGGTCTTACAACATTAAATATTGACTCTGTCTAAAATAAAACTAATGTTTGTTCTATCTAGCACGTCTAAGATACAAAAATTGTTGCTTAAAATATGAAGGTAAACTTTCAAATATTATTTTTAACATCCAAGGATGAATATCTCTCATAGCCCATATGTGTCCCCACCAAGGGGCTCGAGCCCACCCTATATAGGGCGATTTGGCCATTGTCCACCACGCTGGCCAATTGCGGGTTGGCAGACTAACGACTACTACCGTAATAGTAGCCGGGACCGACGGCTTTACGTGCGCTCCGAAACACGGAATCATCTTAATTTTCGGATAATCAGGTGATTCAAGTCTGCAATATCCTTCCAGATTGAGTTAAATCATACAAATTAAATTTGTAAGGTTACCACCCCCCGGGGATCGAACACGAGACCTCCGTACTTGAAACCAAGCGCTTCCGCAAGACCACGATGAATATGATTCAACGATTCGGTATGCAAAGTTTTTTTTTGGTATTTATTAAATATTTTTATTCGATAGTAAACACGAAAATAAAAGACTAGGTAATTTGAATATTTTCCATTTAAAACGAGTAATTGTAAAGTTATGATTTTTTAAAGATTGTTCAACTTTTGTACTTAATGACGTCATCGATCGATAACATCACGTAGCGACATGCAAATGAAGCGAAATGTTTTATAAAAATGTTGCTGATTGCAAAACATATCACGAATTTGGGATGTCAAATGAAATTATTACGATATTATACTAAACAAACCTATGATTTTCGATATTTTATTAATAAACTGCAAAACCGTATGTCTTTGAAACAACATTGAAGGTCAAACACTGTTACAGTTTTTTGATAAAATAACAGTCATCTTAGCTTCAATTGATATCATTTCAAGAAAATATTGTTTATAACCATAATATCTCGAAATGGTTTGGTGATCAGCATCACTTTAGTAAAACTTTGCATACCGAACTAAAAAATCATAATTTTCTAATGCCGTGATAGTTTAGTAGATAGAAAATCGCTTATCGTGCCGACGATGAGGATTCAAAACTCAGGTCGAGTCTACACCAATTTGTCTTTTCTGAAGTGTTTATATGTGTGGTTAATTTATCGTTAACGTTGTTAATGGTGAGAGAAATCATCGTGAAGGAATCCACATGGCTAAGTTGTACCTACTTAGTCATACATACATATACTCACACCATTATTTCCCATTGGGGTAGGCAGAGACTATTGATCACCACTTTGTACCATCCTGGCAATCCTCTCTAGCTTCGTTTACATCCATCAATCTTTTCATACATGCTCTTTTATTCTTCATACTTCGGACGCCGGCCTTTCTGAGCACACACTCTATTTGGTCCAGTTGTGTCCTCCGTGGTCGTCCTCTACTTACATTACCTTCCACATATCTCTACATCTTCCACATAGCTCTATAGATCTCTTTCACCAATTTTACAATATCTATATATATATTTTTGGGCGATGTGGTTGGAGTCCCGTCACCAAAAACATTTATTATTACCATCTTTTCCCCAATCGACTTCCAAAAGTGGCTGAAGAATTTCTTATTCCAAAGCTCTGGCTACCCCGTTAAGGGATTTATAGCCGTGAGTATATGTATGTATGTTTTACAATATCATCTTTCACGCCGCATCTTTCACGAGTCACGTCATTTCTCACACGATCACATAATTAAGTTATCGACAATTGTAACATTATGCCTGTCATGTTAAGAACTATTTCTACACGAAATATTTTTCAAACTTATCAGTTGTCACTCGTTACTGACATATCTCAGCCGACATATGTCACTAACAATTGTCATGTTGGTGAAATGGGGGCCAGATGACATTGTCACGAGATGTTCAGAAGTATTAGTACCTCTGCCAACCCCTTCGACGTGAACGCTTGAGTCTTGAGTTTTACTACTATTAATGAATTGTATTCCGGTTTAGTTTATTAATTCTAATTGTGATATACGTACATTTAGTTATTACAGCCGAGATGCTTAACGTATGGTGCGTAAAGTGCGAAATACTGACATTTTGGATTTAACCATGGGATGTTTTAAAAAGACACTAAAGGTAATTCTTGTAAAATAGATCTTACTACAATGTTCAACATTTTTTAAATTATAAGGACCCAAATTGCACATCACCGTGTAAGTTCTGAGCCTGAAGACCCGGGGGCTGATTATGTTTCTTTAGCGACCGCGATTGTGTAGCAAGTTGCAATATTATCGCTGTCAAAAGTGTCAAATCGCATACAAATTTAAGACATTGACAGCGATAATCGTGCAACTTGCGACACAATCGTCAGTCGCAAAAGATACGTAATACGGGGGCCTGAGTCTTCCCTCGTTATTCCTAGGTAAATTTTTGTTTGGTGAGGACTACGGACCCACGTTAAGTGATTGGTTCGTGTGGTGGACAATCTGATTTAAAATGTCAAAATAGCGTTGGTAAATAAAAGTTAGAGAGTTAAAACAAAAATTATATTGTATCCAAGTCTATTTGAAAAATGGAAAATGTGAATATAAGGAGTTTCTTATTGCTTCTTCTCTTCATAAAATAGTTCATAGTTTAAAATTTTGACGCTAAAAAGCATCTATAAGATCTTATTTTATGTTAAAAAAATTGATTGAGCTTAAGAAATATTTTTCATTTATAAATACAGCCAACAACCTAAACTTTTGAGCCAGTTTTAAATACTGCAACCCAAGCATAAACAGTAGACAGCAGCAAACACACGACAATAGCGTCTCTGCCTGCCCCATTGTGTATCTAGTTATTGGGCACAATTGTCGTCGGTGTCAGCGGCAGAGCGCACTTCATCACGGGAACAATGCGGCGGCCGTGTACAGTCCTGCGTAATCGATGGTGGTCTGTGATAGTTGCATGTTGCGCGGAATCCAGTCGTGTTTCTACTCTGTGTTATTTATTGGATTTAAATAATGGAACGGTTTTCTGGTAATTTATGGAGGGATTTTTGGTAGCATTGCGACATTGGTGAAAGGGGTAAGGTAATATTTTTTGGGGCTCGGGAGAATTATAGTTTTGGCAGCAAGATAAATCAGAACTCTTAAAACTATAATTAGTAGAGAACAAAAGACGTGTTAAGACTAATTTCCGCTGCTAGAGAAAACTTAGTTTTGTAAAGTTATTATTATTCATATTCAACATTGAAACTAGCTAATATAGTTAACATATTCACTGACTACATATATTTAATGTTTGGAACGAATAAAACACCCCTTTTAGACATATCGTTTGAAAACAAATCGACCATTCCAATAGCATTCGCAAACTTAAACATGAAATACAAAATCCCTGTTGCAGATCTCCCTTCAAATTAAACTCTTAATTAACCGTGAATAAGTTAGTACAAAACTCTATTCGTTAAAAGCCATAACTCTCTCGGTTATTACCTAATTAGCCTCAGTTTTAATTCGACCTTTTTGTTTGCATCGCAGCTTTGACTGGCCGGCTGAATGGCCAGTGTGTGCCGTGCGCTCGTTTTTTAAAACGTCAAAAAAACCGGGAAACAAAAAGGCGAGCACTCTTTTTATAAAATATTTTTTGAATGATGATAAATCTTAGTTTATAAACTGTATTTTTATTGTAAACTGATTAAAAAACTCTTATCTCGGTTGATAACTGTATTATTTATTAGCAAATGGCAACTTAAGACTGACAAAGAAATCTAGATGAGAATTGTAAAAATACGTAAAGTCTAACCAAGTTTCTTAGTTACTCTGAGGTGACAACATCTAGAACATAAATTACCAGCCCATCGTTGATCTAACGCATTTAAAGGTTTTAATTACACAAAAAATATAGAATAAAACTAATTTATTTGACGTAAATAAATATGGTACAAATATAACACAATACAAAGAAATGAAGAAAACAATCATTTAAAATTACGAAAATACTATAAAAAATACACTTTAAATACATGTCAATCGTACCACAGAGCCTAGTGGAAAGAATTTAATTCAGTGTCAATACAATGGAGTGCAATTGGACCCCAGTGTCTGCTCACCCCATCATCCCTTTGGCGAAACTTTAATAAACTTTCCAGCGCTTATTCGGGCTCGTCTGGATTGGTGTTTTGGTGTTATGTTGTATCGAACGGAATCATTGTGATATCCGAATTGTGATGTGAATATTTTAAATTATATGTGTTGTCGTAAAAAGGATACATAAAGTGGTTAGAGGCCATAACTACCAAAATATTGGCGTAGAAACCCGCACTCTGATTACGTATCTTTTCGTCTGTCGATTGTGTCACACGCAAGTTGCAAGATTGTCGTTCTCAAAGTCATAGATTTGTATTCGTTTTTACAGTTACATAATCGTGGTGGCTAAAGATACGTAATTTTGGGGCCGATCATGATAACTACCTAAATTTTAGTGTAGAAAAGAGTGCGGTCTTCAAACTTTGTTTAATTAAGTTCATTGATTGATTTGATCAAGTTGAGTGTATGTATATTTCTATTCCATTTTTATTTCACGCCTATTAAAAAGTTGCAACGACACAAAGGCCATAGAACATGCAGCAAGTTAACGGGTCCAAAGAAGATTATAATTCGCGAGAATTCCAAAGAGTTTTATAAGTGTAATACAAATAACGACTTAAATATATTGCGAACCTTATATTCGATATCGAGCGACTCGAAATAGGGTATCGTTTGAAGTATTTGTTTGTTATTAGGTAACAATGGCGCGGCCGACATTGTGTCGACTAATTTAATTTTATTTATATCACTGATCCCTGAGCCCTGACTTGTGCGCGCTGCTAGGGTTGCCACGCGTGTAGTTTCGTAATGTTTTAAATTATTGGGTCGTATGATTTTGAATAGTTTTAACAGTTTTTGATCTAGTAGTAATTTGGTTTAAAGCGACTAGACCATAAAAAAAACCAATTTAGATGAGAATATGTGAATTATAGTTACTCATATTTAATTTTCTTTGTAATTTTTTTTTATTCAGAAGCGTAATTATCAACATTTTAAAATTAAATTGGACTCAAGTTTTTTTTGTACAGTATTAATTTAGTCGAATATACATTGGTAATTCAATTATCTTACTAATTATTGTATGTCTATTTGTGGTTAGTATTTTGTACAATTGGGAATGCACTCGGTGTAGAAGAACTTCTTGTCAGGACTACCACTAAATGATAAAGTTTTTTTTCTTTCTTATCATAAATGAATCATGTTTTAAGAATCGCAGGCGTTTTATTAAATCTAATGTGTTACTCTTTTTATAAAACCTCGCCGACAACCCTATTTGGTCCGCGAACAGAATACTAATTCGCAGATCGAATAAACCCCATTTTAATATCAACCCTAAAATTAAAGTAATTAAGTGCAAAACCGATATTAATACTGAATAATAGGGCAGTTCAACAATTGTATTCAAACAAATCACCCGCTGGTATAGCCTCGCTCGCCAGTGGAAAACAGCCTTTATATCAATACGTTTACACTAAGTGTTCTTAGGGTATTCCACCTCCTTGGTTCGAGGGTGGCTATTCTATTGTCCGTAACGCTAATCATTTGAGAATAAGCCCCCCGGCATGGAGCGATTTGTCAGTATTTAAACTTAAATTGGTTTTTAATAAGTTCATTAAATGTTATTGCAATTTAGTTTTAATATTTAAATTTTATTAGTTAAATAATAATGCTGTGATCGTAAGAGGCGACTAAGGTTATCGGGGCTTTTCAAGTGATTTTTGGGCGATGTGATTGGAGACCCATCACCAACGATACTTTATTTCTACCATCTTGTTTCCTATCGACTTCCAAATTTGGCTGAGGAATTTCTAATTCCTTAGCTCTGGCTACCCCTTCTAGGGATTTGTAGCCGTGAGTATAGGTTATGTTAGGTATTTAAATTTTATTAGTTAAATACTATTAGAGTTTATCTATTAAGTTAACTGTTACAACTATCGTCTTCTTCAACTTCATAGAAACTGAAATGCAAAGAAAAATACCAAAGAGTCAAATTCTCAATACAGGTGTGTATTTTTTATGCAAAGCTAAAGATACAACCCTCCATAGAGATATGTCCATACCGTAACTCAAGAACTTCCGTATAAAAACTTATTAATATAAGCTACGTTTTTTATAAATTTCTCGTGAAGAGCTCTCGCTATAATAACTGACCACGTTTTAACAAGCGAGGGGTTTTTCAAGATCGCTTACAAAACATTTTAGAATATAACTTGTAAGAGTTCTTTATACTTGAGATAATTGCCATTTTTTAGGGTGATTTTGGATCGGATTTCAATACAAATACTTCACTTTTTTAATACAAGTTTGGTTTTGCGATGCTTGAAAAGTATTTTTAACTCTTACACTCGTATTTTAAGTTATTTCTTAGACAGCACCTTGCATTTTTCGATTATCTTATATCTTTTATTGAAATCTAGCAATTTTGTTGTAAGTTTACTTTTTATGCTATACAAGGCAGGCAAAGTGTGCATAATGCTTAGATAAAAATAAAAGAAGAAGATGCGGCGTGAGCGTACAAATTGTCAACTAAATATGGGCCTTATCGGTTTATCACAACACCGCACTACATCCATACGAACTGATACGAACACACACGACATGACGCAAAGATAAAGATAGAGCGATGGGCTCGTATAGTCTGTCTCTGTCACTTAAACATGTCAGATTTCAAGGTTAAAATGGCCGAAATTAATAATATTTTGCTTGTAAATATATTTTTGGTGTATTTACGCATGAAACGTGATTCCCTGTGATTTGTTTTTACGCCTTGAATGATTTGTGCACTGAATAAAGGCACAGCCAGGCATTTTAAGCGCGAATTGTATGAAAATTTTAATTTCGATGTCAAAGATTATGTCAGCTCGTCGACTTGAAGTATCGTAGCGGACTAAACTCGACTGAAGCAAACCAAGTACATTGTACTCAGTTTAGTAGGACCACTCGCGGGCAGAGGTTGCCGCATCTTCTTCTTATTGTTTTTATCTAAGGCATAATGTGCCCATGTTGTTAAAGTTTTAATTGCAATTATTACATTTGCTCGAATTACAACATCTTTATGAATACCGATAATCTAAGAAATTATGGTCTTGATAGTATGAAATATTACGTATTAAAATAAGGATTAATTGTGTTAGTTGAGCTGAGCGAGACGAAGTCGGGCGAAGCTCTTATACGCATACGCGGGTTAGCCGTTTCCATGGAACGCTACTCCTCCGGAACCACTTGACAGATCTTAACCAAATTTAGTACCTACAGGTTTTAGTGAAAAAAAAACTCGAACTTTTTCTAACATCTAGAAGAAATTGCCAAAGACTTTTCCATAGACTTACCATAGAGAAACTCATACGCTCACTTCCGCCGCTTCTTCGGAACGCTACTCCTCCTGAACTGCTTGACCGATCTTGATAAAATTTTTCAGACTGATCAAGACTATGATATATATCGCTCAGCTCTTTGTTTCAATTGCACACTTGCATTGAAGTCCTAGTAGATACATATAAATGTTAAGCGTAGAAATTTTATTAATAAAATTTTTCATACATGATATTGTACATTTTATAGAACCTTAAGTTTAATTGGTTTTGTATCCCTAGTGATAAACTATTACTTAGGAAAAGGCACGTTGTCTTAGCTAGTGGTATTCCCACTGAGCTATCAAATATATCAGTAAATCTATATTAACAAACATAGATCTAAAAGTAAAAACCTCTAATACGAAACCTTACTTAAATCATCTGGTATCGAATTTCCGGAACGCACGTGTGTCAATAAAGAATATTGTGAACACACTAAACATCCAAAGAAACCATTCACCTCAACAAGTATCAGTTAAAACGAGCAAAATCAAATTATCTTACCCTTAACTCGAACGTTTACCAAACCAAAATCGACCTTAAGTCAAACACATAAAGTTGAAAATCATTTGGGAAGTATTTCGTTAATATTTTTACGAAGTACCCTCGTTTTGTAAAAGATCGGGTCAAGTAAATGGTATAATGGGAGGGTTCCGTAGTGGAGTGTTAGTGATGTTAAGTCGATACTAACGTTGGGGTTCCGTCCGGATGTATTCAGATAGAAAATTATCTCGGACTTGCTAAGGTAAGTGGAGTTAAATGGAATGCTGCGGTTTTTTACTTTTGTTATCTTGTATGTTAAGATTTTTTGGACTTTTGCTTTTCTATCTGTGCAAATAACATCATATATATTTCATATTTTTTTTTAAACATAAGTGAAGGTACTTTGTTCACATTTTCCAGAGTCTATCTCTATTTTACTCTTACTAGTAATCTATTTAATATTATTACCCGTATTTTCGTAGTAAATACAGGACTGATACTGGAAACTGCCGCGTAAAATGTCCGATTAAGTAAGAGCAAAAAAGGCTTTACCTAAGTCATTATTTGTACATACATACATACATATACTCACGGCTATAAATTCCTAGAAGGGGTAACCAGAGCTAAGGAATTATAAATTCCTCAGCCACTTTTGGAAGTTGAGTGCGGAAAAGATGGTATAAAACTGTGTTAGTGATGGGTCTCCAACCGCATCGCCCAAAAATCCAATAAAAAGCCCCAATACCCTTAGTCGCCTCTTACAACACCCGTGGATAGAAAGGGGCAGCGACATTCTAAGCCGGCACTACACGATAAATTTATATCCTAACTTATTATTTTGAATTATAGCAATATTAAGCAATGCTGAGTAAATAAATAGTACCAAATAAGGATTACCTTATTGATACATATTTTTTAAATAAACACGATAAGAAACATGTAGTATACAGTTGGTTTATAAAATAGCACTACCACATTTTTTCCTGTAGGGGTTCGTATTAGGTGACTTAGGGTAATGGGGTTGTTTAAGTGATTTGTATGAGATGCGGTTGGAGACCTTTCTTCCATAATAGCTGAAGAATGGCCAATTCTAAAGCTCTGAATAACCCTTTTTGGATTTGCCGTGAATATTTTTTTGTTATTACACCAATTTCTTACGAAAAGCAAAGAGTTCCTCTAATAGAAAAAAAATATATACTATGAATTAAATCTCTGAGATTAAAACCAATCCCGCAGGTACCTACTTCAAAATACTATGATCCTTTATTATTATACCAACGAAAAAGATAGAATGTCCATGCGCTTCGAAGACAAAATAGTAGAACATATATTAATTCCACTTAACCACATAAAAACACTTTCATAGCAACTTCATATCAACAAATAAAGAATTCAACACTGTCTTTACGACTCATAACCTTATATGAAAGTTTCAGTTGCCCAAGAAGGGTGTTAGGGGTGGCAATGGGGTAGGTACGGACAGGGTACGCAGAGGAATGCACCTCCCTGTCTTATTGGGGCTACATTGTCGTGTACCCGCATTTATGGTTCGAGAGGAATGACAGAACACGGAGATATTGTCTATGGTTTAGTGCGGTATGGAGAATTGATATGATTAATATATTGATATGTTACAATGCTGGGAAAGTTGAGTGTAGGCTTTTAGGTGTTTGAATGGGTTTTGGAGAAAATTTACGAACGGGTACATACATACATATGCTCACGGCTATACATCCCTAAACGGGGTAGCCAGAGCTTTGGAAATAAAATATTCCTCAGCCACTTTTGGAAGTTAAGTGGGGAAAAGATGGTAATAATAAATAATTGTTGTTACTTAAAAAGCATTATACCCTTAGTCGCCTCTTACGATCACCCACGGGTAGAAATGGGGTAGTGCTATTCTAAACCGACACTATACAGCATACGAACGGGTACCTTTATGATTTCTGTGTAGTTTAAGTTTGGTTACTGAGCACCCTTTTCTCGAGGAATAACGTAGGCTATGCATCATAACGTTAGCCTAAAGCCAAAACTATCGGAGCAAAGCAGAAAAAAACAGTTTAAATGACATAATCAATTTTCCGTGTACTGTCTTTTTAGAATATCACTACCCCTTTCTACCCACGGTTGTCGTAAGAGGCGACTAAGGGCATGGGTCTTTTTAAGTAGTTTTTGGGCAATGCGACCCGTCACCAAAGATACTTTATTTCTACCATCTTGTCCCCTATTAACTTCCAAATGTGGCTGAGGAGTTTCTTGCTTTGAACCCAAAAAGGGGTAGCCAGGCCCTTTTGGGGGTTGTGGCCGTGAGTACATGCTTGTGTGTGGAATCAATTTAATATCAAAATAAAGCACTACGCATTCCATATCTTCGATCGTACGAAGTGGCGATCGATAGTCTCTGCCTACCCCAATGGGAATTAATGGCGTGAGTATATGTATGTATGTGTGTATGCATTCCATATAGAAAATGGGATGGAATAAGACATGAAGTTAAAACGAGGCGAAAAAGATAAATAAAGCCATGTGAATATTTCTGTTAGAATAAAGCCGATTCTGAAGCTTCAGAGCGGAATGCCAAACTGAAAAGAACCTTTTGAGAACATTAATATGTAAAAAAACAAAACAGGTTTGTCAGGCAGGATTCGAAAGATAAAAATGCAAAATCATCGTTCTCCCATCAGTATCAAAGCCGTAATATGTTCCCAACGATTACCTCTAGGGCACCCTGAATAGTGTGGTTAGGTCGTAGTTCACCACGCTGGCCAAGTACCATCCATTTAAATTATATGTGAATTTCTATGGCAGACTATCAAATACAACCGTAATAAGTAAAAAAACTTTTTTGTTTAGAATTAATACAACTATTGATTTACGGATACTTGATCGCGTGTTATTAAATGACTAAATAAATTAAAATAAATTTAATAAATAATTAAATTAAGTAGCCGGGACCGACGGCTTAATATGCCTTCTTAGGCACGTCGTCATATCATCTTAGTTTCCAGATAATCGGGTGATTCAAGGCTGCTATATCCTACTAAAATGAATTTTTAATCACCAATTAAATTCGTAAGCTATCCCCTAGAAATCGAACCCTAAACCTCTGTATTGTATGCTGAGCGCTCTGCCGCTAGGCCACAGAGCAGTATCTTCCTACCCCATCGGAAATAATAGCGTGAATATACTAAAGAAAATATTGAATAGCAGAAAATATCCTTCGTTGTAATTGTACTCATACAGACGAAGCATAAAAGCTTTCAAAATACGAATACGGTTCCCCATCTCACTCTTACACATATAACATCTGTATTTACATCACAATCTATTTCGATTACATTTTTGTTTCAAGTGGTACTTATACGAATACATGTATCTCGCTTGGTCGCATACGTTTTCGCTCATCCTGTCTCTTTCATGTCCACTTGTGGTCAGTTCATAGAAATGTTAGAAGGGTTATGTTCGTGGTGCAATTAAACGCTAATAAAAATGGCGGAAATGATATAACTGTGAGTGATTTTGCTATTTTTTTACACAAAAATAAATGTTTATTGAATTGTATCTAGGTACTTTGTATGAATGGATAATCGTATAATATGTCACCAGTGATTAAAATAAATAATTTATATTCTAAGCCAAAACTTATTTACGCATTGTCTAAAGATCATATTTATTCCTCCTAGGAATATAGCCATGACTGCATGATATGAAATGATGATGCTTAAGTTGCCTCACAACTGGCTCCTTGTAAATAGTCGGCTCATAGCCCGGTCTTGGGTTCGGAACCGGGGTCAAATTTTGAAATGAAATATGTAATACGGTTGAGAGGATATTTTATTAGGAACCGAAAATAAAGATAATTTCATTCTTCGAAGGCCACGTACAGCCGTCGCTCCCGGCTACTATCACGGTAGTAGTCGTTAGTCTGCCAACCCGCACTAGGCCTGCCTCGTAGACTTTGGCTAAAAACCCTATTTTTGAATAGGTTCCTACAGGGCATAACATGATTTTAAATAAATACTAAAATTAATTAGAAGTATGTTAAATTAATAATTATAGCTGTGTAGTGCCGGCTTAGAATGTGACTACCCTTCTTTACATTAGGGGCATGGGGCTGTTTAAGTGGTTTTTGAGCAATGCGGTTTGGCGATTGATGACCCATCACCAACAACCTTTATTTCACCATCTTTTCCGCTATATTATTTAGTTTATAGCTCTGAAGCTCTGGCTACCCCTTTTTAGGATTTATGGCCGTGAATATATTATGTATGTTTATTTTTGAGTATTTTAAATTAAGTTGCACTAACCTCCCATTAACGCAAATGCCCCAACACCAAAACCAAACTACCAGGGTAACATGATACTAAAGTAGTAAAATGTCACCCACAGGATATACGATATTGTTGATCGTATTAAACAATTTGTTATGTCCAAAACAACTCTGAGTGTTTTATGTCACCCGCGTGTAAGGACGTAATTGACAATAATTTGGGTAATTTAAATTGAATGTAATTAAATTATATTTGCTTTTTCAAAATCCTTAAACGCTTATATAATCCGACGACAGCCGTGGCCGAATGGGTAGGTGACTAGCTTTTCGATCCGGGGATTGCGGGTTCGATCCCCACTGAGAGCAAAATTTATGTTATAAGCATAAATGATATGATGGGTCTCCAACCGCATCGCCCAACAATCCCTTAAAGGCCCCAATACCGTTAGTCGCCTCTTACGTACACCCACCGGAAGAAATGGGGTAGTGCTATTCTGAGCCGACACTACACAGATATTATTTATATTATAATATTTAACAACCTTTTCCCACTCTGCTTTATAAAGTCTGGAATTTAGATACAGTATATACAATGGTTATAGGTTTTGAAGTTATATAGCAAATAGAATCTTTCATTCCGTTTTATGTCGCGAATTTCACGAGTGTTTACATTTTGTTAAAATTACACTAACGAATATTTTTATTAAATGGTACACATTTGGTAAATGGCCTCAAAAAGGCTGGCGTCCGAAGTATGAAGAATAAAAGAGCATGTATGAAAAGATTGATGGATGTAGACGAAGCTAGAGAGGTTTGTCAGGATCGTACGAAGTGGCGATCGATAGTCTCTGCCTACCCCAATGGGAATTAATGGCGTGAGTATATGTATGTATGTATGTACATTCAAAACTTGCTTTTGTGAAGATTACGGGTGCAGTAGGAATATAGACTTTTAATAAAACTTCTAGGTTTGTTTTCTTTTTAGTGGAAATGGGGACTATTACGCCATTTATAATTTCGTCATTTGCCAATATCAACGTATGGGTTTAAGCTACTGTGACAGCTCAGAGGGTAGACCAACTGCAGCAGGTGACAAAGTCACGTGATGTTAAATAAATAAATAAATGTTCAGAACTATTAGTATCTCTGCCAACACCTTCAGGGATATACGACGTGAAAGTTTGTTTTTTTTTAGTATGAGTTTTTACCAATCAAAAAACTTTTTCTAATATTGATATTGGTTTTATAGCATAACATAACATAAACATAAACGTTCACGCCGAATATCCCCGTAGGGGTTGGCAGAGGTACTAATACTTCTGAACATCACATGACTTTGTCACCTGGTGTTCAGAGTACCCACGTTTTGCATGGACAGTGTACTCACGTGATAGGGGGCAGGCCTATCGCCGTTTTGTACGAATAAACTGTCACATGACTAAGTACAACTTAGCCATGTGGGTTTCCTCACGATGTTTTCCCTCACCGTTAACAACCATGATAAATTAACCACACATATGTCTTTAGAAAAGACAAATTGGTGTAGGCCCGTCCCAGGATTTGCACGATAACCGAGTGTTCTACCCACTGGGCTATCACGGTTGGTTTTATAGCTGTCACTAAAAATATAATTAACATCGGAATTTTGAATTTTTTATTTTTAAACATATTTTTATATCTAACGACCGCTGTTTTCTCACTTTTAAATCGTACGTCACAGGATCTGGATGTCTTGGTTCGGATTTCCGGTATGTAATTCACAAAATTCCAAGTGGTATCTTCAATCTATCATAACATAACGTACGTAAAGCCGTCGGAACCGGCTATTTTCCAGTTAGTAGTAGTTATTTCGCCGACAAAATAGCTAAATGTTCTTATTCAGAGCCGACTCGATCCATTTAAATACATACATACATATACTCATGGACCAATCCCAAAATCTACCCCATAATTTTAATCAATAACATACGAATTTTTTTATCGGACACAAAATTCAAAATTATTTCTGATCTTTCTCTTCCTAGAACTCTACTTCCAAAACTCACTGGGATTGCTAGCAGTGAGTAGATGTAAAATTTTATCCGTGAATCATAATGCTGTCTGTACACATACAGTAATAAGGTTCTTTCTAAAAGATGCAGGAATTTCAAAGAGCAAACCGTTCTTACATTAACTGCCACATTGCGCTACATCTAAGACGTGCGGGGTTGACGTTATACTGTTATGTTATTCATTAAGAACAGGGAAGTAACGGAGACAAATTTGTTTATTTTATTCGTTAATATACATAGAAGCTTTATATTTCAGTCTATTTATTTTAGTAGATATCCAACAGCACATTTTTAAAACTTAAAAAACAAAGTTATATCAAGTACTACATAATTACTTAGCCAATGACTGGATATCACTTAAGCATTAAAATATAGAACAGAAATAAATTTGTAACATTCTTACTGACAAAAATTGAAATTTAAATAAAAATAAAAAAAAATGCAGTGTAGTGCCGGGTTAGAATAGCACTACCCCATTTCTTCCGGTGGGTGTAAGAGGCGACTAACGGTATTGGGGCTTTTAAGGGATTTTTGGGTGATGCGGTTGGAGACCCATCACCAAAAACCTTTATTTCACCATCTTTTCCCCACGCAACTTCCAAAAGTGGCTGAGGGATTTCTAATTCACTAGCTCTGGCTACCCCTTCATGGAATTTACAGCCGTGAGTATATTGTATGTAAGTATGTATTTAATAGTTGTGTAGTGTCGGCTTAGAATAGCACTACCCCATTTCTTCCGGTGGGTGTACGAAAAAAGGTGACTAACGGTGTTGGGGCTTTTAAGGGATTTTGGGCGATGCGGTTGGAGACCCATCACCAAAAACCTTTATTTAAACATCTTTGCCCCGTATAACTTTCCTAAAGTGGTTAAGGAATTTATAATTCCTTAGCTCTGGCTACCCCTTTTAGGGATTTATAGCCGTGAGCATATGTATGTATTTAATAAAAAGAAATATCGTTTGCTTAAGAAAAAGATAAATATATAAATATTTTTTTTATCTAAAATGGTTTTATTTTGTAGTGATTTGATCCGGGCAGTTCTAGCAAATGCCTCGCGCTTTTTTTTTATTTGTATTAATCGTAGTTTGGTGCTGGTAAAATCAATTTAATTTTAAGGTAAAACATCGCATCGACTGACCGCAATTGACCACATTATCGGCCTATCGTATCGTGCCCTATCGCACTCCAATCGTATATTTTCTTGTACATTCGGCACTCTTTCATTAACTCAACATATTCACATCAAATACATTTGAAAGTAGTCTATATGTAAGCAAGAATAAAGCATAAAAAATCTTATCTTATAAAACTTTTTCCAAAAGAAAAGTCATCTCCATCGAATCTTGTTCTTAGTCTAAAATGCTCATTTTTCCGTGTCGTTAACTGAAACGAGCGTGTAGCAACCGCCACTTTTACACTTCTAACCACACTTACCTCCTTTCACGGTTTTATTTCAACCCGCGCTGGCAACACTGGCTGTCGCGCTGAACTTGGCAACACTCGACTTCCGATTTTAATTGGCGCGTTTTTCATTTGACGTTTACCTGACGTTTTATTTTTTTATTTGCTTTTGTGATTCACGAGTGCTCCATTTTACAGCAATGGCGTTTTAAAGGTAGTTTACGTAAGTACTTGTGAATGATTGTTTTAACAAGCTGTTATTGCATATGATCGTTATTAATTGATGAATTCATTTTCCTAGTTTACATATCAACTTTTAATTGTAGGGCTGGACAGTTTATTAATATCAATTTGGTCTGGATAAACTATTACTGGATATCAAGTGTCACTCAACATTAATGGTTTGGAATGACACCCATTTTTATAGATGTAAGTATAGTGAGCGAGATGGGTTCTGAACCATGTTCTGATGAGAGTCAAAACAATATTAATATAATTGATAGCAACCAAATCGCTGCATGGTTTTCAACAATATGTATTTAAATCAAGTTTATATTTTAATAAAGAATAATTTTACCATATTTTTAATTGCATGAATATTTATTGCACTTTTGAATCCAGCGCAGCGGAGAAGGAGCCCTTGAATAACTAGCTACTAGGATGTAGACATTGATCGGAACTAGCTTTTAAGCCAACTTTAAATTTAATCTCATAATGTGTAAATTCGCCAGTACTAGGAGCACATATCTAACAAAGAGTTAGTTAACTTGTTTGAGACCCACATCTGCTGTCGACGACACGCTGCCAGCTACCAAGACTACAATCTTACGGAAACGTACAACGGAACGCAGCGTAGCGGATTGACTCAAGAAAGTAATATTTATTAAATTATTCGAATACCTATAGCGTATTTGGCTTTGTTAGCTACGAATTACTATGAGTAGGGTATAGTATAAGTACTATTATATAATATAAGTACTCAATAGGAACTAAAGGCGTGGGTATATGTATGTATATATGAAGAACTATGAAACCAATCTATTACGAAAGATTTGATCCTCAGGAGTCTTAAAGTTGAGACCTAAACTAAGATTATAAGTTTACTATTATAAAGTTACATGCTTTTAATGGAACCTTACATCCAGCAGTAAATGAAAAAATAACTTTCAATAATCCAGATTTTAAAAAATACTTAAATAATTGTATGATTGATATTTCGAAAAACATTTACTATACACATTGCGAATTTCGTAACGGAATCCATTCTATAGAAGTGACTGTGCAGTCGGGTGTACACTGCCGCGGGCGCTTCCGCTGAGAAAATGACTTATTTCCGAGTTCACACATATAGGTTTCTTAGAATACAACACAGTAGACTTCATATGTTTATTCAGTTTGAAATACTACTGAGGACTTTTTCTAACCTACGAACAGACTGTACAAATTGCCGTGTAGTGCCGGCTTAGAATGTCACTACTGTAGGGTTTTGTAGCTGAACTAGACTAATATTGTATTTCATTGATGCCATCGGTTTAATTTGTCAGTAATAACTGGCAACACTGCGTAGTTTTGTTATAAAAGACAGTTCATTCGGTTATCGGCGATCCCCCTATTCGACTTAGCTTAGGTACACTCCTTTTCACCGCCAGGGCGGCCTTCAGCCGCCCGGCAAAAACAGTTAAGGTGACGCCGCACAGGCCGCAGGGCCAGCAGCACCGAGCCGGAGGGGTTTTAGTCGGTAAAAGTCCGACATACCCCCGTCGCTCGAGAGGATCCATGAGGATTTCCCCTCCGGTAAATAAAAAAATAAATTTTTGGGCGATGCGGTTGGAGACCCATCACCAACAACCTTTATTTTACCATCTTTCCCCCCACACAACTTTCCAAAAGTGGCTGAGGAATTTCTAATTCCTTAGCTCTGGCTACCCCTTTTAGGGATTTATAGCCGTGCGTATATGTATGTAAATAAAAAAAAAAAAAATTTCGGCGATCATTCACATTCAATCGGTTGTAGAAGGAAGAAGTAGATTGTAAAGGAGATCAAGTGTATTGTTGGAAAATAAAATAATAAGTACAGTTGCAGCTGAGTTTTATTATACTACCCCTTTCTACCCACGGTTGTCGTAATAGGCGACTAAGGATATGAGGTTTATTAAGTGGTTTCTGGCGATGCGGTTGGAGACCGATCATTAACGATACTTTATTCCTACCATCTTCTCCTTTATCACCTTCCAAATGTGGCTGAAGAACTTCCGGCTCTAAAGCTCTGGCTACCCCTTTTTGGGGTTTATAGCCGTGGGTATAAGTATGTAAGAATATTTTTGGTATATGCATTTTGATGTTTCTAAAAGGAACAGATGCATACTTGTTGATAGAATAGTAATGGTTTTACAAATAACGTGAGGTAAGTATACGTGTCGCAGCCAACTGGTTAAATTAGCCAGCTGACAAAGCAGCTAGCCGCTTAATTAAACGCCGGCTCCTAGTAAAGGGCTAAACTTCAGTCAGCCATTTAGTTGAACACAACGTCCAACCACTTGGCTGAACGTTATATCGCCGTTTGGTTATCTAGGGTGACTATGACTAAAATATTTTTTCTTAGGTACTCCTTATGCCGGCAATACTTTAATTACATTCATTTTATACAATATTAACAATAAAATAGCACAAAGCTTTGGCACAGTAACTAAAAGTACAAAAAGGCACCGACTTATTAATAATGAACATGAGAATATAAAAATATAAAGTGCTCTTATGTATTAATTTTAACTCTCTCCTTTTTTCTCATTTTATTTATAGGCCTGCCCCCTATCACGTGAGTACACTGTCTAAGCAAAACGTGGGTACCTTCTCTGGAAACTAGATGGCGCTTGCCATGTGAGTTCAGGAGTATTGGTACCTCTGCCAACCCCTTCGGGGATAAAACGGCGTGAACGTTTATGTTATGTTATGTTATTTATTGAAATTTCCATGATCGAAAACTTTTTTAAACAGTTATTCTATAAATTTTAACAGAAAAATAATGTAACGTCAGCCCAAGTCAACGGGCTAACTATTCAATCAGCCGGGTGATTGGACATTCTTGACGACAATTCATTTTACAAGCGGGCTAGCCTTTTAACTAGGAGCCGGCGGCGTTTAATTAAGCGGCTAGCTGCTTTGTCAGCTGGCTGATTTAACCAGTTGGCTGCGACATACATACCACTTGATACCGTACCCTTCTGCCTTTTTCATGGAATCACACTTCTTATAAATACATCTTATAGTCACATTTCTTATTCAAGAGTCAATATTTTTGTTTCGTGATTTTCCAATTTGCAATTTAACTTTAGTTAGTTTTGCGAGGATCGCAGCGGCGATCTTATTTCTCTGCCTAAGCTAATGGGAAATAACGGCGCGTAAGTATTTGTATGCTTTACTTTTGTTAAAAGTGCAGCGAAGTTTTTGTTTTCTTTATTAATATATAGAGATTGCATATGGCCTATTAAGTAAGTGTAAGAAATAATGACTTACCCGGTTCCTCCCCCGCATCGTAGTGGTGCTGGGGCGCGGCGTACAGCAGGTTGAGCTCGCGCGCCTCGTTCTCCTCCTGCGCTTGCTGGCGACGGAGGGCCACCTGGGGGGAGGTTTGTTTCATATGGAATACCAATGGTAATCAAATATTACAGGCTAAAAGAAACTAAAGCCGTAGGGAAAGCTACCGTATACATAGAAGAGAAGGTATATTTTGGTTGATATACAGATTAACACAACGCTAAAATACTATTATACTGCTGTGTAGAGTCGGCTCTGCTGTGTAGTGTCGGCTTAGAATAGCACTACCCCATTTCTTCTATCCATTAAACTACCACGGTTATTTGGATTTATGAAATAAAAATAACAACTATCTTTGCAAAAGTATCCCAACTAAGATGATTATTTTCTTCGGAGAGCAAAGCGATATCATGGTAGAAGTCGTGAGTCTGCCAACCCACACTTGGCCATTGTGGTGGACTATGGCCAACATGCGCCATATTTAGCTTCTACTAATGTACTTTTTATTATTATTCCCAGCTAATATTACGGTATTAGTCGTTAGTCTGCCAACCCCCAATTGCCCAGCGTGGTGGACTATGTGCAAAACGCCCTTTATAGGGTAAACTCGAGCCCCTTGGTGGGGACATATATGGGCTAGATAGATTAGATAAATGGTTTCCGCAATTGGTCACCACAGGGCCATTTCACGTGGGCCACGTCTATCTACCCGAGGTCTGCCCAGAAGTCAACTAGTTGTGTAATATGTTTTAAGTGATTTGTCATACTACCTGTGTTTTCCAAATTGCTGTGGCGTTGGTCGTTCAAGGATTTACACTTACACCCGAACATTACATGATTTACCGTCTCTTCTGTCTCCATGCAGGCTCTGCATAGTGGGCTGTCTGTGATTCCTAGTGTAAAGTAGTGTTTGTTTAGTGAGCAGTGTCCTGTTATGATACCTGTAACCATTCGTAGTTTTCTCCTGTCTAGGTTCAAGAGTCTTCTAGTGAGCTGTGGATTCAGGTTCGGCATTGCTTCTTTGGATTGTCGGCATTCTGACAGGGCGCGCCATATTACCATATGGGCTATGAGGAATGTATGTATGTAAGTACCAACCTGCGCCGCCATAACCCTCTGTCGTTCCGCAATGAGCGTGCACTTGGCGCACACGCAGTCGCGCCACCGACAGTAGCGCTTGTGTCCCTTCAGTGCGCTCACCACTCCGTGGTTGCGGCAGCGCGCGCATTTCGGTGTGCGCTGCGGGGGACATCACTAGTTAGTTTATTATTTATTTATTTATTTGGAAAACTTACAGCTAAATAATAACGATATAAGTAACAGTACATAGCATCGATGCCAATTAAAAGTTTTCACCAATAGTTTATATGAGAGGTAAAATATAATAATTACGCTTAATTTACAACCATTATAGTGCCTATTCTAAAACAAAAACGTATTTATATGTATATTAACAAGTACAAAGAAATATATATGTATATATATATAAATAATTAATTTATAGTAAAAAGAAACTTTTTTTTTTTTTTAACTACCACATAATATATAAAACTCTATTGAGAGCTTTCTTTTGAGAAATACAAAATGGTAAGTAAACGCTTAACCGTTGAAGTGCTGGTGTTGAAAATATCAATGTCATTATGAACCAAATTGTATTCACGACAAGCGCGTATCAAAAATGAATTTTGCCTATATCTCCTCTTTGCCGGGGCTACATGCACCATGGACCGCTGACGCAGTGCTAGCTGGTTGGTGCGGAGACATATGTGTTGCAGTAGCTCCGGACAGTCAGTTGACCCGTTTGCCACTTTGACAAGGCAACATATATCCGAAATGTTACGCCTTATTTCAAGCGGAACAAAATGATAAATTTCACACCGTTCGGCATAACTTGATATAAACTGCTTACTCTTAAAATCAAGATACCTGAGAAATTTCCTCTGAATCGCTTCTATTCTTAATTTATATATTTGGTACTGGGGATTCCACACGGGCGACGCATATTCTAAGTGACTACGAACATAGGCGCAATAAAGAACTTTAATGGCTTTAATACCTCGAAAATCTGACGCAGTTCTCATAATAAACCCAAGTGCTTTGGTGGCTTTTTTAACTATATGGTCAATATGTTTATCGAATATTAACTGGTTGTCAAATATTACTCCTAAGTCACGCATTGAGTCAACTTTCGTAATTACTTTGTTACCAAACGAAAAATCTAAATTCTGTTTTAACTTTTTCCTAGTGAAAGTAACATGGTAACATTTAGAGACATTAAGATCAAGCCTTTTTTGGTAACAATAATTTTGAAAGCGATCCAAATCATTTTGTAAGTCATTTACATCCTCATTATTATTAATATATTTAAGAATTTTCATGTCATCAGCAAATAGTAATATTTAAGTGTTAGGAAAACATTTAATTTTTATATCATTTATAAATAAAATAAATAGAATTGGCCCAAGTAAGGAACCTTGGGGCACACCGGACGGTACATTGGCCCAGCTTGACATGAAACCCAGCAGAGCAACAGCTTGACTTCTGTTCGATATATAAGACACAAACCATCTCAACAGATCACCGTGAATGCCAGCATCGGCGAGGCTTTGTATTAGGAGAGGGTGAAAAATTCGGTCAAAGCATTTTTGGTAATCGGTGTAAATAACCTCTTAAACTATACTTTTATAAATCACGCTTTAATAGCCTAAATAGGAGGGCCAGAACTTGAGAATTGACATATACTTCGCTACTTTCGAAAGTTCAGAAGAGAAGGATTGTGAAATAAAGGACGGTTTGTAATAAGACGCTAATCACATTCACAAAATTGTGACGATGCCATTTTGAAATTATAATGTCCATGCTAATTTCTTAGTTGTATAACTGCTATTTGCCTTTTCAAAACTTATAAGATAATTATATTTGATGGAAACAGATAATTAAAATTATAATAGAAAGAGCACACACACAGTCGCGCCACCGACAGTAGCGCTTGTGTCCCTTCAGTGCGGACACCACTCCGTGGTTGCGGCAGCGCGTGCATTTCGGAGTGCGCTGCGGGGGACCACACTAGTTAGCTTAATATCCCATACAAATAGGTGTTCTGGGATAAATGGCAAAAAGGGGTAGCCAGAGATTGTAAACTTCTTAGCTACTTTGGGATAGAGTAAATAAAGGTTTGTAAAATAAAGGACGCAACAATCACTTAGAAAGATCCGTAAACCTTTAGTTGCCTCGTACGATAGCCACGGAACGAAATGGGTTAGTGCTAACTAAATCGACAGCACATAGTTAACATAATTGTATAAATACTCTTAACTATATACAAATATTGCACTAAGATTAAAACTCCGCCATTTTGGATTTCAAGTGACGTCACAAACGTCATGTTAATATAAATAAAAACAGTTGAGGGTAACCGATTTTAACCTCATCAAGCTTTAAGGATATCATATTCAAATACTTTAAGGAGTCATATTTGATATACATAGTTTACTATACCATACATACATACTTATTCTCACGGCTAAAAACGGGGTAAGCAGAGCTTCAGAGCTAGAAACTGCTCAGCCACATGTGGAAGTTGATAGGGGATAAGATGGTAGAACACTATACTATACTTATAAGTGCATTGAAATAAATCCTTAAAAGGGCTTCCCAGAGTTGCATAATTATAATAATAAATACTCGACTTCTTTTAAAAGTTGAGCAGGAAACGTTTGTAAAACAATGGATGCCACAATCACTTAAAAAGCCCCCAAAATCTTGAGTCGTCGCCTCATATAACGACAGCCACGTATAGAAATTGGTTAGTGCTATTCTAAACTGACACTATCGTTTATACATACATACATACATATACCTACTCACGGCTATAAATCCCTAGAAGGGTTAGCCAGAGCTAAAGAATAAGAAATTCCTCGGCCACTTTTGGAAGTTGCGTAAGTAAAAGATGGTGAAATAAAGGTTGTTGGTGAATGGGTCTCCAACCGCATCGCCCAAAAATCCCTCAAAAACTCCAATACCGTTAGTCGCCTCTTACGTACACCCACCGGAAGAAATGGGGTAGTGCTATTCTAAGCCGACACTACACAGCAACTATTTTACCTAGCAATTTTACAAACACTCTATTTTTTATAAATTAGTAATACTAGAAAAGCGTAAGTTAAGCGCGTAGACGCATTTAGGTGTGCGCCGCGGGGGGCACCAATGTACCAGCTTATTAAACTATACAAATAGGGGTTAGTAAGATAAATATCAAAAAAGGGTAGCCACAGTTCTTGAATCAGAAATTATGTAGACACTTTTGAGATGAAATGGGTAAAGATTATAAAAGGAGGAAAGTTTTGCAAAGCAACAGTCATTTAACAAGCTATTAGGTTGTCTTTGATGCAATCCATAGAGGACAAAATTAGCAAGTTTCATTCTAAACTGAGCTAACTTAGGTATTAATATATACTAAAAATAATAGCTTTGTAGTATCGGCTTAGAATAGCACTACCCCATTTCTTCCGGTGGGTGTAAGCAAGAGGCGACTAACGGTATTGGGTCTTTTAAGGGTTTTTGGGCGATGCGGTTGGAGACCTATCACCAATAACCTTTATTTTACCATCTTTTCCCCACACAACTGTCCAAAAGTGTCTGAGGAACTTCTAGTTCCTTCGCTCTGGCTACCCCTTTAGGGATTTATAGTCCTGAGTATATGTATGTAAAAATAATGCGCGATAATTGTGACTCATCCAGTTTGAATTTGAACCCAAACAAATAAACCTGGAAATCGATTATTCGGCGATATGACAGGTCCCTAACACTAACCATATTCTGAAATCTTCCTCCAAAAGTGGCTGAAGAAATAATTGAATGAGAGAAGTGAGAATAATAACTGTTTGTTTGCATCAAAGAGAAATGAATATCAAAACTGAGATAATAAAACAATGAAGCAATTTAAGATGACCAGAAAAAGACATGGTCAAAAAGCCACGCTTTGGCTACCCCTTTCCGGGGTTTGTAAGTACGTTTGTAAATACGTACTTACAAACCCCGGAAAGGGGTAGCCAAAGCTTCAGGATTATGTATTTTATGATGATAGGTATATGTATATATTTGTATTCATTATACTATATAAGAATATATATCATTTATTTATATATATGTGTATTATTAAGATACTGTAGAAGTACATATTAGATATATAAATTAATATTTAGGTTAAGGTTGTAAATAGGTTGTGTTTAGTTAAGTTTGGTTTTGCATACTGATGGGTTAGTGCTATTCTTAGCCGTTACAACAAAGAAATAAATTGTTGCTTAGAAGAAACCCCCTTCAATTTTGATTTTGGTTGCTTTGTAATATTTGCGGCATGAGAACAAGTAAGTGGTAAATAAGTTATTATTTTGGATACGTATGAATAAAACTTATTAACAAATCACAACATCACTGCATGCCAGTATTTTATTAATTACATTTCAGTATACTTATTAGTCTATTTAATCCTATTTTATTTACCATTTGCAACAGTGGCGGAATTTTTAAGCCTAAAGTCATACAGTTTTGTTGAAAATTCGCCACAACTAAACATTTTATAATTTCTGCACGATTTTTTTTGCAATAATGGTTTTACGTCCCTGGTTACTAGACCTTTTGAGCCGGATTTTTGCAAGAATGAAGAGGTCACAGACGAGACGTGTATGTTTACTTTCAATGATTAGACTTTTTTAATCGTGTTCGAGCCCTAACGGGTCGATGGATAAAATGTTTTGAGCCCAATGGGGAAAGTATGTTAAAAATTATATTTCAATAAGAATGAAAGGTGAAGAACTTTTCCAATGACTCTCGTACGACATACAGTGATACATACAATCATATAAGTATAAAATACCGTGTTAATTTTGAACTGAAAAGTTCCACTTAGCTAATGGTCTTTTATCTTTCTTCATAAATATTTATGTTATACCAACTATTAGCTCTTCATAAATTAACTATCATTACCAACATATTTGACCTACAAAACTTTACAATTACACTAAATTCTCCCAACAAACCAAAAATAATCACAATAAAAGCCACTCAAATAACATCTATTATATCAAAAAGAGTTTCATTACAAAGTATCATAACCTTTTTCTATGACACCTTTATATTAACCTCCTTTGTAACAGTTCACAAAATTACAGTTCTGTTATAACATTATTGCATGTTCCTTTTGATGCCATTATGTGAGTATGGCAGTTTCATGTTACAATGGTAATTTTAAGTGTATGTTACTAATTATAATGTTAAAAAGGTGGTTGTTATTATTTTTGTGTTGTAGAATTAGAGGTTTATTTGTAAGAAGCGATGGGAAGTTTTAAAACTGTTTTTAATTTAAAACAGCGGTTAAGAGCTATTCGTTTAGGACAAGAAAGTCTTCAGCCATTTTCGGAAGATGGGTGGGGAAAGGATTGAAAAATAAAATTATGATAAAATAAAGGTTATGATATGACTGATGAGTCTCCAACCGCATCGCTCTTGGATGGATCTGACCGCACGGAACCTACTATCTCTGCGGAAAGCGGTAACAGAACACAATAAAATTATTGTTTCGGATACCATACTAATTATTCATAACACCATTAGATATGCAAGTTCAAATCAGAATTTTATTTATTAAACTCTAGGATTTGCTGAGGTTCAGGAAGCGCTAATTAATATTATTAAAAATGACTCACTAAATTAATTAAATTAATATTTGCTGTGTAGTGTCGGCTTAGAATAGCACTACCCCATTTCTTCCGGTGGGTGTACGTAAGAGGCGACTAACGGACTTCGGGCTTTTTAAGGGATTTTTGGGCGATGCTGTTGGAGACCTATCACCAACAACCTTTATTCTACCATCTTTTCCACACTCAACTTCCAAAAGTGGCTGAGGAATTTCTAATTTCTCAGCTCTGGCTACCCCTTTTATGGATTTATAGCCGTGAGTATATGTATGTATGACTCACTAAAGCAAACAGAATCAAATTAATTCGAATTCAAAAGTGCTGTCCAACTCATTAAGGAGTTTCATATCGAAATAGTTTTTTCTCAACATAATGAAACAAATTCCCTATAGCGGAAAATGGTTCTAATAATTAAATAGCGAATAATCTTGAGTGAACAAAGCAAGTTCCAAGAAACCCTGATTAGTTTCGGAAGTGTGAATAAAAAGAGATGGATACTAATAAAATACTAAATTAAATTCTTACTTACCTATCATTATTCGCTCTTGTATAATCCCGTTACCAATCATTACTCAACATCAAAAATGTTCACGTTAAAAGGATTTTTAAACGACACAGAGGCGTAGAACCAAGTCTAAATTGAAACGCGTTCTTTCTTAAATATAAGAGTAATTTATGCTGGGAAAATTGCGTAGGTTATTGTGCTTTTCTAACAAAATTAGCAACTCGAATTATCCATGTTATAACGAGAGAAAGAAGATGCATGGGACTATTTAAATCATCGTTTGTATTCTACAACAACCTATAATATAAGTTATTATCTTTTCTCCGGTCATCTCCCAAATGCAATTGAGGAGTCTTTAATTCCGTGGCTCTGCTCAGACCACCTCTTTTTGAATTAATTGCCATGAATAAAAACATACAGCTATAGAACTGGGTACATAAGTAATACCAAATAAATACTGTAACCAAAATAATGTCATTTTAACTAGACCATTTAATAAATAAAGAATAAATAAAGGAAAGAAACATTTCGACACAGGCGGCGTCAATGGCTGCCAGCGCGAAATTCTTCTATCCTTTATTTCTTTTACAGCGTCGTCGGGGCGTATACCCGAGTCGCGGGTTCGATTCCCGCCTGTGTCGAAATTTTTCTTTCCTTTATTTATTAGTAATAATCCCCACATAAGGTTTTCATGAACAAAAAGATTTAGATTAGACCATTTCATTTAATTAATTAGTTAAGTGACAAGAATTCATCAGGTTTTATTTTAAACTATTTACTATAACCATGTTATTAAATTTAAAAACTTAGGAATAGTTATAATGCAATAGGAAAATAAGAGAATTTATAATTACACACATACTCACTCACGGCTATAAATCACAATAAAGGCAAGCCTGTAAAAACAGCACTTTTGGAAGTTGATTACGGAAAAGATGATGAAATTAATGATGATTGGTGATGGGTCTCCAGCTACAACGTCCAACAATTACATAAAAAGCCCCAAAACCAATATAATAATGTGTGAAATTGAAATATTGATAAAATAGTTCATTCATTGAATGAAATTAATTCTCCGAAATTGTTTAACAATTAAAATTATATTTAGAACATTTGAAAATTTATAAAACTAGGGACTTGCTAATAGGGAAATGTTAGTACTTTCAAGGTCGAATATATACTATTATTTTACTTATTTATTTAAAAAATAAATGGTCAAAACAACAATAAACAATATTAAAACAATAAGCACAATATTATATTTACACTTAGACTGTATCTTGATTTTCTCATTTAAAAACAAAACACTGCATTAATAAACCTTTTGCCCAATAAACCTATACAAATAACTTACAGAACAGACAAAAAAAAACATTGAAAAATCCTTAAACTAGCAAAATACCTGATATCTCTCGGAAGCCCTCAGAAAGAACGGAGGCAAGGCCGCCAGCACTGGATGCTGCACCAGCTGAGACACATCTACCCCGTTCGGGAGCGACATCTCCATCACACGAACTAACAAACAGTCAAACAAACAAACTAACAAACCGTCTTACTAACAAACATACATCACTGGAAACACTAACCGCTCAGCCGACGACTCGCGCCGAACTAATAACGACTACTGTTGCCACAGAAAGAGAAAGAATCAAACTTCTAATACAGTTTATACTGTGTCTGCGTCTCGCTCGCACTTTACTGTCAACTGTATATGTTGTATCATTCGGTTATTATAATGTTTTCAGTGTAGTGCTATCGTTCCACCAATGGGAAGGCAGAGGAGGAGCTTTCCAGGCTTCCGATTGGTCGATAGAGCCAGAAACTTAATTTATAAAGGTGACTTTTTGGAGATGCAGCGTTTGTTGCGGACAAAAGATTCTATTGAAAATTGTGCACAAAAAAACAATAATTGTTTGTTATTTGAGTTGGTTCTTTATGTTTTTTGTTAGTTTTATTTGGATTGTTTCGTGTGGGTTTTGTTGATAGTGTTTTTGGGATCGATTTAAATATTGTTCGTGGAGTAATGAGATCCTTGTTAAGATATACTCGGCTTTGTGTGGACTTCAAGTGAACAAACACGCTCGACGTTTTGATTGATATTAGTAGATATTTGTCTGTTTGAGGTTCGATGCGCACTTTGTGTGTTGAATTTGATATTTTGGTAGCAGATAACAGCTTTTTAACATATTTAAAATAATGATAGCGACAAAGGGCTGGATAACGACTTAAATTCGTGCGTCTTCAAAACACATAACCACGTCAGTTTCCTATTTTAATTACGTGTATAAGAATACGTCTAAATGTACCAGAACAGCATATACTTAAATTTTTATCTGTCTGTCTGTCTATTCGTCTGCTTAATTGCTTTTAACTTTCCAACTTTTATGAGAAGGTTAGTCCGATTTTGACGAGAATTTCACTGGCAGATAATTGATGTATTAAGGCATTTTATTATATTTTCGAATTGGTGCCCTGTCTTTGCTAAATTTTTTTGTAACGTGGCAATTTTTAATACAAAGTAAGTCATTAGTTAGTTTTTTACAAAAATAAGGGTGACATGTGACAGAGAAGGAACTATGATAAATTTTGGGTTTAAATATTTCGGGATGGGATAAGAAATGGGGTACGACTATTTGGAGCCATCATTAAAAGAATTTGATAGAGATTTTAATGATTCCTTAGCCTCTTTCAGAAGTTGAAATGATATTAAGATTTAGAAACTTCCCAGCCACTTTTGGAAGTTGAGCGGGTAAGAGATGGTAAAACAAAGGTTGCTAGTGATTGCTTTACATCGCATTGCCCAACAATCCCTGAAAAAGGCCTAATACCCTAGGGCGTCTCTTACAACCCCCGCGGACAGAAATGGTTTAGTACATTACACAGTATACACCATAACACTAGAAAAAGATATAACATAACATAACATAAACATTCACGCCGAATATCCCCAAACCGGTTGGCAGAGATACTAATACTTCTGAACGTCACGGACAGTTTACTTAAGTGATAGGGGCAGGCCTATTGCCGTTTTTGTACGAATACACTGTCACATGACTAAGTACAACTTAACCATGTGGGTTTCCTCACGAAGTTTTCCCTCACCGTTAACAACCGTGATAAATTAACCACACGTATGTCTTTAGAAAAGACAAATTTGTGTAGGCCCGACCCGGTATTTCAATACAAGTCGTTTGCTCAATAACCGGTGTTCTACCCATTGAGTTGTCACGTGGAAAAAGATAGAATCCGCATATTTCCTTTACTTCGTAAACTGAGTTCAAATACCACCATAATAAATATATAAATGTACATTGAACAAAGTAATAGCGAGGTACTAATGAAATTCGTGCCAAGGTAACAGACAGTATATTAAATCTCCCCCTCCCCCTCCCCGCACCGCCCCGTCCCCGCACCTCCCCTCGCGTCGTCTTATTGAAATATTTCTATTCGCTTTCCATTTAAATTACAATGAGCGACTGTGGGGCGCTGACCGCGAAGGTTGCAGACTTTTTTCAAATTATTGTTTGAAGAGAAATTAAAGGATTTAATTGGAACAAGCTTTGATATTTAAAATGCTTTAGTGACGACGTGATAGCTCAATGGGTAGAACACCGGTTAACGTGCATGTGACTAGGGTTCAAATCCCGGGTCGGCCCTACACCAATTTGTCTTTTCTAAAGACATATGTGTGGTTTATTTATCATGGTTGGTAACGGTGAGGGAAAACATCGTGAGGAAATCCACATGGCTGAGTTGCAAATAGTCATGTGACAGTGTATTCGTACAAAACGGCGATAGGCCTGCCCCCTATCACGTGAGTACTCGGTCCATGCAAAACGTAGGTACTCTGAACAGTAGGTGACGAAGTGATGATAGAAATGATGTTCAGAAGTATTAGTACCTCTGCCAACCCCTTCGGGGATATTTGGCGTGAACGTTTATGTTATAGTACACATAAATACTTGTTGGTCTCTTTTAGATTATTTCCTTATTTTAAGATGATTCGTGTTTGCTCTTGCGCATTGCAAGTATTTAGTGACTTAAAGTAAGTACATGAACTAAGTTGAAATAATTTAATTGAGGGTGGCAATAATCGAAACATCATCACAGTTAATACATGTTCCAGCTAAGAAGCAGGGGCCTCGGATTTACCCATAGTCCACCACAATGCCGAATACCAATAAGAATAAAGTTTATTTATGCTATTACTGAAACTTCACATTGAGTATTTTCCCTTCTAGAGTATAGAAATGGTTATTTAAGGAGTCATTGCTAATTAAATCTCAGCCGTATTGCCCAACATCCACTTCAAAATCTTGCACGAAACCCAGAGAAAGGGATAGGACATCATTCCTTTGGCAAGCAGTATTTTCAATTAACAATAAAATAAATGCATTGCAGTTTAACGAATTCTCGATAAATTATGAAGTACTAGCTGACCCGACAGACTTCGCACTGTAAATTTGCTTATGCCAAAATTTAGGCTATTTTTCCGGTACTCTTGAGTTCAATCAGGCGTGAATATTTTATTGGTGAAAATTTTCCGGGATAAAAAGTATCCTATGTTATAATTTGGGTGAACATCTAGCATTCTACTAAATTTCATTCATATACATTGTGTAAAGATTGATGGATGTATACAAAGCGAGAGGTTTACCGGGATCGTACTTACTACATCTATCTGCCAGTGAAAGTCCCGTCTTAATAGGTCTAGATTTTCCCCGCTCCGCTAGCTGCGTAGTTGTTGTCAGCTCTAGGTGGCTCTGAGAAGCAATTATATCAAAGCGAGTACACGCGGCTACCATCATCCCCACACGCTGGCGGGGGTGAAAAGACACACCCTACATATGACACTTTTATCACTTGTTTGAGCACTCGCTTTGTTTTGTGATCTCTTGTCTTTGAGACTTTGTAGGCTTAGGATTCATTGTTGTGTTAAAAGGCGTATGAATGAGTATGCCAATTGGAGTTAAAAGTGTTTTCTCAAATGAAATTGATTGGTGATGAATTATTTTTTCAATTGATACGTTTCGCCATGTTTTATGGAATATTTCCGCGATTAGTCTATAAGTTGACTTAATTAAAATAAAGTTTATTAAGAGGTAAATTTACAGCTATTATTTAATACCACTAAATCTTCTTCTTCTTCAAATGCTTCATAAACTCGTTACTATGTACAATAACGACACACTTACTTCGCCATCGCCACTTTACAAAATGAGTTAGTCAAATTTAGAACAAAAATTTATAAAAATCCCGCTATCTCTCGTTCTTAATTCTATTCATTATTTCTATAATAAAATAAATAATATAAAAGAAAGTTTAAATGAATAACTGATAAGAATACCTGTTATTAATTAATTTGTCTATGTTAATATTCCCTCCAGGTGTGCGGGGGAGGAGATCAATTCGTGAAATGTGGACATTTCGATATACTTGCTAGAGATGTAGGGACGGGGCGGTAGTCGATAGATTGGATTTGTGTACGATGAAGTTAAGTTAGTTTGATTTACGTCTGATATAAAAGAGTTCATTGTTATTCAGAATATCATATTCAATGATAATAAAGGAAAACAATCTTATATATGGTATTAGGTATTCGTGGAAGCAATGAGAATTTTAAATAAGTCATAAATTGTACCACAATTTTATTTAAATAACAGACTTTTGATTGCATTTCTAATGTGCATAATCAATTTCAGTGTTAAGTTTTAACCGGTCTATTACGCCCACCCAACTAACATTTTGGTGTCATTTGCAGGTTTTGATATAACTTTACTCTGTTTAAATGAGTAATAATTATCTCAGTTCTAACTTAAAATGTTATAGAGGAGTTAGAAAATAAATTTAGCTCCAACAGTGGTTCTAGAACTTTAATGAACGGTGTTAAACAGTTTTTAGAGTTAGAATAGTGCTAATCGCAGCAAGTACCGTTAAGATGTTATAGCCCAAACCTGTTTGTAGTACCTAAATCTACACAACAGTGCTCGCTGACTCACGTTAACACTTATTGTTGTGTAGTTGTTGCCGCGGAGTGTCTTATAAGTCTTTAGGTATTATATTGAATATAAGGTGCAGGTATTGGTTGTAAAAGAGAGTTGTTCAAGAGTATAGTAACTCAAAATACTAAAAGTGTTGAACAACTCATTTATATAGATTTAAGCTGTAATGTTCATTTTATTAAAGCAAATTGCGCTAGGCAGGTACACTTTAAAGATATTATAAAAGTAATAGTGTTAGACAAAACTATGGACTTTTATTAACACTCCGAGGCAGGCCTTAATATAGGTACCTATATAACCGCATTATGTGTTAACGGTACGAATGTCCCAAAACCATCAAATAGTTTTGATAATATCCTATTAGATTATGTTGTTCCAGTAGTTACGAAAAATAAAGAAGATTCGCTACAAAGCGGAAATTTAAATAGTCCTAATACGAGCAATTTTGGTCAAGTCCGAGTGGAGGCACAACAACATGGTTCCGCAGAACAACAAAAAAAGGAATCTCACACACTACATAGCTACTAGCTAAGAGTGAAATAAAAGGTCATTAAGTATCTAAATTGTGTGGTGTTGGCTTTGAATAGCACTGACAAATTTTTATTCACGTGACGTCAATGTTACGTGATATTTAGAAGTATATATACCTCTGCCAACCCCTTCGGGGATATACAGCCTAAACATAAGAGTTATTACGAAGCGGTGTTATATCTATTGAACTATAACGATCACGGACATGTATATATATATATATATATATATATATATATATATGTCTTATAATCAGTCTTCATGTTTCAGTTCCTGCTGGATTGTCGACATTTAAGTTTTGACTGCCACTTTTGGGTATTTAATGATGGGACTTGCGAATATAAAATAATAAAGAAAAACATTGTTGTGTCAAATAAATTATGTATCACACATCGTTACAAAAAATATTCAGATAACCTTTAGATACTTAAATTATGTATAAAATAAGCCGCATTAGGCTAGATTGATTTATTATGACCAAGTACGTATAGACGTATTTCTTAAGTAAGCTCTTTGAATACGAATGGATTTGTGAAGAGACCGCCAATAGTCTGAAAAGAAAAAAAACAACAGGTATATAATTGATTCCTTCATTGAAGAACCCTAATCCAGTCAGTTTGTAAAATGCTTAGCCGGTTGTAGGGTCTTGGCTATAATAAGTGTAATTATTTAATTCTATTATTGCACTGCTAAGTGTACTAAAGCCTGCACAATATTCTTGACTAAAGATGTTGTATCACAAAAAGTGTAATAGATGTCTTAAGTGACGACAAAAACCTTCAATGTAAGTTAGCCATTGTTTTGTTGAACTAACCTATAAATTGACTGAATTATTTAATATTTGAAAACAAAATACGTCATTACTCATGTTAATTTTTCATTCCATTGATGCCACTTTATTTAAAATGCTACTGGCTACAAAAAAAATTACAAAACATGGTAAAAAATTGAAGTGTCTATGTTATTTATTATATGTTTAATTTGAAAATCTATTGAAATCTTTAATAAATTCCAAGCGCGTTAAAATTGAGATGGAAAACATGGTATACACTTACCGTCAAATCACAACGGCAGATCGTTTTCACTTCACAACAACTTGAATACTTATATGTTTACTATCCTTCTGCCAATTATTATCTCGCCATTAATGTTACAGTAGATCTGGTACACAATTTTGTAATAGAACTAAATACAATTGGTTAGTAAATATACTCAAGTAGCGGCATGATACTTACTTGAGAATATTTTACATAACTAATACGCTTCAAAGTGACATATATACAACTGTTTAATAGGTCTAATAAAGTTTTAAATGGTAAATAATTCTTAGCTGACGTTTTTCTATAACCCATAGTGTTAACTAATTCATCACAACCGCAGTTATACCGGTTGAAGCTATAACTGAGAATGAATAAACACTCTTGTGTAGGTATTTTAGCACCTATATACCACCGCTCTGTAAGCTCTCTAGAACCTTAGCCTCTAAAATCGTGGGCCTCTTTCGTGGTTATAAGTGAGTTAGAGCACTCTATAACTCTATTACTACAGATATTCTTAACACTTAGATTCTCAAACGGAACCGATATACAAACGATATACAGTTTGTTTTAAAGCTTATGTGCTAGTTGGGCAGTGACTAATTTCTCAAACTGCCTAAAGCAATTTTAATCCTGAAAACATTCACTTCCCAAAACGGCAGAGGAACCAGATAGTAATGATAATGTCAATTTGTTATTAAAGGTAATAATATTGTATTAGAGACTACATCTGAGATTTCGATACTAATCAGTAAAACGTATTTCGCTTTTAACTATATTAAAATATTCAATATTATTATCATTTATTTACTCAGGTTACAGGGACCCATTGGTTAGTTAAAACACTTATGAAAAACTATATTAGTAACTTATGTCTAGGTATATTTACAAACTATTTACAAAAAATATTACATAATAATGTCAGTGAGTCACCACCGTCCAATGCCATGGGACAGAAGGCAGCAGTGACCCACATATGTACAGTCCAGTCTGCCTGCGATCATGTTCAGGATACTGTTGGTGCTGGCCCTCACCCTGCACACCAGGGATGCACATCTCTTACGCATCGTGGCAAAAAAGCAGTCGACCCGGGCTTCAGCAAACATACCTGATGCACTACAGTACCGGGACAGACCCAACAGTATCCGGAACGCGTTGTTGTATTGGACACGGAGAGCGTTGTAGGCTTTTTGCGTATAGTTAGCCCACAGGCTGCAGGTATAGAAAGATGTGCAGTAGGCTCGGAATAAAGATATTTTAACTTCCTTCGAGCACCTGGCAAACCTGCGGGCCACCATGTTCGCCCTCACCGACAACGCCCTCCGTTCCCTATCTATATCGTCATCGTCTTTGAGACCGGGAGTCAACATATGTCCAAGGTATTTAAATTGAAACACTCTTTTGAGTGGGACACCCCCCAGATACACCTGTGGGATACTACTGGACACCTGCTTTCCCCCGCCCCCAAATACCATGACTTCGGTCTTTTTCACATTATATAGAAGGCCGTGCGTCCTTGCATAGTCTTCACATATCGACAACAGCTTTCGCAGCCCGCACACCGATGCGCTCAGCAGCACCATGTCGTCAGCATAGCTTAAATTGTTTACACACACACGGTCTATGTGACATCCAATTTTGGTGCTGCTAAGCGCGACGATGAGCTCGTTAACGTAAAGGTTGAAGAGGGTTGGCGAACTCAAGCCCCCCTGCCGCACGCCACACTCCAACCTGTACGGTTCCGATAGTGAACCTGCCCATCTCACAGCGTTGACCTGATTTCCATACCAATATTTAAATATGCTGGTTAATTCCGAGGGAAAACGAACCCCCTCTAGCTTTTTCCAGAGTAAGTCGTAGGAAACCAAGTCGAACGCTTTTGAGAGGTCCAGGAAGCAGGCATACGTGTCTGTCCCCCTCTTCGTGTAGTAGTTGACAGTATGCTTAAGGCACAACACTGCACTCTCAGTCGATAAATGGGGTTGGAAGCCAAACTGGTTATGGTGAGGATGTACATACCTATTAAGCTGCGCATTAAGCAAACTGTCAAATACCTTCGCAATCACCGTCGCTAATGAAATTGGCCTATAATTTGTCTTATCTGCTAAATTTCCGGTTTTATTTTTAACGATGGGAACTACTACAGTTTTAATCATCTCTTCCGGTACATAAGAATGACTAACACATAAATTATATAACAGTGACAATACTCTGGGCAGGTGGGGGCCAGCATATTTTAGATGTTCTATGCTTAGCCCATCATGCCCAGGGGATTTACCTCTAGACATAACCTTTATATTTTGCTCAATATCTTTAACTGAGAAACGGATATCTATCTTTTTCGGTCTATCAATGCTATTTGTTGACTCTGATAACCCCAGCGGACAACTTACTTTAAAATGCTCTTTGAAGAGATTTGCTATGTTCTCCGCTCCACTGATACCATCGACACTCACGGAAAGGCCAGGCTTGCTATTCAAACTATTAGTACTTTTCCAAAATCCGCGAAAGTCTTTATTCGAATGGTGAGCGGCAATCATATCCATTCTAATTTGATGCGCATGGTCCTGACACCATTTTAAACGTGATTTAAAAATTTTCCTTGATAATATCATTTCATCATAGATGTTACCATGTTGAGGTTTTCCGTACCAAACCCACTCCAACATTTTTTGCTTAGCCTTTCCATGAGCCTCGCTCACGTGCATATTCCAACCGATCACTTTTCGCTTATTACGACGTGGTCGACTATCTGCCCGTCCTACCCTCGCCGCCGCGCTAAGTGCTAACACAATCTCACTATATAAAAAGTCAATAACATTCTTATGGCTACTAATTGTACACATTTCGTCGGCACATTTACAACATTCTGCCGGAAAATCAATAAGTCTCAACCGCTGGTGGCATTCCTTAGTGTAAAGATCGATTTCTTCAGGTTTTCTGTCTCCCCATGTCACTTTGTTTACAAGCGTCACGTTATCAACAATTTTACACTGAATACATTCTAAAGTACACTCTATTACCAGTGGGAAGTGATCAGACCATACGGCGTCGTATTTTACATAGACTGATGTTATTGTAGGTACCGCCGCTTGAGAAACAACACAATGGTCTAACCAATGACCTGTCCCGTGGGCCTCACTTACAAACGTATATGTTTTAGAATTTATTCCTAACCACTTAGTGTCCATACAAGTCCATTGCTGGCTATCGCAAATTTGTATCAGTTCTTTATAAAACAAACCCGCCGTCGGGCTCGCGTTAAAGTCACCTAGTATGTACACACACTCACTACTACAGGAGTTAATAATAGCACTCACCCCACTGCATATGTCTGTGAATTCCTCCAGGTTCTGTCGTTCATCAATAGTCATTAAAATATTATTGTTTTTTGTAGAGAAAAACTGTTAAATTTATTTTTATACTTAATAATCGGCAGTACACATGTCATACTATATTAATGTCTATATTTTTGCACTCGTGCAATGAACAGTTATAGTTATGCTTTCTCTTCAAATATTTTTCCGCCTTCAACGGCAACAAACTCCTATCGACAAAACCTCAACACTCCATCCCTAACCATCGTGGGAGCGAGCGGAATATCTTCGCGTTAAAATGAAATGTTCGCAATTTGAATACCCCCGCCCCGCGCCTCCACCGCCCCCGCCGCCCCCGCCACCCCCCGCCGCCCCGCACCGTCCACATTGCTTTATCTAACTTTATTGAAGACTAAATTAAATTGTTCGCCAAATTCGTTGCGACGTCTTCGAGCATTTATACAATTTACTTATATACTTGGGAGACTCGAGTTTTCACGTCTGAAGTTTTAACATACATATACTCACGTATAACAACCGTGATAGCCCAGTGGGTAGAACACTTGGTTATCGTGCAAGCGACTAGTGTTCGAATCCTGGGCCGGGCCTACACCAATTTGTCTTTTCTTAAGACATATGTGTGGTTAATTTATCATGGTTGTTAACGGTGAGGGAAAACATCGTGAGGAAACCCACATGGCTGAGTTGTACTTAGTCATGTGACAGTGTATTCGTACAAAACGGCGATAGGCCTGCCCCCTATCACGTGAGTACACTGTCCATGCAAAACGTGGGTACTCTGAACACCAGGTGACAAAGTCACGTGATGTTCAGAAGGATTAGTACCTCTGCCAACCCCTTCGGGGATATTCGGCGTGAACGTTTATGTTATGTTATGTTATATACTCACGGCTATAAATCATTATGAGGTGTAGCCAAAGCTTCAGATTTAGAAATTCCTCGGTCACTTATGAAGGTTGAGTGGGAAAATTGCTCAACAATAAATTAAAAAGCCTCTATTACCTAAGTCGCCTCTGACGACACCTCCGGAAGATATGGGTAAAGGGCCAGCGCTGACTGCCGGCATGGCATGGCATGGCATGGCAAAGGATTTCTGTTCAGATATAGCATTTTTAATCGTATTACCATGAGTATAGAATTCATTTTACTTAATTTTGACACAACGATGCCGACGTTCTGTCCTACCGCGGCCTCCCTCGGCATCGTTGTGTCAAAATGAATTCTATACGCATGGCAATAAGATTAAAAATGCTGTATCTGTACCGAAATCCTTTGCCATGCCATGCCGGCAGTTAGCGCCGGCCCTTAGTAGATAGTTACTCTAAGCCGCCACTACACAGCTATTTTTTTCTGAATTTAAATCAGTTTGTCACTTGTTTCGTCATCTTTGTTGCTGTATGGTATCTTACGATACTGCATATATTCACGCCGTTAGTTCCCATTGAGGTCAATTATCGATCGCCATCATGTACGACTCTGACATATCTCTCTAGCTTCGTTCATATCCAATCCATCAATCCTTTCATACATGCTTATTCTTTATATTTCTGAAACCTGCCTTTTTGAGCACATTTTCTATTTGGTCCAAATGTGTCCTCCGTCGTCCTATACTAATATTACCTTCCTCATTGGTTTTATAGATCTCTTTCACCAATTTACCATCACCCTTCGTCTCTATGAGCCCAAACTTTGACATTCGTTTTTCTGCATTCATTTTAGGTCTATTCATTAATTAAATATATGTGTAGCTGTGTGGCGCGCCGGCTTAGAATAGCGCTACCCCATTTCTACCGGTGGGTGTACGTAAGAGGTGACTAACGGTATTGGGGCTTTTAAGGGAACATTGGGCGATGCGGTTGGAGACCCATCATCAACAACCTTTATTTTACCATCTTTTCCCCACTCAACTTTCCAAAAGTGGCTGAGGAATTTGTAATTCCTTAGCTCTGGCTACCCCTTCTAGGGAATTATAGCCGTGAGTATATGTATGTTTAATATATGTTAAATCTTTTTTTTATAGAAACTAAACATAGAATAGCACCACCCTATTTTTATCCGCGAGTGTCGTACGAGGCGATAAAGGTGTTGGGGCGTTTTAAGTGATTGATGGGCGATGCGGTTGGAGAGGCATCACCAACCATCTTTTATTTTATAATCTTTTCGCCTATCGACTTCCAAAAGTCACTGATAATTTCTAGCTCTTAAATTTTGGATACCTTTTACTGGGGACTATAGCGGCTACAATAGTTGGGAGTGTAGCTAGTTTGGTTAATAAGTTACATAGGTAAATATAAGATCTAGTTTTCATGACTGGAGTGTACAGATTTAGCAGAGGATCTAAGTCCCCGAAGGGATTGGCAGAGCTACTAATACATCTGAACGTCATGTGACATTGTCACCTGGTGTACAGAATACCCAAGTTTCGCCTGGACAGTTTACTTAAGTGATAGGGGGCAGGCCTATCGCCGTTTTGTACGAATACACGGAAACATGACTTAGTGCAACTCAGCCATGTGGGTTTCCACATTATTTTTTCCCCCACAGTTAACAACCATAATAACCACACATACGACTCTAGGAAAGACAAATTGGTGTAGTCCCGGGATTCAAACCCTCATTGACTGCAAGATAGGCGGTGCTCTACCCACTGAGCTATCACGGTCGGTTGCTAATAAGTCTACATTGTTAGTTTAATTAGGCCTGCGGTTTTTTAAGCATCAACTTTTTGCCTAGATAGTGTATTTCTCATGAGCGATTGGCTGCGCCTAAATTTTGAACAATTTTATCCGTTATCTAGCATATTTATACTACTTTTCTTGTCCGTACGAGTTTGATCACTAAAATTTCTGTTTTATAATAGTTGTAATTTGCTTTACCAAGTCTACATTACGTGATAATCTACATTATGTTCACCGTTTTTTTTACAAAATGAACTTTAATCAAATCTACATTTAGATAATAGGAAAGTAGATATTACTTATTAAACTTGAAGGCAAATGAACCAGTCAGTAATAAACCATTAACAATAACAAAATCTGACTAACATTTTTATATGAAAAAGCTCACGCCAAGGAGGCTAACAAACGCGTCCCGCCTCTTTACTGCAACAGTATCGTCCAATGGAACTCCTTGCTACAGTAACAAATGTCTGCGATTGGCTGAAACTTTGTAGCGACCTTATTATGTTCCCGCCAATTGCAGCGGAGAGAAACATGAAAGTTTATTATTTATTTTACCTACACTTTTAGAAATACGGTTGTTTTCTACAGGCAAGTTTATTATGGCCTTGTAACCCGCAAAAGTGGCTAGATTAAGTGTAAAAAATTGCAATAATAATTTACACTTTAATCGTTAATGAAATATTTTTGATTTTTTATATTTTTTATTTTAATAGTACTACATATATGCATACATACATATGCTCACGGCTATATTTCCCTAGAAGGGGTAGCCAGAGCTAAGGAATTATAAATTCCTCAGCCACTTTTGGAAGTTGAGTGGGGAAAAGATGGTAAAAATAAAGGTTTTTGGTGATGGGTCTCCAATCGCATCGCCCAAAAATCCAATAAAAAGCCCCAATACCCTTAGTCGCTTCTTACGACACCCGTGGGTAGAAAGGGGTAACGACATTCTAAGCCGGCACTACACGGCAAATTTAATAGTAATCTTCCTAAGTATGTTGCAATTTCACTCCACACAGTATAATTTTTGCTCTACTTGGAACTGCAGCAGTTTATTTTGGACTTTGATTGATATTAAACTTTGGAAGTTGCCTAAGGTAGAGAAATAGATACTAAATAAACATTCACATAACATAAACGTTCACGCCGAATATCCCCGAAGGGGTTGGCAGAGGTACTAATACTTCTGAACATCACGTGACTTTGTCACCTGGTGTTCAGAGTACCCACGTTTTGCATGGACAGTGTACTCACGTGATAGGGGGCAGGCCTATCGCCGATTTGTACGAATACACTGTCACATGACTAAGTACAACTCAGCCATGTGGGTTTCCTCACGATGTTTTCCCTCACCGTTAACAACCATGATAAATTAACCACATATATGTCTTTAGAAAAGACAAATTGGTGTAGGCCCGACCCAGGATTTGAACACTAGTCGTTTGCACGATAACCGAGTGTTCTACCCACTGGGCTATCACGGTTTCTGTACTAAATAAAGGATAGTTGGAAAGGTCTTCTCTCCAGCCATTTGGACCAATAAACATTTAAAAAGCCCCAAAAGTGACTTCTTACGATACCTGCGGCTAGAGTTGGGTTAGTGCTAGTTAATAATACTCTTATAATTAATTTCTGGTGTAGGCAGAGACCTTCGATCTTCGTTTTTGTACGATCCCGAGAAGCAATTCTCGTCAATTCATAATCTAGAATTATCTCATACAGTGCTTTTTTACAACGCTCACTACCTTATCCCGTGTTTTTTAACACATTTTCAACCTGGTGTTCCGTCTGCTCCCCAATGATTTTACATACATACATACACACATATAATCACGGCTATAAATCCCTTACGGGGTAGCCAGAGCTTAGGAATGAGAAATTCCTCAGCCACTTTTTAAAGTTGATTGGGGAAAAGATGGTAAAAATAAATAAATGTTTTTGATGACGGGTCTCCAACAACATCGCCAAATAAGTGATTTTGTAATGTACGTAAAATTTTCTGTGTAAAATCGGCTTAGAATAGCACTACCCCATCTCTTTCTATAAGTGATCTTAAGAGGCGACTAAGGGTGTCGGGGCTTTATAAGTGGTTTGAGACCCATCACCAAAAACATTTATTTTCAACAATCTTTTCCTTACTTAACTTTCCAAAGTGACTCAAGAACTTTCTGATTCTTAAGCTCTGGCTACCCCTTTTAGAGGTTTGCTTATATATACATATATATGCCGTGAGCATATGTATGTATGTTTGTATTTATGAACGTAGAAATTTCAGGTTCCTATTTTTCTATCACCCGAATTCGACGTCTGTGGCCTATTTGACTTCTCAGCCTACGACTTCTCAGAGGTCTATAGTGTTCGAATATCGTTGATGAATGTTAATGTTTGTTTCGTTAGTCTTTGATCCTATTGTTATGTGTGTGTTATGTGTGTGTTCCTGCTGTGTAGTGTCGGCTTAGAATAGCACTACCCGATCTCTTCCGATGGGTGTACGTAAGAGGCGACTAACGGTATTGGGGGCTTTAAAGGGATTTTGGGCGATGCGATTGGAGACCCATCACCAAGAACCCCAAGAATCAAAAGTGGCTGAGGAATTTCTAATTCTTTAGCTCTGGCTACCCCTTTCTAGGGATTTATAGCCGTGAGTATATGTATGTATTTATGTATGTTATGTGTATTATATAGAAATAAATGTACCGTTCAATTATCATTCCTCACAACAGTTAATTTTGCCTATCTGGGGTTTTAATTGATGTTTGTAGTGTGTCCGCAAATATTCATTTGTTGTATTGTTAAATTTGTCCATGTCTGAAAGCTTCATAAACATAAACAAATTTGAAAATTACATAAATATTTTCCATTACTAAAATTCGAATATACATTCTAACAGTAATATCAAAAACAATAAAAGACCCACCCCTTCCACACTAGTCGTGATAGTATTGTCAGCGTGAGAACGGGTGGGCAGTGGGCAGTCTGTTTCGGTTTCGCTGACTGCGCCATAAACAACTTGTCAATTGCACGCTGCTTAGACTGAGTAATATGGATATCACCGTTTTTAGTATTTTAAAATTAACAAATAGCATTGTATATTACATCGATACAATGGATACATACATACGTATACTCACGGCTGTAAATACCTAAAACAGGTAAGCAGAACATCAGAATAAAAAAAAACCCAGGCTCATTTCGGTGTTCGAGGGGGGGGGGGGAATTGTAAAGTAGAGGTTGTTTATGGGTGTCCAGCCATATCGCCCGATAATAACTTTAAAATCTTCAATACCGCATGTCTCCTCTTACGACATTCGCGGGAAGAGTAGGATTAATTCTATTCTAAGCCGCCACTATGAAGCTTCAATACAATTTAAAAAAGCTATATAAAATCAAAAGAAGATTTATGTTTCCACGTAATTAGTCTTACAGGCCATTATTGGTCACCGTGGAATATCCATATAGTTTTTCATCTAAAACACCCATATATGTGTATTGCGGACATTCATATGTGTGTGTGAGTGACCGCGCGGAAACAGCGCTATTCTATGACAGCGATGGCTTTCGCTTTCACATTAGATTGTTTATTAAGAAGTGTGCCTACCGAAGTTGCTTTAGTATGAATGATATCTCCGCCACTTAGATGGTAGAAGGAAAATATTGTTTAACTAAATCACTGGTCAAAGGTTTTCACTTACATCACCCAACTATAAAAAATTCAGTTAAAACAATTAATATTACGTCACACCTTACATTAAGAGGCAGTGGATCAATCACATACATACCTACACACATATACTCACGGCCATAAATCCCGAAAAGGGGTAGCCAGAGCTTCAGAGTTAGAAACTCCTCAGGCACATTTGGAAATTGATAGGAGACAAGATGGTAGACATAAAGTATCGTTGGTGATGGGCCTCCAACTGCATCAGCCAAAAACCACTAAAACGCCCCATACACTTAGGCCATACGCCTCTTACGACACCCGTGGGTAGAAAGGGGTAGGGACATTCTAAGCCGGCACTACACGTTATAAAAGGATCAATTATTATACTATTAAATAAACTTTAAATTAAAAATCCCCGTACACCTAGTTAGGTCACCTTAGACAAGAGACGAAATAAATCATAGCAATACAAGCCGACATGATAAACTGTAAAAATTGCTGTTGTAATAAACATGCTTTTCTGGGTCCAACATTTTTCCTAAAAAGTGCATTCACGTAATTACCAGGACTATTGCCACTTTGTACTGCCCTGACTCAGAAGCGGTGTTCAGAAACTATCATGGTTGTTACAAATAAAATAACGATTGATGTTCGGATATTCCATCGCGGGTCTCGGGAAGACTGAGGTGTTATTTGTCATTTGTGTTTTTTTTACAGTTCTCAAATTATTAATTATTTGTGCCGTGTAGTGCCGGCTTAGAATGTCGCTACCCCTTTCTACCCACGGGTGTCGTAAGAGGCGACTAAGGGTATTGGGGCTTTATATTGGATTTTTGGGCGATGCGGTTGGAGACCCATCACCAAAAACCTTTATTTTTACCATCTTTTCCCCACTTAACTTCCAAAAGTGGCTGAGGAATTTATAATTCCTTGGCTTTGGCTACCCCTTCTAGGGAATTACAGCCGTGAGTATATGTATGTATGGATGTATGTATGATATACTGTAAAAAAATATGTTGTGATAAACATGCTTTTCTGTGTCCAACATTTTACCTAAAAAGTGCATTCACGTAATTACCTGGACTAACGCCGTTTTGCGCTGCCCTGACTCGGAAGCGATGTTTCAGAAACTAGCATGGTTGTTACAATTAAAAAAACTATTGACATTCGGATATTTAATCGCGTGTTATTACATGGTTTTTAAAGCCTGACATTTCGAAAACTTTTCAGTTATCATGGTCTCGGGAAGACTGAGGTGTTACTTGTCATTTTTTACAGTACTATAAAATTATTAATACTACCTGTACAGTAACATGAAAAATAACACCTCAGCCTTCCCGAGACCATGATAACTGAAAAGTTTTCGAAATGTCAGGCTTTAAAAACCATGTAATAACACGCGATTAAATTTACGAAAGTCAATAGTTGTTTTAATTATTATGAGCTATCGTGAAAGTTTTGAAAAATTCTATATTAGGGTTGTTATCACGAAGTATGTGAGAGTATTAAAGAAAAACTATATAAAAAAATACAAAAAGAAATAATGATACGTATGTATGAGTTGCCGTGTAGTGCCGGCTTAGAATGTCGCTACCCCTTTCTACCCACGGGTGTCGTAAAAGGCGACTAAGGGTATTGGGACTTTTTATTGGATTTTTTTTTGGCGGTTGGAGACCCATCACCAAAAACCTTTATTTTACTGCCTTTTCCCCATTCAACTTCCAAAAGTGGCTGAGGAATTTATCATTCCTTGGCTCTGGCTACCCTTTCTAGGGAATTATAGCCGTGAGTATATGTATGTATGTATGTATGAGTTTTAGGCAGGGAAGGGTCACATTTTTACGTACACAACTAAAAATATAGCATCTTTTCATATAAACCATAGCGATTGCGATGACCGAGTAATAGGCAGTGGTAGAGGTCAGCAAGTCGCGGTCCAAACTAATATGCACTATTTTTCTCACGTCAGCGCCGAGCGAGCAGCTTCCACCCGTTCGTTAGAATAATATTCAGATTTAGCTCGCGTTTCTTTTACTGCGTTATTTATTGCTGGACAGTGGACTAATGGTTTCGATTTGTTGTGGAAGATAGAAAACCATTTTGTCTTACCACTTATTTGTATTTTTTTTGGATTTATGGAGGACACACTTACACCAAATAGAGAGTGTGCTCAAAAAGGCAGGAGTCTAAAGTATGAACAATAAAAGAGGATGTATGAAAGGATTGAAAAATGTAAGCGAAGCTAGAGAGATTTGCCAGGATCAAACAAAATGGCGATCGATAGTTTCTGGCTACCACAATGGGAGACAATGGCATGAGTATATGTATAAATAAGTTTGTATGCATGAGGATATATAAATTAAGCTTTGGGCCATCCTTACTCGCTCTCTACCTCATTGGGAACAAATGCCGTAAATGTTTTATGTTGTATAGTAGAGAAATAACTGAGAAAAGAGCACTAATCATTTGCAATTTGTATAAACATTAAAAAAAAAAATATAGCTTGAATTAGCCGCGTCACTGAGACGAATCTATTGATATTTTCATTATTTTAATCAGTTTTGGTAGTCTTGATGCTACGCGGTCAAAATATATGCATACACAGAAAAACTGTCAAAATCATTACCCTTCCATTTTAATTCGGTACCAAGGCCAATAATCAGGTGATCAGATGAACCAGAGTCACAACAGTAGTTAGGAATAAGATACTTATACCCACGGCTATAAAACCCAAGAAGCGTAGCCAGACGTTCATAATGAACATATTCTTGGCCACTTTTGGGAGTAAAATGATGAAAAACTTGTAAAATAATCCTTTATTGGTGAGGGTTAAAATCTTAATTTTGCGCTACTGACCTAAAATGAATTTTAATGATATAATGCCATCTAGCGAAAACTTTTGGTAGTAAAAGTTAATGCTTTTGCATACAAGATGGCGCTAACAAAAAAGTTCTAGCTGCCAAGTATAGGTGACGCTTTGTAGATATAAAACATTAACATTATTTTAAGTTGTAAATTGTGAATTATGTAATAGAATAGAATTTAATCTCTAGAAATCAAAATATGTGTATCCACGCCCGTTAGGTGTGCTAGTGGTGTTCAGAATAACCACTTATTGCTTTATACTTGGCTCAAGTTATAGGGGGCAGGCTTACCGTTTCGTACAACTTCTTAGTACGTCTTAACATGAAAATGACATTCTTTGTTTCTTCTCTGTTTAGATAAGTTCTCTGATGACTTTTATAATTCCCAAACCATCGTAACATCCCTTCATATCGGTATCGCTGACAAAACAGAAAATTCATCACCTTATAGCATAACCTAACATTACCAATGATTCTGAGGAACATCATCTCTACTGCATTGACTCTGTTCTCATGCTTCTGCCACACCCAATTTTGGTAGTGAACTAGAATAACACCATGTGCTCCTAATTGGGCTTTTCGGACACCAAATGATTTAAAATTAAGCAGTTCACAGCTTTATTTAGAATAGAATAGAATAGAATAACTCTTTATTGTACATCAAACAGAAATTTACAAAAGAATTTATCATACAGTTTACAGTGAGATACAATCGGCGGTCTTATCGCTAAAAGCGATCTCTTCCAGACAACCTTTGGAAGGTGAGATCGGTAAACTAGTTATCTAGGTAGATGCACAAAACAAGCTTACTTTAAAACTAACTTATTTAATTGAAATAATAAATAATAACATAAATATTAATTACACAAAATAATATACATATTACACACATATGAACACACATATATACATAACTACATACTTTTATATATACAAGTAATACAAATACCTAAATAAAATACACAAATACGTTTTAGAAATATAATTAATACATATAATTTAAAAAGCAACAGTATTACAGCGCTTCAGTGAGATAGTGTTGTTTCACCAGATCCTTGAATACATTAAGTGATTTAGCCAATCGCACCTCCACAGGAAGTGCGTTCCACAATTGCACAGCGTGTACAGAAAAAGAGGAGCCATAGAAATTGGTTGAATGAGAGGGAATGGTTCATTGAAGATTATGGTCTGAACGTAAATTAAGGTTATGGGAAGAAGATAGAAATTGAAAACGTTCTTTTAGATAGAAAGGGGTGGCAAGATTGAACAAGATAGAGTAAAGAAGAGACAAAGTATGCGCATTTCGGCGGAGGCGAATAGGAAGCCACTTAAGTTTAGAACGATAAACAGACACGTGATCATATTTACGCAATCCAAAAACAAACCTTATGCATAAGTTTTGGAGACGCTCTAATTTATTTAGCTGTTCTTCCGTTAAATCAAGATAACAGGTATCAGCGTATTCCAAAATTGGAAGGAGTAGAGATTGAGCTAACGCAGTTTTGGTAGCAGTAGGTAGAAAATTACGCAGTATTTACAGCGGTAACCATTTGTCTCTCTCTCTCTCTCTCTCTCATCTTTTGATGTATTTGTAAAGTTGAGATAGACAGATTGATTTTAAGTTTGTGTGACAAACATACATTAAATACCTTACAAATCCAATATAAAAATCGTTACATTCTAGTTTTCATGTGAGATCATATTTTAAATACATACATACATATTCTCACGCCGTTAGTTCCCATTCAAATCCCTAGAAGGGTGCACAGAGGCTCGCAACATGAAATTCCACAACCACTTTTGCAAGATGTTTGGGGATTAGATGATAAAATGAAGTCGGTTAAAAAGGTTTTTGGTGATGGGTCTGCAAACGCATCGTCAAAAATCACTTGCACTGTTGCACTTAAAATGTATTTATTACATAGAAATAATCTGTACAGACATGGCCTAATAGGATTAATTCTTACATATTTTATTTTCTTATTACATTATCTATTAAATATCTATCAAATGCCCCAATACCCTTTGCCGCCTCTTAAGAACACACCCACGGGAAGTAATGGGGTAGTGCTATTGTAATAATTGAAACAACTATTGATTTTTCGGATATTTTAATCGCGTGTAATTACATTATTTTTAAAGCCCGACGTTTCGAAAACTTTTCAGTTATCATGGTCACGGGAAGACTGAGGTGTTATTTGTCATTATACAGTACTATAAAATTATTAATACTAACTACCTTCACAAAGTTTTAAGTTACATAACATAACATAACATAAACGTTCACGCCGTTTATCCCCGAAGGGGTTGGCAGAGGTATCAATACTTCTGAACTCACATGGCAGCGCCATCTAGTGTCCAGAGAAGGTACCCACGTTTTGCTTAGACAGTGTACTCACGTGATAGGGGGCAGGCCTATCGCCGTTTTATACGAATACACTGTCACATGACTAAGTACAACTCAGCCATGTGGGTTTCCTCACGATGTTTTCCCTCACCGTTAACAACCATGATAAATTAACCACACATATGACTTTAGAAAAGACAAATTGGTGTAGGCCCGACCCAGGATTGGAACTCACGCCCTTCTGTTTTCGGGCGGGTGTTTTATGTTACATTTGCGTTTAATATTTGCTATGTACAAAAAGAGCTAATAATGTGCAATCGTGAAAATCTTAGAAAATACTAGTGTTATTGTAAGCTAACACTACACAGCATTTTTTGTGGTAAATAAATAAAACATTATGAGTTTTATGTATTGTATTATATTTACAACAAAATCTACCCCTTTCTACCCACGGATGTCGTAAGAGGCGACCCTTCACCAACGATACTTTATTTCTACCATCTTGTCCCCTATCAACTTCCAAATGTGGCTGAGGAATTTCTTATTCCAAAGCTCTGGCTACCCTGTTTAGGGATTTCTAGCCGTGAGTATATGTATGTATGTATGATATAATTCTTATCATACCATAATTCCTAAGCCACTGCTAAGCTAATGAAATAAGAGTTGTAATTGCCACATTTTTTGCACAAGAAACATAATGAAACACATAACATTGTCGCGCGTTATCCCGTTATTGTAAGATTCCTAATTATGAATAATATCAAATGTTATTTTCGTAATGTGCTACAGTATTTTCAGGCAAGAACAATTCATGAAGCCTAGAAATTGGTTCCGAATATATTTTAAACTTAATTTTTAAGCGTAATTTCTTAGGAGAATTAATGTTTTACTTTAGAACTGTTCAAATCTAGTACGAGACGTTAGAAATATGAGGAAATAAAAGGAAAATCTGTTTTAAAAGGAAAATCTGTTTTAAAAGGAAAATCTGTTTTAAAAGGAAAATCTGTTTTAAAAGGAAAATCTGTTTTAAAAGGAAAATCTGTTTTAAAAGGCAACGATTTGTGTGATCATGTTTACATCAATTTTAATATAGAAAACTTGAAAGCAAGCTCCAGAAACTAGATTATTACGACACAGAAAAATTAATAATAACCTCTATCACATATATTAAAGTACTTACTTACTTATATATATATATATATATATATATATATATATATATATATATATTACCAATTAGGTACACAAAGTTGACCATAAACTGAATCAGTATGAGCACACAATGAAAATAGGACCACGGCTAATCACTGCCTTCTAAAATAAAGGTTGTACCTAGTTTGGAGGGCAGGGAGCAAAATTTTATCAGACCCTCCTGTTGTGAATAAATTAGAAAATTTATGGTAGTTATTTCTACCATATTGTATCTACAATATGGTAGTTATTTCTACCATGTTGTATCATTAGTGAAGGGTCGCAAACCGCATAATTTAACCGCATTAAAGATCAAAGATGTGTTCAGTAAATTACCCAGTGTCCTGCAGCGACATGATAGTCCAGTGGGTAAGAACACCCGCCCGAAAAACAGAAGGGCGTGAGTTCCAATCCTGGGACGGGCCTACACCAATTTGTATTTTCTAAAGTCATATGTGTGGTTAATTTATCATGGTTGCTAACGGTGAGGGAAAACATCGTGAGGAAACCCACATGGCTGAGTTGTACTTAGTCATGTGACAGTGTATTCGTACAAAACGGCGATAGGCCTGCCCCCTATCACGTGAGTACTCTGTCTAAGCAAAACGTGGGTACCTTCTCTGGAAACTAGATGGCGCTTGCCATGTGAGTTCAGGAGTATTGGTACCTCTGCCAACCCCTTCGGGGATAAACGGCGTGAACGTTTATGTTATGTTATGTTATGTTATGTCCTGCAGATCTCCAAATCCGGCGCGCGTGGTTGTGTAAACGAGTGTAACGATGTTTAGTAAACTAAGTGTGTTTGGCAAACATCTCCCGAGAGTTCGTACCTCAGATTTCAGTGTGCGGTGGAGCGGAGATGTAGAAACAGCGGCGACTGGACAAAGGTACTTAAATACTGTCATTTTATTTTTGTTTAAATATAGATGCTGTGTAGTGTCGGCTTAGAATAGCACTACCCCGTTTCTTCCCGTGGCTGTTCGTAAGAGGCGACTAAGGGTGTTGGGGCATTTTAATGGATTTTTGGGTGATTTGGTTTGAGACTAATCACCAACAACCTTTATTTTACCACTAACTTCCAAAAGTGTCTTAGGAATTTCAAATTCCTTAGCTCTGGCTACCCCTTCTCTGGATTTACAGCCGTGAGTATATGTATGCATGTATTATATAACTAGCTTAGTTTTTTCTGTGGTTGTCGTAGGGACAATTAGAATCTGTGACTATCGATGTGATATTATTAATCATACTTTCCTACCTCAACTTCTAAAAGTGTCTAATGAGTTGTGGTTTCTGAAGCTCTGGCCACCTTTTTTGGGATTATTACCGTGATTTTAGGTAGGTAGGTTAGGTCCATTATACGACTTCTGACGAAGAAAACATCAAGATCTTAAAAGTTACATTACCAAACGTTTGTCAGGTTCTTGGAAACATACGCCCGATTTTTGATTTGAGTATTCCAGCTGAGAACAACTTGAGTATCGTTCTGTCGCATTAAAATCTTAACAACTGAATGAAACAAAACGATACTTAAGTCGTTCTCAGCTTGGATACTCAATTCAGATGATAAATTTATGTAATTTGTCGAACTATCAAAATTATTTGGAAATTAAAATAGATTCTTAATTGCAAGATTGACATACAACATACAGAAATACTAACACTTTCTTAAAGCTTAGCAGCTTTCTCCCTTGCATCAAATTCGGGAACTATTGGATATAAAAAGCTCTCATTGTTTATTTCAGCTGTTTTGACGTACATAATTCAATTATGGAGTAATACAGCTGAAAATTCAAATAAATTCAATGTTATGTCTTCTTTTAAGTAGGTATATTAACTTACAAAAGCAAGCCATGGGATCTATTTACACGTTAAGATTGACAGTAGTCGCACGAAAATATTTGATGATTTAATGTTTCCTAAGAATACATACATACATACATATATATATACTCACGGCTAAAAATCCCATAACGGGGTAGCCGGAGCTTTGGAATGATAAATTCCTCAGCCAATTTTGGAAGTTGATTGGGGAAAAGATGATAATAATAAACCTTTTTTGTTGATGGGTCTCCAGCCAGATTGCCCAAAAATCACTTAAATAGCCCCTTTACCCTTAGTTGCCTCTTACGATCACCCACGGGTTAAAATGGAGTAGTGTTATTCTAAGCCGACACTACACGGCAAAGAATAATATAAATAAATTCAGTAAAGTTAGTAACAGGTATACTGTTAACATTGGAATTAAAAGCTAATGCGACTTAATGCGTCTATGTAAAGATTGAATAAAGTAATTATCTTCCATAACCCTCTCTTGATATAATTTGAATGTTTTTGTTCATGAAAACCTCATGTGGGGATTATTACTATAGGTAATAAATCTCTCCCTAGATATGTTTTACATACTACTACACATTTGCTGGGGCTAAACAAAACGCTTACGAAAAAATCTTGTAAGGCATTCTACATTTTTTACGATGACGATTCAACGCGCACATGATTCGATTTCGTCCGTAACGCTATGAGTCTTTCTCTCCATCCCGTGAAATAATTGTCTGGTGAGGAGTGTTACACCCACGTGATACGTTTAGTCTTTTGTGATGAATGATCTGATTTAAATATATCAAAATACCGTAAGTAGTTAAGAGCGTGGCAAAAATAAGGTTTCGCAGTAACTATGATAGCTAGTAGCCATGTATGTATATGTATACTAACGACGAATCGTTCTAAGAATATATTTCCCCTACAAGAATATTCACTTTTTCCTGAGTGAGGCTATAGCCTAGTATCCCGTAGATTTTTTACGTTTTATAAATACACAAATAATACCTAAGACTTTTTTATGCATGAATCCTCATGTGGATTATTTACTAATCAATTAACCGCAGCTGTCGAATGTTTTCTTTCCTTAATTGATAAGTAAAGACACAAATAGCTAATTCATTAATTACTTCCAGATGATACCAACAATGTCACCGAATAGAAAGCCCAGAATTTTCCTGCTGATATCCATAATTATGATCTCCAGTTCTCTCTGCAAAGACCTCGACGACGTGGAACCCGGACATGCAGACGACCCGGACAAAGTTCTCCGGATCATGCAAAAAGTGCTTTGCAAACACTTCGCCTCAGTACCCTGTAATATCATCGTTCAGGACAAAGAACTAAACGGCTTAATATTAAGATCAATCCGGCAATTACAATACAGAAACACTTTTACATACGAAAAAACAACGCCAAAATTCTCCGGATATGATATCAGCATATTTCCGGTTGTAAACAGCGATGATCTATCCAATTACATTACTTCGAAACATACTTTACCCGGGAATAAAAGAAAGAAAATGAAAAATAAAAAGGTCAGACCCGAAACAGATACAGACAGGAAAACTCGGGATAAAAACTCGAAAGTTCTAAGAAAATACTTTCCGTACAAAATAAAATACAAAGAGAAGTTTGCGAAAGAACAATATAATGATAAAACAGAAGACCGACTACTGAATTCTGAGGAATATGATATTCCTACCAACGGGAAGGCTTACCACGGGAAGGCGTTGTGGGAGAAATCTTACAAGACCATGGAGAATGCTCGAAAACATAGTAATAATAGACTAACAAAGAAGAAAACTGATGATTATCAAAATAAAATTAACGAACCCGACGATTATGTCCGGAACGAATACAAAGCATTCAAAACTTACGGTTCGGAAGAATTGGAGAATTAATTGTAATTTTAAAGGTTAATTAAGAATTTTGTTGATACATTAGTTTTAGATTAATGAAATTTATTTGTTAACACTATAACTATGTAATATTAAGAACAATAAAGCTGACGTTATTTAAGAATATATCGAAATAGATACAAAAATAAAATACAAAATAAAAGCTGTTTTCTGTATTAAAGTAGGCAATCTATCATGTCTTATAACGAAGTAAAATAGCTGTTACTTATAATTATAACCTAATATTTATCTATTATACCAGTTTATTGATCCAAATAAAAAACGGAAATCTCGGCTTAGAACAGTACAAGTACAAACATACATATACTAACGGCCATAAATCCCAAAAAGGGGTAGCCGGAGCTTTAGTGCAAGAAAATCCTCAGCCACATTTGGAAATTATTAGGGGACTAGCTGTGTAGTGTCGGCTTAGAATAGCACTACCCCATTTCTTCGGTGGGTGTACGTAAGAGGCGACTAACGGTATTGGGGCTTTTTACGGGATTTTTGGGCGATGCTGTTGGAGACCCATCACCAACAACCTTTATTCTACCATCTTTTCCCCACTCAACTTCCAAAAGTGGCTGAGAAATTTCTAATTTCTCAGCTCTGGCTACCCCTTTTAGGGGTTTATAGCCGTGAGTTTATGTATGTATGTATGTAGGGGACAAACTGGTAGAACTATAGGTTCGTTGGTGATGGGTAAAAAAGCCCTATACCCTTTGTCGTCCCTTTCGATACCCGTGGGTAAAACGGGGTAATGGCATTCTAAGCCAACACTACGCGGCTTTGAATAATGCTTACACTTACCCATTTCTTTCCTTGAGCGACGTACGTGGGGACTGAGAGTACTATGGTTATTAAAGGACGATGTGTCTGGAAATTCATTAATAACCATCCATTTTTCGATCTTTTCTTCATTCAACATCCTGAGGAATTACAAATTCTGGAGCTCTGGCATTCATTAAATTTTTCATACATGCCCTTTTATTGTTCGTACTTCGGACGCCTGCTTTATTAAGAGCTTATTCCATTTGTCGGAATGAAGACATCTGAAAGCCACAGAATCTGAATTCAGGCTAGTGGAATAACGTTCAAACTGAAATTTGTGTAGTGGAATAACAAGCGTCTGCGGCAGTAACTTCGAAGGACGTCTGAATTCAGCAACGACAAAGTGTAATGGAATAAGCTCTTTAAGAACCTTCTCTATTCGATCTCAATTTGCCTTTCGTAGTTGTACTCAGTTCAGGCATTGCTAGTCTTTATACCAAAATAGTTTCTACCTACCCCAAGGGGAACTATGGCGTGAGAATATCTTTGTATATAACAATAAAAAAATGTGTACCTTAGTGTAAATCGCAAGGGAGTATTCAAAGATAGATACCGTATATACATACATACAAAAATCCCTAGAAGGGGTAGCCAGAACTTCAGAATAAGAAATTCCTCAGCCACTTTTGGAAGTTTCATGGGGAACGTTTAGTAAATTCAAGGCTGTTATCTTCAGCCACATTGCTCAAAAATCTCTTCGAGAAAACCCCAAGTCGCCTCTTACGAACACCCACAGGAATAAAATGGGGTAGTGCTATTCTTAGCCGACACGACACAGCAACCAGCAATAGATACCGTAATGCACACGAAAACCACAATAATCGGAAGCCAACCGCAGCGATACTTTATCTGCGTCTCACTGATAACGAATTGACAATAAAAATACATCTTAATAATGTTTAAACAGCGATTGGGGTTGCCAGCTCAACAGTTAAAGCACTGATTTAAGGAACTGCATCGCCAGTTAGAAAGTTTTATTTGCGAAAATATTACTTTATAGACTTTGTTATGCATGAAACCTCATGTTAAACGTACATACATACATACATACTCACGGCCATAAATCCCTTAACGGGGTAGCCAGAGCTTTGGAATGATAAATTCCTCAGCCACTTTTGGAAGTTGATTTGGGAAAAGATGATAATAATAAACGTTTTTGGGGATGGGTCTCCAACCACATCGCCCAAAAATCACTTAAGAAGCCCCTATACCCTTAGTCGCCTCTTACGATCACCCACGGGTAGAAATGGGGTAGTGCTATTCTTAGCCGACACTACACGGCATGTTAAACGTATTTAACCTTAATGTATTTAACTTTCTTTTTAACTATTTTACGAAAATATTAGTGGCTGCTGGCCCGTGGCTGTGCGGCTTCAGCAAGACTGTATGTGTGCCGGCGGCTGAGGGCCGCCCTGGCGGTTCAAAGGTGTGTGTACCTAAGCTAATTCGGATGGAGGTGTAAAAAAGACGTTCAGTTCAGCGGCCAGTTTTAACCGTTTTGCTTCTTTCCGCGAGATGGTGAGAGAAACTCTTGTTGGAACGTCAGTACAACTATATAACAACAGTTTTTTTAATGTATTTATGTAGTGTCGGTTTAAAATAGCACTACCCTATTCCTACCCGTGGGTGATGTACAAGGCGTGGCTGGAGACCAATCACCAACATTACTTTACTCTTCTATTCCCATCTATTCCCCAATTAAACTCTAATAGTTTCTGAGGAATTTCTAATTCTAAGCCTCTGACTACCCCTATTGGGATTCATAACCGTGAATATATGCATATATATATATATATATAAAAGTGCTGTGTAGTATCGGCTTAGAATAGCACTACCCCATTTCTTCCGGTGGGTGTACGTAAGAGGCGACTAACGGTATTGGGGCTTTTAAGGGATTTTTGGGCGATGTGGTTGGAGACCCATCACCAACAACTTTTATTTTACCATCTTTTCCACACACAACTTCCAACAGTGGCTGAGGAATTTCTAATTCCTTAGCTCTGGCTACCCCTTCTAGGGATTTATAACCGTGAATATATGTGTAAACATATATATATATTAAAAAAACCAATTACAATGCCATAATGTCCATTCTATCCCACCCGCCCCTGGCACCACCAACCGCACATAAACAACCAATATAAAACACATGTTTCGCTCAGCCAGTCACAGATAATAAAGTGTTATTGTCTCAGTTGTTCAACAGCATTCCAACTGTACACACCAAAATGTCGCGACCAGTTCTCTCGAGCCATATTCTCGATACATCCACGGGCAAACCTGCCATGGGGGTGTTCGTAGAACTTTACAAGCAGAAAGAGGATAACTGGCTGCTATGGCATAATACGGTGACGAATGGCGACGGTAGAATACAGTTTCCCTTCTCTAATGATTCGATGGGAGAAGGTGTTTATAAACTGAAGTTTAAAGTCAGCGAATATTATAAACGGGAGAATAAGGAGACGTTATATCCTTATATTGAGGTATGTACAGTTTTTATAAAACTTGTAAGATGCGGAGACAGTTCAAATTCTGAATCGGGCTTAAATAACATACGGACATATGATATACAGATCAAGTTGGCCCACAACTTAAAATATACAACATGACATAATACATATATAAATAACAACTGTGTAGTGTCGGCTTAGAATAGCACTACCCCATTTCTTCCGGTGGGTGTACGTAAGAGGCGACTAACGGACTTGGGGCTTTTTAAGGGATTTTTGGGCGATGCGGTTGGAGACCCATCACCAACAACCTTTATTTTACCATCTTTTCCCCACACAAGTTTCCAAAAGTGGCTGAGAAATTTCTTATTCCTTGGCTCTGGCTACCCCTTCTAGGGATTTATAGCCGTGAGTATATGTATGTATGTATGTGTAAATAACATCGAAGCCTAAGAAACAATCATTTATGTGATGAGTATATCACATAAATGTTGCTCTTATCAACGGGGATCGAACCCGCGACCAAGTTATAGTCACCTATCCACACGCGGACCGAGAAGCTATAGTCACCTATCCACTCGGCCACGGCTGTCGTTAATTGAAAATATAGCATCTTTTCTTGTAAAAAACTTTTTAAAAATAGCGATTGTATTGATTGTTTTTGTAACCTATCTGTGGGAAAAGTTGAGGAGATACCAAAATTTATTTGCTTTGTTCTATATGTTGTTATTTTATATTATTTTTGCTATTTCTGTTTTTTCTCCTTAATAAACAAATAAATAAATAAATTGCGATGACCAAGTAATAGTCACTCATACGTCGTCTTTAACTAAGTTAGTTAGTTAAAGACGACGACTTAGAGTTAAAGTTACTAAGGATTAGGGAAAATGTTGAGGAAATCAACATATCTTATTAACACTAAATCATGTGATAGAGTACCTAAAGTAAAAGTAGTGATAGGTCAGTCCTCTATAAAAAAAATAAAGTGTAAAAATTACTTGTGATTTATAGTAAAAAAATGTACTTCTACCAACCTATGGTGTAAACGATAAGTGTTATCAATAAACCCTGCCCCAAAAAACAATATCACGGAGTGTAAGTTACCAAGCTTCCACGTTACAGTGATAAAAACATCTCGGTGTTTTAAAATTTGTTGTCAAAACAAAATGATATTTACTCAACTTAATATCATACATACTTACATACCTATTTTTTTTTACATATTCTCACGGTCATCAATCCCAAAACGGCCAGAGCTTCAGAGCTAGAAACTCCTCAGCCACATTTGCAAGTTGATAGGAGACAAGACGGTTTAAGTAAAGTATCGTTGGTGATGGGTCTCCAACCGCATCGCCCAAAAACCACTTTAAATTACCCCATACCCTTAGTCGCGTCTTACAACACCCGTGGGTAGAAAGGGGTGGTGACATTCTAAGCCGGCACTACACGGCTAACTTTACATCACTTACATTAATATTTAATTAACTTTGCCGTCGCACACTATCGGTATTACGTAAAAAGAACAATAGGACAGGAAACGTTTTACCATGATTTCTTAATGAACATAAACACAAATTTACATTACAAGTTTAACTTCAAACATTTTCTATACCTAACCGTGATAGCCCAGTGGGTAGGACACCGCTTATCGAGCAGACGATGAAGTTTGAAATCCCGGGTCGGGACTACACCAATTTGTCTTTCAATTTGGTTAATGTATCATGTTGGTTAACGATGAGGAAACACATCGTGAGATAACCCACATGGCTCAGTTATAATTTGTAATGTGACAACGTATTCGTACAGAACGGCGACAGGCTGGCCCCCTATCACGTGGGTTCACTGTCCAAATAAAACGTGGGTACTCTGAACAGTTGAACACCAGGTGACAATGTCACGTGTTGTTCAGAAGTATCAGTACATCTGCCAACCCCATCAGGCATATACATATACCCCATCAGGGGATATACGGTGCGAAGTTAGAGAATTACAAAGTTGAGGCCCCAGTTACGCACGGGTAGTGTTTATTTTCAAATATCTAATGTCTCTTCAATAACTTTATCACAGATCAATGCTTAAGAGATTTGAGTTCCACTAACCTAATTATAAATCGACAGCCTCTTCCTCAAGTTAGCTTATCAATCTACACTTTCACTTGCTATCATACTCTTCGTTCCCAGTTCTTTAATACCCACATTAATCGACTCTGAGGCAGAATATATGATAGATACATACAAATACTCACGACCATAAATCTCAAAAAGGGGTAGCCTGTGCTTCAGAGCTAGAAAGTTCTCAGCCGCATTTGTAAGTTGATAGGGGACTAGATGGTAGAAATAAAGTATCGTTGGTGATCGATCTCCAGCCACATCGCCCAAAAGCAACTTTTAAAAAGCCCCATACCCTTAGTCGCCTCGTACGACACCCGTGGGTAGAAAGGGGTAGTGACATTCTTAGTAGTTGGTAGTGATTCGCTGTTGCAGTGGCGCAAGAAGTACTGATACTCTGTATCTTATACTGTCGCGTTTCAGTGTTGTACATGTGTATTTTTTGTTGTATTTTTATTGTTTTTTTGTGTGTTGTATTTGTAAAATAATTGTTTTTCTTGTGTCTACAGCGGCGAATAAACGTATTTTATTTCTTTCTTTACATTCTAAGCCGGCACTACACGGCACATAATTTATTTATTTATTTATTTAATTATTACGGATTGCCAACAGTGAAAATAGTAAACAATCTTAAAAAGTACTAGAATTGAAATGACACATATCAACTAAATACACCAATTATAGGCTAACCACATCATTCGATTTAAAAATTGAAATAATTAATTATATTACTAACATTACAGATATAACATTCTAAAAAATGATTATTATAATATTTAAATAAATTAATTAAAACTAAATTAAAATTAAATTAAAACTAAATTAAAAAAATCAGTTAACTATGCCAATTATAGAAATTACAACAATAAATATATTTAAATGATCAGACATTTCTTCTCTAATAAGAATAATTTAATAAAGAACTAAGATAATAGGAAATAGACTACAATCATAAGAACAAACTTAAAATTCAATTTAGTAATACAATTGGTAAACTAATTAAATACAAACTGACCCCATCTTATGTATTCACAACCTTAACTTTTTGCTTAAAAACGGCCAAAGAGTCACCAAATATATCAATATATACACGATTATGTGTTATTTCTTTCCAGGTGGTGTTCAAAGTGACGGAAGGCGAACATTACCACATACCGCTGTTGTTGACACCATTCGGATACTCTACCTACCGCGGCAGCTAAACGACGGATTTACTTCAAGCAATATTTTAATTATAATTATATGCTATAGTCAAAGGTCTAAATTCTCTTCGCGGGATGACTGGTTTATATAACCAAAGCTTTTGAGATAACCCGATATTATTTCCAATTTCCCGTGTAATGTCGGCTTGGAATAGCACTACCCCATTTCTACCCCTGGGTGGTTGTAGAACCATCATCAACAATCTTTATATTAAAATCGTTTCCCAACTCAATTTCCAAAACTTCTTATCCCGAAGGTATATGTATGTATTTCCAATTTCGGCCTTTGACTAAAATAGTTTTAATTAAACTCATAAAATACAGCGATCAATCTTTATTTTTATATAAATTATTAATTTCGAATTGCAGTTCGGTTGATTAGATTAAGTTAGTTTTATATTAAAAAATAACCAAAGATACGAAAGATAATGCAGTACTCTTTATTATACAAAGCTTAACTGTCAGTCATGTCATTACATTATTCATTAAATTACCTACTTTTGCAAAATACATACATACATACATATTCTCAGTGACAGTGTATTCGTACAAAACGGCGATAGGCCTGCCCCCTATCACGTGAGTACACTGTCCATGCAAAACGTGGGTACTCTGAACACCAGGTGACAAAGTCACGTGATGTTCAGAAGTATTAGTACCTCTGCCAACCCCTTCGGGGATATTCGGCGTGAACGTTTATGTTATGTTATACATATTCTCACGGCTATAAATCCCTTAGCGGGGTAGCCTGAGCTTTGGAATGAGAAATTCCTTAGCCACTTTTGGAATGTTGATTGGGGAAAAGATAGTAATAATAAATGTTTTTGGTGACGGGTCTCCAACCACATCGCCCAAAAATCACTTAAAAGCCCCTATACCCTTAGTCGCCTCTTACGATCACCCACGGGTAGAACTGGGGTAGTGTTTTTCGAAAAGATTATTGATAGATTTTTTTTTACTATCTTCTCTCCTATCAACTTTCAAATGTGGCTGAGGAGTATCTAGCTCTGGCTGCCCCTTTTTGATATATATGGCCGTGAGTACATGGAAGATTACTGAAAGAGCGTTGGTGGTAATTCCACCACAGAGCGCCAAGCAAACCCCTCATCTCATTGCTGCGCCTGGAGCAAAACTCAATCACTTAAAAACCCACATACCTTAGGCACCTCCTATGGAAAGACATAACATACAATCGTGATAGCTCAATGGGTAGAACGCCGCCTTTCAATCAGACAGTTGGGTTTAAATCCCGCGCCCTGCGGTGCTAGTACGATAAGTAATGAAACACGTCGGGGCGCACGAGAAAGACGGTTTTGTCGATGCACCCGAAGAGAAGATTCGTTTCTCGACCGTCGCTAGCACAGCATGTAAAATAAGCGTACGTTCAAGGGCGTTTGACGTCACTGACCGAACGGTTTCGTGTTTTCTCGACGTGGGTAACGACAAGCCTCTTCTTTTGCTAACACAGTGTCACTATAAGGACGGGATATCTCTTCTTTTGACGTTTGGTTGAAGGGAAGTGTCGACGACTATTGTCTTGGTCGGATTGAGGTAACGACAAGGAATTTTATCGAAATATTTTATTCAAGTTATCATTATTTTGCTTTCGTTTGGTGTGCAAAACCAACTGTTTGATATTTCGTTCTATAAGTTTTAAATTCGTAAGTGTATTGTGTAGTATTTGTTTACGAGTAAGTATTGTCGTCTTTCTTGTTATTTATACAATTGATAACATCATAACAGTTTTGCAAGTGGGTTAAATGTTATTTTTGTTCAAGAATGGCAGATCCTTATTATTATTTCCTGTTGGCGAGACGAGCCGGGCGTAAAATGCAAAGGCGTAGCATTCGTGATGCTTCAAATCCATTTTCGCTTCCCGACAATGAATTGAACATTGGAATTGAGTATTCTTAAACCATTTTTTTAAGTTAATTGGTTAAGATAGAAACAGAGATAACCTCTTAAAAAGCCCAATATGCATCCCATGAGAAGAACTGCATTAGTGCTATTGTACTATATTTGTTTACAGTATAGGTATGTCTGTATATTTTGTTTAATGTTTAAAATAAGGTTTAAGATTATACACTATGTAATACGTTTGGCTACAAGATGAAAAGGGGTATTTCATATTAGAATACAAGCAGGTATTTGTAAATAAAAGAAAGATATAAATAATAATATTCCTTTATTAGAATAAACACAATATACACAGTAATAAAATGTAATATACATACAAAACACCTACTTACAAAAGGCTTAACAATTACTTCAAGCAACACATCACATACATTAGAAGTGTAGCATTATATTATATTATAACTAACCAAAGCAATGTGTTAAAACAGTAACATAAAGCAATACAACAAAAAGTTAATTAAACAAGGCAATGTGTTAAAACAGCAATAAGACATTAAATATACAATATTATGCTGCATTTCAGGTATAATAAGAATTATATACATACAATTCAATTAACACCAACTAAAATTCATACACATGCTTCACAGCTTAGACAAGAATACTAATACAATTTACCCCATTTTTTCAGGTTTCCGATTGCAGATGTGGAGAACCCTGATTTAAGAGAGAAATTGGTTTACCTAACATCCCACAACAGCGTAATTTAAATTTTTTGAGACAAGGTGAAGCAAAGAGAAGATTAATTATTGATTCTCATTTTATTAATTAAAATTTGTTTTAAAACTCTACCTTCTTTTATTTTGTTGCATTTTTTAAAATCTATTAAGTTACGCAGGTGCAGTTAGGGCAATTGTGTTGGCCTCAGATTGCAGGTATATGAACTTTCTTACATAATTATTATCGAGCAATTTTCGATTCACATTTAATCATTAAATCGTTGCTTGTAAACTTTACCTTCTTTTATTGTGCCGCAATTTTCTAACTCTATTAATATATGCAGGCACAGCTATTTTACCACAGCATCAGCATTATGCTGGGCAACAAAATTGCCCCAAGTTGCAATCTATATATTGCTTTAGCGATACACTTGATGGCAATATGTTCATATATATGATAACAGGAAATAGGCATTTGAAATAAAAAACAAGGATACAAGACATCACACACAAAGAAGACATTTATTTATATTATATATATTTATTGTCGAACACAAGTAAAGCCACTTTTGTAAAATCCACACAAAGCAATATCTTAAAATTATTCAACAGCAACACATAGTTATAGTGTAGTAGTCTATTAAATGACAATACAAAGCAATGTTTTAAAACAAACTGCCAAATTAATCCATATTATAATAGTGCATGCAGCTATATAAATATATTTTAACCCCAACCGCACAGCTATACAAATAATTGAGGTAGCATTTTAACTTACACAGCAATAATACAAAACTTTATTAAAAACTCACACATAATAAGAGTTGCATTTAAAGGACTATTGTATCATGCTTGTCTTATTTGATACACTTACTTACAATATGTTACCAATACTGACTAACTAAAATGTTTTTCATTCATCAAGACATACTCATTTCAGTTACACACAGTATAGTAGTTCACTATTTAACTAAAACTAAATTAGCAAAACAAATTTGCAACTGCAACACTTATATACTATTCAGAAGCTTCTCGGTCTTATTAGAGGAAATTCAAAGTAAGATGGGTATATATACTCCTTTTCTGTTGTGTTCTGAAAATAAAGAAAATATGCATTAGTTACTTCGGTGATTCTAAGTATAATCTAGTCATAACACCTCCATTCATAACCTTACGATGGGGTACAGAGATCATGTGTACTGCTCAACATGGTCACCTAACGTTCTTATTTAGGTGTCTATGCCTAGATGAAGCTTTACTTGTACATACATGAACAATACATAATTAAATGAACTGAGAAGTTTTGGCTAGATATATATACCCTGTTTTACACAAAATAATGTGATTTATAGCCATGAGTATAGGTATGGTGTGGCATAGGTAAGTATAAGTGTTATGTCTATTCCAAAATAAGATTGAGGAGTAATATTTAATTTTTGGTTTAACTACTTATTTCATATCATCGTCAATACATACATAGGATCGCGTCAAAAGTTCTCACTGGGGAAGGCAGATACTATCAATCATTACTTTTAGATTCATATAGCATTCTCTATAGGATTTAGATTGCGAATTGTTTCTTTTTTATTTCTTGTACGCTATACTTACGACTTGTAAAAAGTGAAATGAAAACTTACGATTTTATTAAGTCTCATCCGATCAATATTGGTTTGCCGGATTCTTTGATCTCCGGATGGGCCTCAAGTTACGAGGGTCCACAACTCCACATGGTCTATCCACTTGTGCATTGGAGGGATGAAGCCAAATAGTGGCTAAATCGGGGATGGTGTTTTGAGTTTCGAATACACTGGTCTGTAAAGTTAAAAAAATGCACATTAAACTTATACAACACATTTATAATCACTCGCATATTCATAAAGAAACTTATATACTTACTATATCACCAAATAGTACTCCATCCTTGAAATCCGTCTATTTATATTTAAAACCGATAGAAACATAACAAAACAACACGAAACGGCCATCTTGTTTATGTGGCAAATAACCCATAGAATGACAACTTCTCTCTGCCAACGTCAACAAAATCTTGAAAATTTCTACCTGTTGAAATTTTGTTTACTCAAAGCTGTATAAATGGTATATTATCCATAATGTGTTATGAAACGAGAAAAATATAAGAGTGTATTTAATAAACCTCTAAAATGGGTAACATAATTAGCCGTAAGCAAAGTGGTAGAAAGACACCAACTAATTTTGAATGAACTCAAATACACACTAAAATAAAAAGTAAAAAACCTAATTGACCGACGGAAAGTGAACGAATAAACGTCTTCTCGGCCATGAAAGATTTGTCGTCCTCTCTCGACATACAAGACTGTGCTAACAAAAGTGGGAGGAGTCCGAGAATTTCGGAAGCCACGACAGACGAGATATCTCGACTGTTATTACTTGCTATACTAGCGCCGCTGATTACGTATCTTTAGCGACCACGTAGGTGACGCAAGTTGCATAATTGTCTCTGTCAAATCGCATACAAATTTATGACATTGACAGCGATAATCGTGCAACTTGCGACACAATCGTCAGTCACAAAAGATACGTAATCAGGGGGGTTCGTTAATTTATAATGGTGGTTAATTTATAATCGCTGTTAACGGTAAGGGAAATCATCATAAAAACCACCTGGCTAAGTTGGACTGTCATGTTATAGTTTATTCTTATCGGCGGGGCGGCGGCGATAGGCCTGGCCTCTATCACGTGAGTACTCTTTCAAAGCAAAACGTTGGTACTCTGAACACCGAGTAAAAATTTCATGTGATTAGACTTCGTTGTGCATGAACCCTCATGTAAGGATACATTTTTGTTTCCCTAATTGATTAGTAAAATTTCATGTGATGTTCAGAAGTATCTGTACCTACCTCTAGTGATATACTGGGTGAACATTTGAGTTGAGATTCCAACATAACCATCAACCGATAGGCGTCCACTGCTGGACATCAACCTTCCTTTGGATCTTCACTACAACTGGTTCTGGGCTGTCCATGACTTTCCTGAGATCCACTGGTAAACAGATTACATCAGAACACGGCTATAAATCCTTAGAAGGGGGTACCCAGAGCTAAGGAATTAGGAACTTCTCAGCCACTTTTGGAAGATAAGTGGGGAAGAGTTGGAAAAATTAAGGTTGTTGGTGAAGGGTCTCCGACCGCAACACCCAAAAATCCATTAAAAAGCCCCAATACCCTGTATCAGGTTAGAATAGCACTACCCCGTTTCTTCCCGTGCGTGTACGTAAGAGGCGACTAAACAAATTGCATTGTAATGTAGAGGCCAAGTCGTCGAAAGAGATATGAGGGGCATGCCAATAGAAGTTAGATACTCTTTTCTCATTTAATTGACACTGGCAAGCTATGCACCATCTTATAGGCTGGTTTTTTATTGACATATTTGAATATAGAACACACTTCTTTTATTTATTTTTTATTTGAATGAGCATCATTTTGCCGAGAATCTGGCGGGAATTCACTTGCAACAATGGAGTTCAGTCGACGTGATTTTCGCGCTATGATTTATTATGACTTTAAAAAGGTTTAAAGCCTGTTGTGTGTTCAAAAATGTTTTGAACTTTTGGCTTCTACTTTTGGTGAGTCTGCTTGTTCCCGAGCACTGCAACAGCAACCAACTCCAACGAAATGTCGCCGTGCACGAAGCACATAGAAACAAATGGTCGCCTCGTTTTTCTGCAAAACGGGTCATATTGCTACTGTTGTGCTAGAGAATGAAAGAACGGTGAACTCCGAATGGTATGTGACACTTTGTGCTCCAACAGTAATATCAATTCATCAATTAAATTTTTCTTCAATGGCCTACAGTAATATCGGCTTGGTGTGACAAGCGACCGAAGTCAGGAATCCGGCACTTTCTCTGGCACCACGACAATGCGGCGCGGCACACGTCTGCCAGAACACTTCTTTTTCAACTCGAAAAATTGTCAATTCTCCCTCACCCACCATATATGGGTTGTCTGGAAGAGATCGCTCTTAGTGATAAGACCGCCAGTTGTACTTTGGCTTTTATACCGATCTTTTTTGTAATTGTTGTTTTTATTTTGTAATGTGCAATAAAGAGTTTTATTATTATTATTATTATTATATTCCCCTGACCTAGCGCCTTATGATTTTTACTTGTTTCCAAAAATCAAAGAAAAACTAAAGGGGAAGAGGTTTGAAAGCAAAGAAGATGCGCTGGTTGCCTATAATTTCGAGATTTCTTAGGAATCTAAAGAAGAGTGGTCACATGTATTTTCCAATTGGTTCAGACGTATGGAAAATTGTATACGTGCTCAGGGTGAATATTTTGAAAAGATCGATACTTGTAATAAAGAATAAATTTTATAATTTTTGAGTATTTAGTTTCGTTTGCATGCCCCTCGTACACATTCAGAGTAATATCTCAGTGGTAGTCCGTACATCTTTGACCTACTTTATCAGGATTCTTGACACTGAAAATGATAAGACAAAGTTTTAAAAGTAAACTCGTGAAGTTTAATAATATTTATACTTTATTTAAAACTACAATATTTAAACATATAGTACATTATCTTTAATATTTACAATTAAAAAGGAAGATAATTAAAATAAGCCTGCAGCGACATCTAGCGGAAAACATGTGATTTTATCAGAATTATAAATTTGTTAGGTTTTTAGATACACATGATATAAGTTTTTACTTAAATGATAATAAAAAATCAGAAGCAAAATAGGCAAGAGGTTTATCGTTGACCTAAAGAGATGAGCTTCTTAAGACAGCTTATTTATCAATAAGGATACTACAAATTATTGAAATGTAATAAAACAGACATTTTGTAATTTCAACAAAATTGAACTAAATCCAAAAATCTAAGTAACCGATAACTGCTTTTAAGATTTTTGCCGAAATATGGAAAACCGCAAACGCCATACTCGGAAGTATCTTAAAAATAATGTCTTTTACGTTGGGTAAACAAACATAACATTGCTTACGTATTGCTTGATATAATTGACTTATGATATAATACACTACAAAAGAATTATGAATTAAAACAGATCCTCCTCTGTGAATTCACAAACATTTAATGGAAAAAAACTTGCAATATTATATTCCTGCCTATGATTTTATAACACTAAACCAAACATTTAACTCGAAAAGAACTCAAACTAGATGTAATATTAAGTTGTTAAGTTAATCGTAACTCATTAAGAATAATTCTGAAATAGAATAAAATATAAATCTATGTTATCATCTAATTTGTTAATCTTTGAAACACAATTTTGGAAATTACAAGCATTGAGTTCGCTAAACATTGTACACAATTTGTTCAAATACAGTCAGTAGTCTCACCTATCTAAAACTAACCTTTCTCTCTTTATACACATAGTACTAAAGACCTCACAATCGTCCTGATTAAAACTTAACAAATATAGACTTAGTATTTCATAAACGTAGGCAAGGTCAATAAAATGCGGCGTTTTAAATACCACTTATGGCTATTCAAGACATACCAAGTATTAGTATAAGTCTTCTTAAATTGATTTAATAAACTATATTTGATTTGAAGAATATAATAAATAGACAAAGCCTAGTAAAATATCTACAAATTTAGTGCCATCAGACAAAGAACTTATAAAACGCCCCATTTTTCTATCGCAACCATTGGAAAATATCAAAAGAATTTCTGTTTGCGCTGGCGGTCTCGTCGATGTCGACTCTGTAACGCAAATGGTCACAAAAGGTCATTTACAAGTTAACAAACACACCACTAAACCTTCAGCGTCAGTTGACACGCGGCCCCATACCACAGCTATGTTACCACTACAAGTTTCAGTCTTCTTCACTTTACAGTCTTTTAGTCTTCTTTTTATATTGATGACTTTATAGACAGCACTTGCGAATATGTTAAATTAATGACCAACTCGGAAAAATGTTGCACATTTATATGCACATATAAAAAAAAAGTTAATTTCAGGGACTTTAAATTTTAACAATGTTGCGTGACTTCATATGTTCTTGCATATGTTGCATAAAGTGGGTATTTTCGGTCGCTTTTAAGTTTTTTTTCGTTGCTAGCCATCTGTGGAAAAAATTATGACCAAGTGTTATGACTTACCGCCATCATGCAGTTATCAGCCGGAATCTCTCCTGTTTGGCCTTGGACCTATCATCGTGAAATCAGAATCGACACATTAGTAACTTTTTCAAATTATAAAATGCCTTCTCCCATTTGCCTGCCGGTGTGTTTCTTCGGATTAGATATACTTGCAACCAGAGCGGTTACAGACCGTTTGTCATTATAAGAATTCAGAACGGGATATAAAGAGAATCCTCGAAAAACTTTTTCATTCACTAGTAAGAATCTTTGAGAACACTTAAATATGACCCTTTAAGCTGCATTTATAGCTCTTAGGCAATTCATCAGATCATGAACGAACAAAAAAAATGTATGCTTCAATTTAATTCTGGATGCACGCCGATATCCCAAATACATACAAGATTTAAAGTACAAACTAGTATTTTTGAGTCCAATTTAGGATTTTTGGAGTAGCATTTTAGTTCTTGATTAGGTAATGTAAGGACAAGGTACAGAGTGTACGATCGGAAGTGAAAGTGTAGTATGGTAAGATAACTTAGACTTAACTTATCACACTACCCGTTCACTAGCTTCCCTACTCTTTGTACCATGTCGTGTATTACTCACTGAGTGGACTTGTTAACGGTCCAGATGACTATTACACTTAAGATCTTAAATAGCATCATTATTAATAATCGATGTTTTAGAAAAATGTTAGTGAGGAAAAAAATTATAATCATACAAAACGGTTTACAGCATTGAAGGAAGACACTATTTTTATCGTAAATGTAATGAAAAACGAATGTGATTAATAATAATACACAAATAAATAAAATATGTGTGTGTTTGTAATATCGAAGTTCGTTAATTGCTACTTGTATATAAACGTATACATACATACATACATATACTCACGGCTATAAATCCCTAGAAGGAGCAGCCAGAGCTAAGGAATTAGAAATTCCTCAGCCACTTTTAGAAAAATTGAGTGGGGAAAAGATGGTAAAGTAAAGGTTGTTGGTGATGGGTCTCCAAACGCATCGCCCAAAAATACCTTAAAAGCCCCAATACCGTTAGCCGCCTCTTACGTGCACCCACCGGTAGAAACGGGGTAGTGCTATTCTACACGGCTAATATAAACGTATATACGGTACAAATGTTAAGATAAGTAAATTCAATTTCGGTTTATCTGAAACATAACACAACTGGCTAATATCTGAAACAGCTGGACTGATTTTGGAGGGACTTCAGTAGCAGATAGCTGATGTAGCCTTTTTTAAATTTTGATAAATAAATAAGTAAATGAATATATACTTTAATGTGTCGGCTTAGAATAGCATTACCCCATTTCTTCCGGTGGGTGTACGTAAGAGGCGATTAACGGTATTGGGGCTTTTTAAGGGATTTTTGGGCGATGCGGTTGGAGACCCATCACCAACAACCTTTATTCTACCATCTTTTTCCCACTCAACTTCCAAAAGTGGCTGAGAAATTTCTAATTTAATCTAATTCTGGCTACCCCTTTTAGAGATTTATAACCGTGAGTATATGTATGTATGTATGTTAATATATAAAGCCTTTGATGACCGTGCAAACCCAAAACACAATTATTAATTTACGATATATAAGTTGTGTATTGTGAGTGGCTTAGTACAGCCTTAACCCGTTTCTTCATAGGGTTGTCGTGACAGGCGATTTAAGTAAAGGTTTGAAACACATTATACAATGTTTTCTACCAAACTTCCAAAAATGGCTGTTGATAATCGAATTGTGAAGCTTTGGCTATCCCTTTTTGGGATTTTAAGCCCGTAAGCCTATACCTACTTACTTACTTTACTCACCTACTACCTACGTAAGGTATGAATTTAATACAAGATCCTGGAATAATTATAAACTACACATAAATCGTTAATTAAGAATAAAATGGTACCTGTGACATCCTGAATCTGAAACAATAATTAGTGTTGAAATTCGTAACAGAAACATGCTCACCTGACTTAGTCTTCGTCCTCCTGTCCCACCACCTCTTTGTATCTGGCAATCATCAGCTTCTTCACAGTGTCTCTGTACGTCTCTCCTGGTGTTGGCGTATAAATGCCTCGTTTCTGCCCTAAACCCGCTAAACTAGGCCTCTGTTCCGCTTCTATCGGAGCTATTCGACCCTGTTCTTCTTTACCTAACCCTCTCCCTTGCGACCAACCCATTTTCTGCAACATTTTCCCCCCAATTGTGTCAACCACAGACGGAGGCGGATGTATTTGCATTGACGCTGCCGACGGAGGCTCGTAACGCTTCCTCATTGGAGGAGGTTCATCTTCACCAAACTTCATACGCCTCTCCGCCGCCCTGTCCCTATAACCGTTATTTTGAGGCAAAAACTCATTAGTTTTACGGAACTCGGCTAAATTCTGTTTGTGAAGGTCCGACATCGTTCTGTGCTTAATTAACACGTCAGGCGAGGGGAACTTCCGTTTACACAATAAGCACGTGAGTTTCTCCCAGTCTATAATACCTTCATCAGTTTCGTGAGGTTCGGGAGTTTTCACCAAGAACTCCTCAGTGTTCCGCGGAGGTGACGGTTCTCGCGCCAATGGTAAAGAAGGACCTGCTCCTAAAACGGAGAACCCTATATCGGCTGACCCTTTACTCGTCCCACTATCAGTCGGTTGTTCCATAACGTAATTGCTTCTCGCATTCTCTTTCTTTTGATTCAATGTTCTCGCCCAACGCTCCATATCTTTCGCAATTTTCTTAGCCACCTTAACTTTGTCATCTTTGTCTCTCTTTTTCTTTTCTTCGGGTGGGTCGGGGGCTTTATTCACCGGTTTTTCTGCCGGCACAGCCTGTTCTACCACGGTTTGGGCTTGCGGTACAATAACGTAGGCATTATTCATGGCGTCCCAGTAAAGATATTGGTTGGTGTGGCCGTTGTAGAAATACTGAGTATTGGGGTCGTAGTAGTATCCTGAAACGGGATCGTAATAGTAACCGCTGCTTTCGTCATAGATATATCGAGTGGAGTCGGGAGCTCGCGTGGAGTCCGGAGCTCGCGTGGGGTCGGGTGCTCTCGTGGTGTCTCGAGGGTCGCGCGTTCGTTCGTGGTAGAAGGAAATCAAAACCGTGCGATCGTCCACGCTGAGTGGTGGAGACAATCGAGCCATTTCCTTGTAAGCTGCCGTGGCTTCCGCCGGGCTCGGGTAATCCAACAACGCCTGACACCTTGAAGCCCCGGTCAAAGTATCTCTCGGTACAGATATAGCTGTCAAAGTATCGGTGACACTAGAACTGCATCTCTCTTTCAAAGCGGCTAGTACGCTTTCCTCTGAACTCAACGCGTCGAGTCTTCTAAACAGCAGTCGTTTAACGGATCCGGGGTTGGTGAACTCGGCTCGTTTCGGAACTGTGGTGGAGCTCAAGGAAGATCCCGAGCGAACTCCTCCGCAATCTCTTCGCCAGCATACTTTGCGTCTTTGGAAGTTATTGACTCCGCAGTGACATATCCAGTCTCCGCCGAGTGTGGGCGAGTCGGAACCTTGTGGTGAAGGAGATCTTCTCGATCTTGAGCGCGAATGGGAACTGCTCCGAGAGTTTCGCGAGCGCGAGCGTTCTTGATATGGACTGGATTCGCGCGATCTTCCTCGGGAGTACCTCTCACGTTCTCTGTCTCGATTAGTGTCACGTTCGCGGTCGCGATTGTTGTCACGTTCCCTGTCGCGTTCTCTGTCGCGCACTCGGTCGCGCTCGTCTCGTCGCCACGACATCTGTGTAACAAACCTTGTTGTCAATATTTCACATTTAATTCCAGAAGGTGAACTCTGCCGACTGCGCCTGTAAAACTTTGGTTGTTGAGACATGTTTGATGTCGAGTATTTACGTTTGGTTTTTATTGTTTCATCAGTTGTCATAAAAGACTTGTTCCTAAAGCATGCTTTAAACTCAAATTGTAAGGAGGAAAACTTTAATAAGTTTGAAGGAATCTCTCGATCTTCCCAATAGATTTTTACCATATGTATAATTGACTGTTTTATTTTAACAAATAATATTAATCAATAATTCGAATTGTCATTCTTTCTCTTTATTTTTTGTGAGACAGAATATATTTTTATCCCTTACAGCTATAAACTTGTATGAAGGAATATATTAAGTTCAAACATATTGAAAACTCATAAAAGGAAGTGTGTTAGTAAGAGACAATGGATGAAGATTAGTTCTTTAAAGAAATAAATATAGGTAATATAGATGGACATGTCAGTAGAGCATGACCATGGAGGACATAAAAGATCAAATAAAGCATCTGCTCAAAGACATGCACATGCATCCAAAAGGCATAAAAAGATTGATGAATAGCTACGTCCACACTGTGCCTTTTCATCTTCAACTTTCGTCTTCATCTTTCTATTCAACTTTCAATTGACGCTTACAATAAGTGAATGCGTTAATTGAAACCAACACCATATTTTATTCGTAGTTTGAGTTTCTGTTGGAAACATGTGCGACGACAATATTTTACTTGGGGGAATATATGCAGCTTACTTGGTCACAAGAAATTCCAGAAAAAAAAACCATCGTTCCTATTCGATGGATTTCTGTGCGTCATAGCGTTCAACAAGAAGATGGTGGACGAAGAAAAATATTTAACATTAAGTTTTATTGAAGATTACAGAAGCTTTCCACAACTCTGGGATCCTAACAATGAACTTTACACGAATAAAGTAAAGAGGAACGATGGTTTTTTTTTTTCTGGAATTTGTTATGACCAAGTAAGCTGCATATATTCCCCCAAGTAAAATATTGTCGTCGCACATGTTTCCAACAGAAACTCAAACTACGAATAAAGTATGGTGTTGGTTTCAATTAACGCATTCACTTGTTGTAAGCTTCAATTGAAAGTTGAATAGAAAGATGAAGACGAAAGTTGAAGATGAAAAGGCACAGTGTGGACATACCTAATGTAAATGAAACTGAAAAGGTTTGTTAGGATAATAAATATTGGCTATCGTTACTGTATGGCGACCCAAATGGGAGTTAATGTTGTAAGAATATGTATTTATAACATAAGCATATGTTTATAACTTTAAATAGCTACCATTGATGCCTGTAATAACATGTCTCATACAAAGTTAGTCATTATCACCACAGGGTGTATTAGTAGAAATTACTGTCAGGATGTTATATTAAATGGAAGTCAAATTAAGCTGTGATAGTCCAATGGGTAGAACAACCACCCGTCAATACAGACAGGTGTGAGTTCAAATCTAGGGTCGGGCCTACACCAATTTGTCTTCTCTAAAGTCATATGTGTAGTTAATTTGTCATAGTTGTTAATGGTGAGGCATAACATTGTGAGGAAATCTACCTGGCTAAGTTGTACTTAGTCATGTGACAGTGTATTTGTACTAAACCAATTTGACGAATGGGTCAACTCAAGTTCCATCAAATTGTTCCGTGCCACAACATCAAATTCCAAAATGGCCATAACAGATAGCCAACCTCTGATACGAGATGGCACCCAAAGAAGAAGATGCAATGCAAATATACGACTAAAAAGTCAAACCATTGAATCAAATATCAGGAGTACAGGGCTAACTTATTTTGAGTAATTTGAATGTTTTTGTTCATGAAAACCTCATGTGGGGATTATTACTAATAAATAAAGGAAAGAAAAAATTCGACACAGGCGGGAATCAAACCTGTGAGGTCGCGGGTTCGCCTGTGTCGAAATTTTCTTTCTTTTATTTATTAACTTATTAAGACTTGGTTTTTAGCAGGTTTTTATTAGCAATTTTGGTTAGTTTTATTTAGTTTTTAGTAAAGTTCTCTATGACACACAGTTAATTCAACAGGATTGATATTCATTAAGTGCCTAAGACATAAACAGTCCACATTCACAATATAAACCTTCATGCGGTAGAGATATCAGCCTCAAGAAGAATGTTCACACTCTTTGGAGAAACATAAGTTTCATAACATTTTCAGAGCAAACATTTTAATTTTTAGTATTATAACTTTATATATGATAACCTTCAGCGTAATATTGGTATTAAGTAATTGTGACAATGATGATTCAGTTGGAGACACATCCAAAATTACAATCCTTTCTCCACTCAATTACCTCAAGTGACTAAAGCTAAACCCTTCTTGGGAATTATAGCTGTGTGTACATGTATGTATGCATGTATAGTTCGGCCGTTCAGAGAATGTGTTCCTGACATGTTGCAATTGAACTAACAATATTACTTTGTAATGGCGTTGCAGTTGCGATAAAAATATTTTTCCTGGTTGTTTACCATTTGAACAATTGATGAGTAATAAAACAACATTCTTATACCAATAATCAATGAATTGTTATAATTTTGTACCAAACTCAGTGTCAAATAACTTGGTAAACAATATTTTTCTAACTCTATACTGCGCTATTACAAGGTTGTCAGTGCTTTATGTTGACTTTATTATGACTTACTGACAGGTGTCAGGAGCACATTCTCTGAACGGCCAAAGTATATTAATGCACCTGCCTCCATACACATTGTATTATGATTAGCTGTTCTAAGTACTCACAGGGCTGTGCAAAATTAAGGCTAGAACCAGAGGATGCTTTGTAATAGAAAGGGCTATACCTATATCTGTAGCAGATTTATTTTATACACAAATAACATCTAAAAATAGTATAGAGCACTGAATACAATACTTTAACAGTAAAATAAGTTATTAACTGGTGCCCTGAATGCATTTTTTTTTATCTAAGGTTTTATCTGATGTTTGAATAGAACCTATGGTTAGACCAGGTCACTGGCCAATAATGTAAACAACAGTCCTTTTAAATTATACTACCAATAATTTAATATTTATGCACAAAATAAGGGAACTGTAGAGACATTTATATGGATTTCATTGAACACTAATGCTTCTATAAGCACATTGCGTATTCAGATCTATTAATAATAAAATAAAAATGCTGGGATTCACTGTTAGTTTGCCGTGGCATTGTAGTATACTATACTTCCAGCATAAAGTAGGTTACCAAACTAAAGATGATTTCTCGCATTATAAAGCCCTTGGGCCATCGAATTGTAGTGAAAATACCTTATATATATGTTTTCTTGAAGTTGTTTTATAAGCATAACTAGTAAATTATAAACCAGAAAATCAAATCGACCAAGTGTGGGTGATTGACGCCATCGTTGTTTACCTGGGACAACTTTATAAGAAGACAAAGACTGAATCCACGTTTAACTTCAAACTAACGAAACGCTTATAACTAAAAACTAATACATTAAATAACGAACACAGCCAAAACACAGTGGAAATTAATAAAGAAAAGATAAATCGAAATCGGAAAGGAGAAAAAACCACCCGAAACTCTCTCTATTTTTGACAGAATAGAAAAAAAAAGTAAGAAATATTTAGGGTTGCCATTATTGTCATACAAATTTTACCACACTCTCATGTCACTAAATAAAATTAAAGTAAATTAATTCTCAAAAACTATTAATCCGCCTTGGCTTCGCACGTTTCAAGCGTATTACTCTATTTGGCATTATACAGCTTGATTAGATTAGTGGACTATTCAACGATGAAAGGACTTTTCTGATTTGATCGGTAATTTCCTGAGGTCAAACTTTTCAGCTTAGATATTCGATGCTGTGCTCTCATTGTGTTCTCAATGTGCAATTATTGGGTAAGCAATACCTTCGATGCAATAAATAAAAAAAGATGCACTGTGTTTACTATCTACCAATTAATAATCTTATTGATTGAGAATAGGTTGTTTCAACTATCTTTTCCTATGAGATAAATTAAATAGTTATGTCATTTAGTCGTGTAACGAGTAATGTACCAATGTGAAAAATAGCTCTAATCTCAGTCCTTGTTTATTAATGCAATTGCTTTATCGATATCAGTAGTTTTATTAATTACTAATGACGCTATACGATATACAAGGGCACTAAACAAAGTCATGATGTCAAATACTACTTTATGAAATTTACTAATCATGGGAAATCTAATTTGATGGCTACACTTGAAACTGTTTTTTTTCAATGTGTTGCCAGTAATGATAATACCGTAGAACGTAAAAATAAAAGTGACCTATGACTTTTATAGTAATATTAGCCGGAGAGCTGACAGGCATTTTTGAGTACATCCTTGAGGCACATTGAAAATATTATTGTTGATTAGTTGCGAATGTGTGGATGATGAAATGGCCGACCTGGCTGGGAGGTTGCGGGGCGTTAATGAGCTATGAATTTTTTAATTCGCAATTTTTCTCATGCAGAAAATGTTCTTGAGGCACTTTGAATCTTACAGCATTTTAAAGTCTGATGTTTAATTAAACGATATATCATAATGCCAGGCGATTTGGTTGGGATTTAAATGGTGACAGGCGATTTAAAGTTATATTTTTTTTTGCGCAAAAAATGTACTTGAGGCAAGCTGGGATCTATACACAATAATTGTTGTGTTGATAAGATGCCATATATCAAATGACAGGCCGTTCTGGCGGTTATTTAATCTTGCCAGGTGATATCATTTTATTATTATTTATTATAAAAAATAAATTTTTACAAAAAATTTTTGATATACTTTTTATGTAATTTTTTTTATTCATCGATATCTGATGGAATCTCCTCGTCGCTTGTGAACTCGTCCATAGAGTTGAGTTCTATGAACTCTTCTTCATAGTCTGAAAATAAATAAAAAAATAACAAATGTGAAATACAATTAATAGTGCGAGTATTTAACAAATTATTATTACATACCTGTAGCATTTTCATCAGAGTGTTCAAATGTCCCAGGATCAATTGCATCGATAACTAATTGCGGCATGCAATCCCCATCAAACCAATAAAAATCCAGTTTATCCTCCTTCAGCTGCCATCCATGTTCAGTGGGTACTAGGTTACTTGGAAAACGTAAATGTGCATTTCTCCAGATACTTGTAACATATTGAGCTCTTAAAAGCTGTTGGTGCAACTCTGCTTTACATGGTGGTAACGTAGACGGATCATAGTTTTGACAGTTTTTTTGAAAGGCTCTTCCGTGCTCTTAGCTTTAAATGTCTTGCAAAATTTTTCAAACCGTGCTATGTTTATATCTGCGATATTATTGACACCGTACATTTCACACACGAACTTCTCAAGCATGTTAAAAACCTCATTGCGTAAATCTGTCGTATGCGCACATCCTAGATCAATAAACGCTTTTTGATACAGTTTATTTTTCCTTAATAGTTGGAAAGGCCTCCGCTTGCCTTTATTAAAAAATGAAGGATTGTAGTCACACCCAGTGACTGCATGAAAGCCAGGCAAACTTGCGCATACTAAATTTCCGAATTTGGCATATAATTGTGATATATCAATGAATCTTCTTCTATTTCCAGTGCCGTATTCCATAAAAAATATTCAGTTGGTCGCTATCAAGATGATCCATGTTTCCAAGCATTATCAATAATACGTCTGTATCGCATGATTTTATGAGTACATTTGTTGTTGTATCTGCATCAATTTTACAGACATGATGCACTATTTTTGTGTCTGCTTCTTCATGATCTTCACATGTCATACTCTCATTGATGTTCAAAAGAATTAAATTATCGTCAGCTTTGTATGAATAACAACGATCATAATTTACGTTAATTGTTGTATTACCAATAAACGGTATCATTTCATTTTGTGACCAATGATCAATGATAAATTTGACTAAGGCTTGTTTAAATTTTATGTTTTTTAATTGTTTCATAAAATCTGTAGGCCGGATTTGACTGGGACCAGTAATATTGAAATCAATATTATTTTCTTCATTCCTTCGAGTACGTTCATAATCTTTGATAGACGGCGTGAAATACTGATCGAAAATAATATCAGCACGTGAAGGTCTGGTAGCGGTTATCATTTGCATTATTTTTTTGGATATATTGCCAAATGAAGCAGGAATATCGGTCATTGTGTGCAACAAGAAAAATCCGTCAAAATCCAGAACGGCCTGTCATTTGATATATGGCATCTTATCAACACAACAATTATTGTGTATAGATCCCAGCTTGCCTCAAGTACATTTTTTTGCGCAAAAAAAATATATAACTTTAAATCGCCTGTCACCATTTAAATCCCAACCAAATCGCCTGGCATTATGATATATCGTTTAATTAAACATCAGACTTTAAAATGCTGTAAGATTCAAAGTGCCTCAAGAACATTTTCTGCATGAGAAAAATTGCGAATTAAAAAATTCATAGCTCATTAACGCCCCACAACCTCCCAGCCAGGTCGGCCATTTCATCATCCACACATTCGCAACTAATCAACAATAATATTTTCAATGTGCCTCAAGGATGTACTCAAAAATGCCTGTCAGCTCTTGGGGTATATTTATTATGATTCAGAAGAGCTATAACGCGATACTTTAACGCGCTAAACCCAGAAATAACTTTTTTTTTTGCAAAATTTGAACTGTCACAATTATTTTGAATCTTTTTGTTTATGAAAACCTCATGTGGGATTATTACTAATAAATAAAGGAAAGAAAACGGGGGCGTATACCCGAGGTCGCGGGTTCGATTCCCGCCTGTGTCGAAATTTTTCTTTCCTTTATTTGTTACAATTATTATTGTTGTGTTGTGCAAACTCATCACCAAGTATTTCACCATCTTTCTTTCTACTTAAATTCTATAAGTGCTTGAGCTATTACTGATTCTAAATTATAGCCTTGACAGTATAAGTCTTACTATGAATCAAAAAGTTTGCAATGTACACGAAAAAAACATACGTTCAGATGACCGAACTTCATATATCGGAGTGAAAACTATTAATATTCATGTCTTTTTCGTGAAAGATTCGATTGAACTATTATTCCGCACAAGACATAGAGTGGTAGGCCTACTAATTACTGGCACAAAATCGAGAAGACCTACACTAACCACATGAACACACGGCCCGAAGAAAACTAAACCATTCAATTATTTATTATCGCTATAACATTTTGGCAGCTGTTATGTCCATGTGGTGAGTAACATTGGAACTTTTAATGCCGAGAATGATTTGAGAAATTGAATTGGCACTTACGGTAATAAAGTAAGGAAAATGAAAGGCATATTAAAAATAGTAAGTATTTATTTGCTAATCACGCAATAACGTCGTATTTTTTATGATTGATCTAATAATTATTTAACTACAAAAACTTATAAACATAGTTTAAACATAATGATTTTACAATAAAACAATATTAGCACGTCCAAGGAAGCAGCTTTAAACAAGCTAATATAAATACTGATATCTGCGCACCTAAGTACTTGTCATATAACAAATTGAGCTGTCGATTCCCTCAATTAATAATATGAAATCTGAATTGCATAAAAATATCACTTATTTACAAACAATAAAATTTACATCTAGAAACGAATTAAGAGAGTGAAACAAATCGAGAGCAATAAAGCTTTAGTAACTAAATTTCTAAGATTTATGTAGTCTGGAATGTCAATATCTTTTCACGAAGTTCTTCTATCTCACGCTGGATGTTGTCGCGGGCCAGCTTCTCCAAATGCTCGAACTCAGGAGTATGGAATATTTTTGGTATTTGAGAAAATTGATTCAGCACCTGAAATTTTTAGTAGCTTTTTTTATATTTAGGAAGATTATTAACTAGGCGTGGAATTGTGACATATATATTGAAAGAAATAAATCGAATCGGAAAAACGGTATCGTGATTATTGAATGGTGTGTTGGTAGGTTATTTGTAAACAGTTCAGAGTAAAATATATGATTATTATCACGATTAGATAGAAAAGGGATTGTTGTAAAATGATAGATGAATAATATAAATATAGCTCGAGAGCTATGTAAGAGAAAAATATGTGAGTATTTTTTTTCTTTTATAAATTGGTTTTTTTCTATTTCTATTTCTTCTATTTAAATAAGTCGTTATAATCATCACAGCGAAAGCTGAATTAGAAAATTTTAACATGTCAAAATAGATTTTTTAATTTTTTTCATTCTTGTTTAGCACTATATTTTTTGTGTGTGTGAGTGTAGTATCACAATTTCTTGTATGTATGTATTACTATTTTTTGATGACAACAACCGTTATTTAATATAGTTACCCGTATCCTCAGCTCGTAGTACCGCTCGGCCGACATGTCTCCGTACTCGTTCCGCACGAGCGCGGCGTGCGCGTCGTAGCGGTCCGCCGCCGCCGCCAGCACGGCCAGCTCGCAGTCGCCGAACAGCTGCAGGTCGCTGGACCAGTTTGTTTTGTTACAAAGAGAGAGAGAGGACATATTTATTTGGAACAAAGCGTTCATGCTGTATATCCCGGAAAGGGTTGGTAGATGATGTAAGTGTGTAACGTAATAGTTTACTAGTAGTATACATTGTCACCTGGTTTCAGATTACCCACGTTTTGCTTGGACAGTGTATTCAAGTGATAGGGGGCTGGCCTATCGCCGTTTGATACGAACATACTGTCACATGACTAAGAACAACTCAGCCGTGTGGATTTCCTCACGATATTTTCCCTCACCGTTAAAAACCATGATAAATTAACCACACATATGTCTTTATAAAAGACAAATTGGTGTAGGCCCGCCCGACCCGGGATTTGAACCATAGTAGTCTGCACGTCAACAGGTGTCCTATTTTTGAGCTATCACGATTATCATCATGAAACTTTTCATAACATACGAGGGCAAAGTGTCTTAGACAGAGATGTAAAATGTCTTACTACGGGGTAGGTACTGTAATACGTCGAGAGGTTTCCTTGACTGTAATTCTTCCTCATCATCAGACTCTTAGTGACAGTCTCAGTCAGTCAAGTTTTTTACATTAGTATAGTAATTTGAAGTACCGCAAAGGAACCGGAGAGGTCGGGGAGTTCTCTCCCGGAGCGCAGTGGCCGCCGGTCTCGTCGTCCGTCAGCAACGCTAGGATGTACGACGTCAGATCTTGCTGGAAATTTAATTATTAACTTATTTATTTTATTTGCATGGTACAGCTAAATAACAACAACATAAGAAACATATTTATTTATTGTTATTATAATTCAATCAGATATTGACTAAAATATGAGCTAACTAAGGTAACTGGGGATTTGTGATTCACCACTTCATCATTTCTTTTTCTTCTGAAACTAATGATAATCCTTCGTTTGACCAATAAAACTGAAATCTTAATTCTTATTTGAAATCCACATTATGAAACATATTATTTACATAACAACTTTTCCGTAAGGCATTAGTGAAAAAACTTTTATCAATTTAATTATTAACATACATACATATACTCACGGCTATGAATCCTTTGAAAGGGTAGACAGAGTTAGAGAATCAGAAATTCCTAAGCCACTTTTGGAGGTTGCGTGGGGAAACCATGGTGGAATAAAGGCTTTTGGTGATGGGTCTCCAACCGAATCGCCCAAAAATCCCTTACAAGCCCCAATACCATAAGTCGCCTCTTACGTACACCCGCCGGAAGAAATGTAGTAGTGCTGTTATAAGCCGACACTACACGGCCAATAATTAACACATTACTATATTTCAGAAAATACCTAGTTATTTTTCATTTCATTTCATTTATTTATTAATTAACAATATCATTGTATCTGAGTGTCACTTAATCTAATTTAATTGTGTGATTGCTACATAATCAGCGTGTGACGCTCATAATTTATTAGAAACGTCTCACGTTAATAAATTTTAACACTATAAGTCTGAAACTAAAATGTTAATAAAGATGTCCAATCACACTCTGCGGGTGTCCGCGCAGCAGCCGCGCGAGCAGGCGGGCGGCGGTGTCGGGCGCGCAGTGGCGCAGCACGAGCGCGAGGCGGAACGCGGCCGGCTGCGACACGCCCCCGCCGCGCCCCGCCGCCGCCACCGACATTATCTCGCTCCAGATGTTGGCCTATCATGGGTTTTTTTTATTATTTATTCATTATAAAGAAAAATTACATTATACAATGATTATATCATACATATACTCACGGCTATTAATCCCTTTACGGGGTAGCCAAGGCTTTGGAATGAGAAATTCCTCAGCCACTTTTGGAAGTTGATTGGGGAAAAGATGGTAATAATAAATGATTTTGGTGACGGGTCTCCAACCACATCGCCCAAAAATCACTTAAAATGCCCCTATCCTTAAAATAATTAGATTTTCGGATATTTTAATCGCGTGTTATTGTTATTACATTATTTTTACGATTAACAAATATGTACGGCTATAAATTCGTAAAAGCGGTAGCCAGAGCTCCGAAAATAAAAACCTCGGCCACTTTTGGAAGCTGAGTTAGGAAAAGATTGCAAAATAAGTTGATTGCTCCAATTGTATCGCCCAAAAATCACCTAAAAAGCCCCTATACCTTTACTCACCTCTTACGATCTACAGGTAGAAATGGGGTAGTGGGGTTGTAGAGACTACTCGAGTACTTAAAAGTGATGGTTGGTCCTAGCACAGAATCTGGTTTATTTGGACAACCTCGGAGAGACCTAACTAAGAGATAACCGTTTTACTTGGTTCTATAAGTTTAGTGTATACAAAGTATTTTTAAATATGTATAAATAAATATTCTAAGCCGAAACTATACGGCTGTTCTGTTCAAAACGAATGATTTCAATATTATAAACAACCTGCTAAGATTAGTTTAGCCATCGTTGCGATACCACTTCTTGGTAAGAAGATATTGGTTGCAATTTTATTACCAAAGCCACAAATCTATCTATAAGTATCTAACAGTAAATATTCCCACCTGATAAGCCACGCAATTGTTAAGCGAGTGCCAAACCGAGTCCGGCGGCGACGCGTCCGCGAGCTGCAGCCACGACGTGTCGGCGTCGGGCGCGCACAGCAGCTCGCACGCCGAGATCCACACGCGCTTGGCGGCGGACCCGGCGCACTCCGCCTCTGGAGTTAGGTGATGTAAAGGTGTAATGGATGTTTTCAATGATCAAGTGACAGTATGTCTGAATATCAGGTAAGATTCGAATAACATATTAGCAAGTAAGTATATGACTATGTTTGCAGCTGGATCTGTTCTTTTCTGTACATATAAAGCTATAAAACTTGTAATATTACTACAGGCATACAATCTTAAATAAAGGATTTTGATTGACGTATATTCCATCAAGTAAATTGACTTCTAACTTAATAACACAACTCACTTGGTCAAAGGTTGACTACTCGTATTGCTCTAAATAAAACTTTTACTTAAGATTTTTTTTTACACTTTAAAAATTGTTTCCATAAGCCATATTGTGCCTGGCATACTTGAATATGATTTTAATAAGCAAAACGTAACTAAACTCTTAAGATAATTATTACTTAGGAAATATTTACCATCTGCCATGGCGGGCTCCTTCCACCAAGTGCCCGCCATTTTCTCTTCCGGCTTAATTTTGACGGCTGAAATTATTTCATGAAACGATAATTAATTAAATGACATTGCAAAGTAATTTAAAACTAGAAAATTTGAAGTAACACCTAGGAGTCCTGCCCTGATTAATTTCTTCATGCACACACACTTCATTTTAAGAGGAAAAAATTAAGTACCATTAAAATATGATGACGAATATCAACCGGCGAGGAGGCAGAGATCGCAATATAAAACAGAGTTAGCCAACGCAAATAGTTTTTTGATTAACACAACGAAATGGTATACAAATAGATCTTCCGTGAATATTATGACAAAAAAAAAACATAAACTGCATTATTCATAACTGCTGATTTCTAATTCTGAAGCTCTGGCTACTACTTTTTGGTATTAATACCAGTGAGTATGTGTAGAGTATGCATGTTTGCTAAATAGTTGAACTGCAGTCAACGAAATTTATTAAACAGTATAAGAAAAAAACTTTATAAACTTTTCCCCACTCAACTTCCAAAAGTTTCGGAGGAATTTATTATTTCGAAGCTCTAGCTACCCCATTTTGGGAATTCAAGCCGTGAGATATGAGAAAAAAAAACAGAATTTTGAAAATAGGACACAAAAGCTATGCGTGAAATTGTGCAACCACAACCAATACTCTCGTCATTGGTTAGACTAGGCTGACTAATTCTAATATGGCAACATTTTTACAACGTGTACGTTTGCGTTCTATGTCTGTCTTTTTGACATTTGATTTCATAACCTTGACATTGACAGAAGGATATATTCAGGTTTTTGTTTTTGCAATCGCTACAAAGTTATTATTATTAATTAAACATGAAAACTGTTTTATTTTCAGTGTAAACAAAGATACAAAACATTATTGCAAAGGTTACTTACCTTTTATGTGACTTCTTACACAAAAAATCCGTTTCCTAGTTACTATTTTAATAACTTTCCCAATATTAGATTAGCGAGCCACCTAGACTTGTTTAGGTTTAAATACTAATATCACAAAGAAACCACGCACTAAAACAGGCACGTCAACTTTACGATTAGAATTGTGATATTTTCATCTGACTTATTGCAAATTGATTGCTCGTAATGATAATGTGAAATAATCAGAGCGGCTCAAAATTGCTTGGCTCACTGACTTGACTGTTCACTGCTCTAGAGATGTTCTTCTCTCTTTCTCGTCAACCCAACCCTCGCTAATATCGATATGCAGTTTTTCTACAATTCATCAAACGAAAACTTTTCCTCTTTTTGACGTAATTACATAAATATAACATTCAATTAGATTAATTGTATGGCATTCAGTAAAATTAGGGTTTGTCTTATGTTTATTTTTAGTATAGTTTTATCTAAGAAGCATGAGATGTAAAATTCGTGTGTTGTAAAGATTTTGGTTTTTAACCGACTTTATAAAAAGGAGGAGGTTATCAATTCGTCGAGATGTTTTTTAATTGTTAAAAAGAAAACTAATACTGATGTTACTGTACCAAGATTTTTAAGTAGATAATAAAAACATACGTTATAAAATTGTAATGTGTTGCTAATCCTACATTTTTAAATGATGATTGCCTGTTCTGACTGATACCACCCTTATTTTAATACCTTTGTTAAATTATTATTATTGCTGTTTGGTTTCGGCTTAAAATATCACTGCCCCACTTATTTCCATGGGTATTCGTAAGAGGCAACTAAGGATATTGGGCCCTTTAAGTGCTTGTTGGGAGATGCTGTTGGGGACCAATTTATTTTTATTTTATGTTCTTTTCCCAACTTATCTTCCAAAAGTGGCTGACAAATGTCTAATTTTTAAGCTCTGGCTAGCCCTATTTGGGATTTATAGCCGTGAATATATGAATATGAATATTTTTAATATAATTACTCTTTTGGGGTAAACGTGCATGAGCCTACAGAAATTAGCACAAACAAGAACTTTTACTTATAATTTATCCAGCTGCAATAAAGGATCAGTCATATGAAATAATCTGCAAGCATAACGCATACATAAACTTACATACGTATGTTTGAAAAGTTAATCAACTATATTATAAAACCATAGAGTTTTATCGACAAGTTAAAACGACGATGCCGCTCCACCCTAACGTTCTCCAGGGCTAAGGGTAGGGGTAGGTATATTTGATGACGTCATCTCACGCATGCGCATTGGCTACCTGATCTTGAATGGGTTTTTTTACGTATTGGTCTAATAAAAACTGGATACATATACTCACGCCGTTAATTCCCATTGGGGTAGGCAGAGATCCGATTTGGTCTAATAAATAGTATTGTAGGATTTGTCTTTACATCCACAAAATTCATGCTAAAACGTTTAATTTTGGGACTTGTGGCTACAAATAACTTATTAATAATTCCGAAAACAGGGAGTTAGGGTAATAATCCACTTTCATATCCACTTTGGTCGTAAAAGAATAAACGACATTGAAATACTAATAGTATTATCACTTTACAGTTAATAAAAGTTATCAATTATATGTATTTATGGCGCCAAATTAATGTCAGCGTATTGAAGTTTTAAAACATACACACATACATATACTCACGATTATAAATCCCTAGAAGGGGTAGCCAGAACTAAGGAATTAGACAAATTCCTCAGCCACTTATGGAAAGTTGAGTGGGGAAAAGATGGTAAAATTAAGGGTGTTGGTGATGGGTCTCCAACCGCATCGCCCAAAAATCTCTTATTAGCCCCAATACCGTTAGTCGTCTCTTACGTACACCCACCGGAAGAAATGGGGTAGTGCTATTCTAAGCCGACACTACACAGCAAAGTTTTAAAAACCAAGGTGTATTTTATTTAGCATAATATGAGTAGGATATTGCTTTTCTAAGCCAATGCTACGTGGATGTTTCGTTGTTCGGCATTGATTGATTTAAAACAAATTTATTAACCGACTTCAAATAAAGGAGTGTTCCCAATTCGACCGTATATTTATTTTATGTTTGTTTGCCGATTACTTCGCCATTTATGAAACGATTTTGATTATTATTTTTTTTATTAGAAAGAAGATACTCCCGGCTTGGTACCATAATGAGGATATCAGGGTCTGATGATGGGATCCTGGAGACATCGAGGGGAACCCTCAAATTTTATAGGCACATGTACTGCGTTTTACATAATTTCTGAATTTAAAATAATTTAAGAGAATTTTAAGATTTAGGTAGGTTGAACTGATGCGTGTGGAATAAAGAAATTCCTGAGGCGTTAATCACAGTACTGATATTTAATTAAAAAACTTATTTCTTTCTTTTTAGTACTTGATTGTTTATTTTCGGTTTTTTTTTCAACTCTGTAGTCGGTTTTTAATATGCACAGCTTAGTCTATCAAAGAAAAACGCTTTTGATGGAAAAATCGTTTCTAATCATAATCATATAGATTTCTAAGAAGCTTTGAAGACAAATCAAAATTCATCCTTTTATTTTACAATATTTTCCCCTTTCAACTGTTTAAGTAGGTTTTCCAACACTTAAGCTCTATTAAAGCGTTTTTACCGTCCTACTTCTACTTACAACCAGAGTTACATATCTAGTAGTTCACCAACCTCTTTTGAAAGTTGAATGGGGTGTCCAGCCTCACTTAGCTTAGTCACTTCTTACGACTGTTAGTTTAGGGTTACTGCTAATCTAAATCGACGCTACACAGCGTAATTTCTACACTAAATACATACATACATATACTCACGGCTATAAATCGCTAAAAGGGGTAGCCAGATCTACAGAATCAGAAATTTTTTTAGCCACTTTTGGAAGTAAAGTGGAACAAAGATTGTAAAATAAATTTTTTCGGTGATGGGTCTCCAACTGCATCGCCTTAAAATCACAAAAGAAGCAGCGATACCCTTAGTCGCCTCTAGATCACGATGGGAAGAAATAAGGTAGTGCTGTTCTAAGCCGCAACACAGCTAAATTAATGATCTTTAATCTCAGTTCAGATCCATCAAAAACGAAAATAATTTAGAAAGGCACACATACACACACAAAGTCTCGTGTCACATCGCATGATTTCCTAATGAGCGCCAGACAACGGTACCAGAGATAAATCAGCGATTTAAATTGTACTAAAATGTGAGCAGGTCACTTTACGGAATCCAGTTACTGGGCCACAGATTTTGTGATATGGGACAAGACGGAAATGAAGTTCATATAATCACGTTGTGTTCAGAAGCATTAGTGTCTCTGCCATATCTTTGGGGATGCTCAATAAATAAGAACCATAACATTTCGGCTGAAATTTGAGAAACGTAGGCTTGAATTATCGCACCGAAATAGTACTATCCCGAAGTACACAGACATACACATACTCACAGCTATAAATGCGAAAAACGATAGTTAACAAATTATTCTGCCATCTTTGGAAGTTGAGTAAGGCAAGATATATTAGAGATATGGGAACTCCGTGTGTACTTATTAATAAGTGATATACTTAATAATTAAAAAATAAATAAAATTAAAACTAGTTTTTTTTTATGTGCAATGCTTTAGGACCTTTTACACGCTTTTTATAAATCCCTAGAAGGGGTAGCCAGAGCTAAGGAAAAAGAATTCCTCAGCCACTTTTGGAAAGTTAAGTGGGGAAAAGATGGTAAAATAAAGGTTGTTGGTGATGGGTCTTCAACCTCATCGCTCAAAAATCCCTTAAAAGCCCCAATACCGTTAGTCGCCTCTTACGTACACCCACCGGAATAAATGGGGTAGTGCTATTCAGAACAGTGCCATTCTAACAGTAGGCAGATGTACAAGACATAATCACTTATTTACAGGGCTAGGTTCCCAGAGCGGTACAGTAAGCCAGGAACTCTGAATGATTATACTGTTTGCAGTTGAGATGGGAAAGATAGTGAAAAAAGATCTTAGATGATGATGATGACAATCACTCCCAAAGTCCTGCCGCTTTCAACGGATAAATAATCACATGACTTAATGTCAGTTTTGTGCCACGGCTGCTAGTTTATTGTATTCAGAGCTCTAACAAACAAAACCTAATCACATTTCTACATTGTATTTAGATCCGGCTTCGCCAATCAAAATTGTTACCAATTATCAAATTAAAAAAGAATTACGATTGTATTCGGACAGCTGGAAAGTAAATTGTTATAAAATAATTCGATGCATGTAATAATTTGGTCACTAATCGTAATATCGGCTCTATATGTGGTGCTTTCACTGGAAGTGTGACAATGTACCGTTTGTCCGAACGTTCTGCGGCGCGCCGGCATACCAGATCGCAGTACCGCGCTGGCTGTATCACGAAAAACCATTGCCCACTAACAAAAGTATATTTTTGACAAAAACAAAAAAGCGCGGCAGCTAGAAACTTAGAAAGTATTTGGTTGATTTCAATTTTACTCTATTTTATTTTAATCGTAGTGTTTGGTGCTGTGCTTATTTTTTAAATTAATCAGTTTAGAAAATATCTTAACGATGCGGTGTCATTTAATATGTTTGGTAAGTAAAACATTTTAATCATGCTCAAATTTGTAATTTGTTTGTTTTATAATTTCGTTACCCTACTAAATTTTCAAATAACAGTGAACCAAAAGTAGTTATTTCTTACATTAGGATGACCAATAATACACCACACTTATCTCTTCCGTTTATGTGTTACAAGTAACCGCCGATATTAACTATATTTATGAATCAATTCTTTACTTTTTCTATGATTTATAACTGCAACATATGTAATAATCTAATATCACAGCCACAAGCTCGTAATATGCACGTAGAAATGGGAAACAAATCATGAGTTCATGACGTAAATCATATATTAATAATTACTGTCGCATTTGAAATTATTTCTTTTTGGTTTTTGAGACATGTAGTTATTATATTATTTTTTGTATCCGTACACTTACTTAGTAATCACGACATGTATCTTAGTACTAATTTAATGAATACTTATCATTTTCTGTATAGTACATTTTAGTTGATGATTTTAGCTATTGTTACGTTTCTTTCTTCTAGTGTACATACGTTTTGGATCATACTACCTCATTTCTTTTCCTGTTGGCCGTAAGACGTCATTACTAGATGTAAGAGACGTTTAGCAGGTGAACTGATCGGTAATTTGGTTAATAATACACTGTAAATTTTTTTGTATCTTTATTTTTTCGATTCCATACATTTATGCCTACCCTGCTTTGAAATAAAGTCTCGATAATCCAAGCTAACCAATAGAAGTTCACGACTAGGCATTGGCCCAAAATATCTCCTAATCAACCAGTGAAGATCTTCACCAAACCTTTTGTCTCTTTGTGATGGACTTTCCATACTGCGTCGACCAGCACGTGGCCGCCACTCCAGAACCCCGGCCTATGTTCTGCGAGCAATGTCACTTGCCCAAATAGGCTTGCAGTATTGGTCATTCTGTAAGTCTTACAGCTACGACAGTTACCCCGTTTCATATATGCATTTTCTGCGACCATCTTCTAATCACGAACTTCACCCAGTATATCCTCCAAAGCTATATATTATATAGGCTGTGTAGTGTCGGCTTAGAATAGCACTACCCCATTTCTTCCGGTGGGTGTACGTAAGAGGCGACTAACGGTATGGGGCTTTTAAGGGATTTTTGGGCGATGCGGTTGGAGACCCATCACCAACAACGTTTATATCACCATCTTTTCCCCACTCAATTTTCCAAAAGTGGCTGAGGAATTTCTAATTTCTTAGCTCTGGCTACCCCTTCTAGGGATTTACTGCCGTGAGTATATATAAGTATGTATGTATGTATCTATATTTTGTCACCTGGTATTTAGAAGTCTAACTTTTTGCATAAACAGTATACATTATATTCTATATTACTATTAGAATATATAATGATTATTGAACAATGCGTTTCGAAAATCTTTAAAATCAACGTTCAACAGTGACTGAAGAATTGTTAAATCCGAAGTCTTATAATCACTCTTTTTAAGAATTTATCTCGTCTTGTTATTTCTGCCTTATATTAAGGGAAGTTGATTCGAAATTATAAATATACATATATATACATACATATACTCACGCCGTTAATTCCCATTGGGGTAGGCAGAGACTATCGATCGCCACTTCGTACGATCCTGACAAACCTCTCTAGCTTCGTTTACATCCATCACTCTTTTCATACATGCTCTTTTATTCTTCATACTTCGGACGCCAGCCTTTTTGAGCACACTCTCAATTTGGTCCAAGTGTGAGAGGTTAAAGTTTGCTACTTTGTTTTCAGACCACAAACTTTTGCCTCTACTTTTTATTTACGTTGTAGGGATTAAGTCTATCGCTTTGTATGAACACACTACCACACGACTCCAAACACTCAGCCTTAAGCTTCCTCACAACATTTTCCCTTACTAACAACCTTCATAAAACGACTATCAATGCATTTTATTAAAATATCCTGGACTTGATCATGAACATACTCCACCCAGAACAGTTAAGATATGTGTAAATGAATATTAACTTATCGCATATACTCACGCTTCGCGAGTGTTCCGTATCGGTAAGCAGAGAGATGTCCGTTACATGCAATACTGTTATTTGCCCGGTTATGCGTTCTATACCGGCTATTTGCATATATTATGCGTTTGTATGTACGCGAAGATGATGTTGATAATTTTGTGTGATATGTGATGTATTCTTCGTCCTATATCTTTGAATGTCCTATTTTTCTGTCAATAAACCGGCCAAAAACACAATAAAAAGAGCCAAAGCGGAAGGACTGTAAGTAATTTCAGCCATATTTATACAGTTATGGATTTAAACTTTGTCTAACATTGTGAGAAAGCCCACGTGGCTTAAGCTATACTTATATTATCTGTGGTAGTGTATTTATATAGTTCTTTGATAGTCTACCCCTAGACACTTGAATATATTGTAGACGCAAAGGTACTCTTGTCATCAGTTTATTAAAAAAGTGAGTTATTCAGAAGAATTAGTATTTCTACTACTCTTTCGAGGATAAACGGCATTTACGATGAATTGAGTTCGTTTTGGTGTGTATGACTTTTACAACACCTATAGAAATTAGGGGAAATTGCTAAGCCTGTTAAGATAGCCCAAGGAAATATTCAAGTCGATCATCTCAAGTTTTTGCTTCAAACCCTGTTGGTCTAGTCAGCTTTCAGCACACCAACTGCATCACTGTTGGTCTGCCTGCACTACTAAGAACTAGGTAGTTAAAATAAATTAATACATACAATACATATACTCACGGCCATAAATCCGAAGGGGTAGCCAGAGCTTCAGAGCTAGAAACTCCTCAGCCACATTCGGAATTTGACAGGGGACAAGATGTTAGAAATAAAGTATCGTTGGTGATGGGTCTCCAACCGCTTCGCCCTAAAAACATTTTAAAAGCCCCATATCCTTAGTCACCTCTTATGACACCCGTGGGTAGAAAGGGGTAGTGAGATTTAAAGCCGGCACTACACGGCAAATTAATACAATACGAGATATATCTGGGGGCACGGCAGTGCCCCGCTAAATCAAGCACAATCATTATTACAATTTTCCTATACTTAGGGCTATAAATCCCTATAAACGAGTAGCCATTATTGTTTAGGTATTGATTATTAGACACTATTGAAAGGTAATTGGGTGACTGATGATAAGAATAAAGATGATGGATCCCCCAGCCACCTCGTCTCACAATCCTAACTCACATTTTGCACACTGAATGACCTATTGTATCCGAAAATTAAGACAATTCAATCGCAGTGATAGTTGTTTGTTAGATATACTTACGTTATGCCATTAGTACCCATTGTGGTAGGCCGAGACTATCTATCTCCACTTTGCACAATGTAATAGTGCAATTGCGAACCGATACAGATACAGGCCATTGTTGGCGTATTTTCACTAGCCACATAAAACTCTCACTACTTACGAGGTATTATAGCATTATATGCGACAGAAGTATTGTAGTAACCGTGATAGCTCACGCAAGAGGTGTAGGTTCGAATCCTGAGTCGGAATAGCAGTTTGTCTTATCTAAAGTCATCGGTGTGGTTAATTTATTATGGTTATTAACGGTGAGGAAAATTTCGCCAGGAAACCCATATGGCTAAGTTTCAATTAGTCATGTGACAGTGTATTCGTTAATATCTGTATGCCTGCCATCTTTCACGTAAGCACACTGTCAAAGTAAAATGTTGGTACTCAGAACATCATCTAACATTAATGTCACATAAATTAAATAAGTAATAGTACCACTGCCAACCCTTCAGGGCTATAAGTATTATAGACGCCAGATTTATTGTAGTAGTGCTATTCCAACCTGCCACTGTCACATACATGGTCCGTGATGACGTCCCGAGCGGGGGCGCCATCACGTCACAGATGCGTTACTGTTAGGTTCACATTCCATCATGTCGTCGTTTTTAGTTTTCGTTCTTATTAATATCTAGATACTAGTAAACCAGATAAGGTAATAGTAAATTTATTTGCAAATGCAAGGATTCTTAACTCCCGTCCTAGACCGGTGAAACTATGGTGATAAAAATATATAAACATAAACATAACATAAACATAAACGTTCACGCCGAATATCCCCGAAGGGGTTGGCAGAGGTACTTATACTTCTGAACATCACGTGACTTTGTCACCTGGTGGTCAGAGTACCCACGTTTTGCATGGACAGTGTACTCACGTGATAGGGGGCAGGCCTATCGCCGTTTTGTACGAATACACTGTCACATGACTAAGTACAACTCGGTCATGTGGGTTTCCTCACGATGTTTTCCCTCACCGTTAACAACCATGATAAATTAACCACACATATGTCTTTAGAAAAGACAAATTGGTGGAGGCCAGACCCAGGATTTGAACACTAGTCGTTTGCACGATAACCGAGTGTTCTACCCACTGGGCTATCAAAAAAATATATGAAACAATATTTGAAATACCATGAAATAACAAACATATCACAATTCAATCAAAGATCCCCAAAGTCTACGAGAGTTATTGTTAACAATAGAGTGGGAACAAATAAAGATTTAATTACTTTATCAGAAAAATTGTTCTTTTCATTGTTTTTATTGGCATCGTATGCATACCATGAGAATCGTGAGGTTTAAAAAAACTCATAACTTCCCCTATTACAACTTCCCATGTACATCACCGACGAAAATCATCAGTTTTGCTATTCAGTCGTATATAGTGTTGGCTTAGAATAGCACTGCCTCATTTCTACCCGTGGGTGATCGTTATATTTATAAATTTTTACCATCCCCACTAAACTTCCAAGAGTGGCTTAGGAATTTCATATTCTAAAGCTCTGGATACCTCGTTTAGGGATTAATAGCCGTGAGTATATATATGCATGTATATTTTGCTATTCAGACCCAACTTCCCGCGTAACTGTTAAACCAGCATTCCATCCACTTGCTAGCCGCGGACCCATACATTATACATTTAAATAACAAACACCTTGGAATGTGCGTTCCGGGTCAACTCTACTATTTATTATGTTTACTAATAACCATAATAAATAACATATGTTTATTTGGTACTACAGGTTCGTCCGGTAATCCAAAATTCCTAATAAATAAAGAATAAATAAAGGAAAGAAAAATTTCAAATATATAAATAATCCCCACATGAGGTTTTCATGAACAAAAAGATTTAAATTAATCCAAAATTCCACCATAAATTTCATTAAACTATAATGATCGCCTTGATATAGCTAAATATTGTCAACTTTGATTAACACCTTTTCTGTGAGTGTAATGCTTTTTTATTGATGAAATTTACGTGAAATGCATAATCAAATTTAAATAAATGCCTTACGCTCTCTTTTTGCATAATAAACTAAAATTGTGCAAAATTTTATAGTACTCCGTCAGCACAATTTTCTTAAGAATATTTTTTAAGCTTACTTTTTACGCATAAACATAATTATTATTAAATTATCGTATTCAAATAAAGATAAGGAGACAACACATTAAACTCTTTATTCGTGAGTAATTTTATACTGCTGTTGCTGACCACACACACAGAGAGATAGATGGAGGATACGGGAAGAAATAGTGCAGTGATATTTTAGCTGACGCTAATAGATCATTTTATATATTTACTTTGATTATGAAATAAGTAATAAAAACTAAAAACAAACCTCAAATAGGGGCAGCCCTATTACATGCATACACTGTCCAGGCAAAAGTGGTAATCACTTTGGATAAACGTATGGTGATATTCAGAAGTATTTATACTTCTGCCATTCCTTCGGGGTAGAACGCTATAAACAAAACTATAAGTTTCGCTAACATCAATCCCCGTAGTACGAGGCTAATGAAACAGAATATGCCATGTGAGAAGTGAGATACATACATACATATACTCACGGCTATAAATCCCTAGAAAGGGTAGCCAGAGCTAAGGAATCAGAAATTCCTCAGCCACTTTTGGAAGTTGTGTGCGGAAAAGATGGTGAAATAAGGTTGTTGGTGATGGGTCTCCAACCGCATCGGCCAAAAATCCCTCAAAATACCAAAACCGTTAGTCGCCTCTTACGTACACCCACCGGAAGAAATGGGGTAGTGCTATTCTAAGCCGACACTACACAGCAAAGATACACAGATAGTAACAGTTTTAGTACGAACTATCCATGCTACGGGACTATGTACACCACAGTATGTTTATATGAAGGCAAGAGACACCTTGTAGGTCGTCTACCGTTATACAACCTTCACCTACTTGCGAGTCGGTCTCGACAGGTTATTCACCCCGCAGCTGGGATATACCGTAATCTGTTTTAATAGGATGATGATATATTATGGTTTAGTAGTCTTTTGGTTTGCCGTGTAGTGTCGGTTTAGAATAGCACTACCCTATTTCTTCCGGTGGGTGTACGTAAGAGGCGACTAACGGTATGGGGCTGTTAAGGGATTTTTGGGCGATGCGGTTGGAGACCCATCACCAACAACCTTTATTGTTACTACCTTTTCCCCACTCAAATTTCCAAAAGTGGCTGAGGAATTTCTAATTCTTTAGCTCTGGCTACCCCTTCCTGGGATTTATAGCCGTGAGTATTATGTATGTATGTATTTATGTAGTCTTTTGGTATTGGTATAATTAATTTAGCATCGTCTAAATGATTATTTTAATTAATAGACGTCCTTGGTTGGATACAAGCATTCACGCAATTTATAATAAAGAATGGCTGTTAATTTTTAAGTCACTCACTTAGTATTCACCCTTATCTCATTAAATTTGTTAAAAATTTAGTCATTGAATTTATGACCATGTGATACCGGTAATATTTAAAAAGTAAAAAAAGTAAAAAGTAAAAGACATTTATTTGGCAAATTAACAAACACACACAAAAACAAAATGAAACGTAATAAGTATAAAAACACAAAGATAAAAAAAGAAAACAAAACATGAAAAGAAATAAATGTACATTGCCAAAAGGGTATCGTCTCAGCATGTGTGTCTGGAACGGGACTCAGACCGTTCCGAGACACGCTGGTTTTCAGCCGACACCGCCAAATTTAAAAAAAAAATAATGATAACAAAATTAGATAGTAACGTATAAAAGTGATAATAATAATGTTTAATTTACACGCTCATGCATATACTCACAGCTGTAAACCCTAAGAAGGAGTAACCAGATCTTCAGAATTAGAAATTACTCAGCCACTTTTTGAATTCGAGTGGGGAATTCCACAGACCACCCCCAGTTATCTATGGGGGAATTCAAATAAAGGTTGGGGGTGTAAAACAAAGGTTGTTACTGAGGGGTACACATCGCACTAAGATCACTTTATAGCCTCTTAGGAATATGCACGGAAAGAAATCGGATATTGCTATTAGTAGCCGACAAAACATGTATCAATTATAATTATCACTTAAAACACATATTCCAGCTATCGCTGGCCGCGCTCGGCCTAGCGCAGGACGCGCCGAGCGGCGAGGAGGACCCGCCGGAGGGGTACTATGCATTTGTTGAGTCGCCTAATGCTACGCCACCCAGGTATGTATTATTATATTGATACATTATTAATTTTACTAGGAGTTTGTTTACTAGGGATGGAAAATGTGAGGAAGATATTGAAAGGAGAGTTAAAAAGGGAAACGCGGTGAATGGAGCCATGAACAGTCTGATGTTGAGCCAGTCGTTGTCAGAAAAGGCTCGAATGGCTGTGCATAATGCTGTTCTGGTTCCTACGCTGATGTATGGTAGTGAATGTTGGGCATGGCAGAAGAAGCATGAAAGTAGAGTTAATGCAGTGGAAATGAGATCCCTCAGAAGTATATGTAATGTAAAGCTGTGTGATAGAGTGAGAAATACTGTGATCCGTGAACGAGTAGGTTTGAAAGATGACGTAGTATGCAAAATAGAAAAAGGAATGTTGAGGTGGTTTGGGCACATAGAGAGGATGGATGAAAATAAAGTAGCGAAAGAGATATATAGAGTCAATGTGGATGGGATTGTTAGTAGAGGACGGCTTCGTAAAACGTTTTTTGACCAGATAGAAAATCTTCTTATAAAGGCGGGGGTCCGAAGTGAGAAGAATAAAAGAGCATGTATGAAAAGAAAAATGAATGTAAGGGAAGCAGGAGAGGTTTTTCAAGATCGTACTAAGTGGCAATCAATAGTCTCTGCCTACCCCAATGGGAATAATGGGCGTGAGTATAAGTAAGTAAGTAGTATTATTACTATCTAGAATATTCTTACATTTACATAATGTGTTCAATTATAAAACATTAAAAACGAAAGTATATTTTACATAATAAGGATATTGTCTACATTTTACGAACGGCAAGAATTTAAATTAAAATTGCTTTCGCCGTTCCGTACAATCCACTGTCACATTAATTTTGTAACTGTCCTCTTTCGGAAACGAATTTTTGATGTTGTGAGCCAAACCCTTTTAGAGTTGAGTTGAGTTGAGTTTTACCTAGTTTTTTAAGATCACGCTTTATGATCGTAGTAATAGTTTTAAAATATTTATATATAAAACCTCACCTGCTATAAAAAGTTACGTGAGGAGAAGTTTGTAATACCAGAAATGTTTTAGAATGGTCAATAATATTTTAACGCGAGGAAAACCGCTAGTAAGTTAAAAGTGTATTCCGTACAAAGAGCGTTTCCCATACCATACCTACCTGTTCAAACTGGAAAATTTTAATGATTTCATTATAACTAATTATTAATATTTAGAATAATTATCGACATGATAGTCCAATGGTTAGAACTTCCGCCCGTAAACAGATGGACGTGAGCTCAAATCCCGGGTCGGGTCTACACCTATTAGACTTTTCTAAAGTCATATGTGAGGTTAATTTATCATAGTTGTTAATAGCGAGGGAAAACATCGTGAAAAAACCCACATGGCTAAGTTGCACTTAGTCATGTGACAGTGTATTCATACAAAACGGCGATAGGCCTGCCCCCTATGACGTGAGTACACTGTCAAAGCAAAACGTGGGTACTCTGAACACTAGGTGACTAAGTTACGTGAGGTTCAGAAGTATTGGTATCTCTGCCAACTCTTTCAGGGATAAACGGCGTTGATGTTTATGTAATGTATGTAAAAATTGTATTGTGGCTATTTATATTCCCGGTAGCCATCAAACAACTAACCTATCAATTCGTCCCCAGAGTGCGTCCCCCGCCGTACCGCATATCGGGTACTTGCTCCGGTCGCGGCCGCGTGTCCGCCGACAACCTGTGCGGGGACCTCAACCGCGGAGACATCCCCGCCAACCCCATACACCCGCGGGGGGAGCCCTACCCTTTGTGAGTCATACATATATCTCTACCTCAACAGACACACATATATCTCTACCTCAACAGACACACATATATCTCTACCTCAACAGACACACATATATCTCTACCTCAACAGACACATATATATCTACCTCAACAGACACACATATATCTACCTCAACAGACACACATATCTCTACCTCAACAGACACACATATATCTCTACCTCAACAGACACACATATATCTCTACCTCAACAGACACACATATATCTCTACCTCAACAGACACACATATATCTCTACCTCAACAGACACACATATATCTCTACCTCAACAGACACACATATATCTACCTCAACAGACACACATATATCTACCTCAACAGACACACATATCTCTACCTCAACAGACACACATATATCTCTACCTCAACAGACACACATATATCTCTACCTCAACAGACACACATATATCTCTACCTCAACAGACACACATATATCTCTACCTCAACAGACGCACATATATCTACCTCAACAGACACACATATATCTACCTCAACAGACACACATATCTCTACCTCAACAGACACACATATATCTCTACCTCAACAGACACACATATATCTACCTCAACAGACACACATATATCTACCTCAACAGACACACATATCTCTACCTCAACAGACACACATATATCTCTACCTCAACAGACACACATATATCTACCTCAACAGACACACATATATCTACCTCAACAGACACACATATATCTACCTCAACAGACACACATATCTCTACCTCAACAGACACACATATATCTACCTCAACAGACACACATATATCTACCTCAACAGACACACATATATCTCTACCTCAACAGACACACATATATCTACCTCAACAGACACACATATATCTACCTCAACAGACACACATATCTCTACCTCAATAGACACACATATATCTACCTCAACAGACACACATATATCTACCTCAACAGACACACATATATCTACCTCAACAGACACACATATCTCTACCTCAACAGACACACATATCTCTACCTCAACAGGGAAACATTCCCGCCAACCCTATACACCCGCGGCAAGAGCCGTATCTGTTGTGAGATCTATCATTCGCTATTTATAATTTTAGAGAACTTAACTAGATAGATCATACAAAGTGGAGATCGATAGTCTATGCGTATCCCAATGGGAACTAACGGCGTGAGAGTATGTATGTATGTTAACTAGATAGAGAAGAAACGGACAATGTTGTAGAGGAAAAGGGAAGGTCTTCTCGACTGGATTAAGTTGGAACTTGTATATGTCGTAGCATGATTTGATGTTTAGGTTTTTTGCAAAAAAACCCGGATAATTAGACAACGGTTATAATAGTTTTTAATCTTTTCGGTGTGGAGGTTGCGGGTCTGATCCCCGTTGAGAGCAACATTTATGTGACAAGCATTCGTTTAGATGTTTTCTTAGTCTATGGTGTTATTTATATGTGTATTATATAATATTAAATATATCGCTGAGGTAGTATCCCATAATACAAGTGTTACTTAGTTTGGGGTAACTTGATCTGTGTATAATATGTCCGTATTATTAAAAGTGATTGTAATTTAACTTCAACAAAGGAGTAAAAAAAAAATAAAGTTCCCAGTAGCAAATAATTAATTTAATGTTTTTTGACATGAATTCCACATGAGGAATTCATGTCAAAAAACATTAAATTATGTGATAGTTAGGCGTTTCCAACATTTGCATTCTATCTGAAAAGGTAGACAAGTGGCCGTCCGAATCAGTTAAAATTCGGAGGTAGGAAACGCAAACACTACTTGAACGTGTAAAAAAGAAACAAAGGATAGAGAAATTTCGCGCTGGATGCCAACTGACACTGTAGCTCAGTTGGCAGAGCGACGGGGGCGTATACCCGAAGGTCGTGGGTTCGAACCCCGCCAGTGTCGAAATTTTTCTTTCCTTTAATAACATCTTTTATTTATGATCAAATAATTATTGTCATTTCTCACCCTTAATAACTCTAGCTATGATATCTCAATACCACAATGACGAACCAATCAGAATAAGTGTACGCGAGCAATCAGAAATCAGCCAATCAGCTTTAAAGCAGTACAATCTTACTAAACTGACTAGTTTTTTGCAAAAAACCTAGTAAGATTAACAAATACTATTACCGTTGTCCAATTATCCGGATTTTTGCAAAATCCCTAGGTTTTTTGCAAAAAACTTAAACATCAAATCATCCTACGACATATATATGCAAAGTATTGTAGAAACTTCGATACAGTGATGTAGGATTTGTATGGCGAGTCTTGATGCCGAGTGTGACGTATATTGCTTGGTTACATGCTGCTGTGGAATGTGATTCTTCTTGCACTGTCAGCAATTTTTTTACTGATCTACGTTTCGATTCCGCTCTATTTAGTTAAGTTCTCTATGTTGACAATAGGATTTTGTTAACAATAGGATATTAATTACTAATAAATTAAAGAATAAATAAAGGAAAGAAAAATTTCGACACAGGCGGGAATATAACCCGCGACCTCGGGTATACGCCCCCGTCGCTCTGCCAATTGACCTACCGTGTCAATTATTCTTTAATTATTAGTAATAATCCCCACATGAGGTTTTCATGAACAAAAAACATTCAAAATAGGTTATTAATTACTTTTAAGTGCATGTTGAATTTTGTTTATTGTTGGAACTTGATAAAAGTTAGTTGAACATTATTATAGAACTATCACTTAATTAGATGTATACTTGCCTCGTACGTCACATATAAAAAAACGGGATGTTGAAACTTAAAGTCCTAATTCATGAAAATTCTAATCACAAAATCTCATTCATTTAAAATCTTTGGTTTTCGCAACTAAAACTGTAATATCAAATTATGTTAAAATATACCTACACTATACCTTTAATTCAAAACCTGTTTTGCTGTAAGAATAACTGTTACGGGGTAGGTCAGGAATAGCTTTTTAAAACAAAGTTTTAAGAAAAAAAAACCTTTATTAAATAGAATAAAAATTAACTACAAATATTCTTAACCCGACAAAAGTCCAATCCAATCTGATTAGTGCATTAATTAATAAATCATGAGTAAACAGGTTTCATTGACGTCAATGCAAACTGTTTAGCAATCTTTCTAAACTGCAAACTATGCTCAGCACTTTTATTTTATGCTTACGGTGTAATTACCAATATAACAGAACCCTTGAAAAACTCTTCAACATATATCTTTTTAAAGTCAATAAGAATACATTTTCTGTAATCTTTCAATAATTTCCCCAAAATAAGGTAGAAAGTCAAGCGGCCACTTTCCACGGCATGTAGAGCGGACCGCGCGCTCGATTGTAACTTTATCAAGTGCTTTAGGACTCATTACCTCTCATAACTACGGAGCTACAATGTTGGTATAGACATATTAGTTGACCCACGAATTTCGAGTATGTGGAAATCTAGTTTTCTAGTTAATTGTCTCAGTTTTTTTTTATGCATCATTACTTTGGTTGGTCCAACGTGAAGATATATAATAAATTAACAAAAAATATATATTTATATGGAAATATAGATTTGGTTCACAAGTAAAATATTCTTTTGAATTGAATATCTTGAACACAATTATTAAGTAAATTTGATCATTTGTAATATGAATTTAAAGATTATATAATTTAATTTTTTTTCTTATTTGCACGCCTATAATACAATCTGGATTTAATAGTTAACTCAATAACCATATAGTGTATTTTGTTTTTAAAAATTAAGTTATTAGTTTCTAAAATCATCACTACATTGGATGCAAACTTATGTTTGTTATTAAATGAGATTTTGTGAAATTATTATATGCGATTTTTGAAATTACGTTTTTTTTATGTGTCTCATAACTGCTTAGTTTAGCAATATCCTATCTTTCTGTGATTTGAAATCCATCTACAATTTATCTATATATTTAATAAATCTTCATATTTCATTTCAAATTCCAGAAGAGCCTGTTAGGATTATACAGCAATTATAACACGATCATGCCTCGCTTCGGATAAAGTAAGGTGTACGACAAATACACACTCATTTTCCTTCCTAATTAAATTAACTAAAATATAACCTAGTGTATATTTTAATTTGTCCGAGGCGGTGGGCGGTCGTGTGTTAGTTTGTATCTTTATCGTCAGTATAAATAAATCATTCATATTTTCGTATTTTAAATATAAAAAAAAAACAATATGTTATAATTTTTTTACTTGATTTCGAGACTAATCTTTTCATATTCTATTCTATTTAGTTTAATATTCTAAATAAATACATTCATTATATTAATGCTGCAATATAATATAACGCAGCGAGATAATCCGCAACGCCACGCTGCGGTTCCTGTCGCGCGCGCTGCCCGTACTAAGACACGACGCCACGCTGCCTCGCGTCACCAACGTGCGGACCGGGACCGGTACTGGCGGTGCTGGTACTGGCGGTGCTGGTACGGGCGCTACCGGTACCGGCGCGGACTACCAGCTGCTGGCTAGGGAGATGGAGGACGCGGATACGGATGACACGGACAGGTGAGTACACTAGTGTGAATATTTCATTATAGATATGTATTGTATTTGTAATTTGATATTAATTTTTATTTCTTATTGATGATGATTTTAACAAAAACATTCTTACAAATATAGCAAAGAAAAATAGTCGCGCCTATTAATATTATAAATATGAATGTTTGGATGTTAGTGTGTTTGAGGCGAAAAGGCTCCTCAACTACATAATGTATATTAATGAAATTTGGTAGAATGCTAGCTAATGACCCAAATTAACAAATAGGATAATTTTGACCTATAAAATATTCACGCCTGGTTTAACTAAGAGTACCGGAAAAAAGACCTAAAGCTTTGTCATAAGCAAATTTGATAGAACGAAGTCTATCGAATCAGCTAATTTAATTATAAATATTGATTCGTAATACGTAATTTAATATAAAATTTAATGTAGTATAAGTCCAGACGATACAGAATTTTCCTAGTGCAAACAACTGTTAGTTTAATTCCTTATTCAAGATTTCTTTAACAAAAAAAAAAAACTTAAAGAAAATAGTCGCGGGTTCGATCCCCACTACGAGCAATCATTCATATGTCGTTTCCTCATCTTAAACGTATTCAATGTCGTATCAAATTGAGTGTGTATGTTCATAGGACTGAGAATAAAATGGTGAGTATTTTTATACCATTCTCTCTGTTCTTTGAACTTTCCTTGCCATTTTCTTCAAGACAACATGTGTTGGTTATAATATTCAACCTACAAATAAGATTTAGAGCAATTAAAGTTAGTCATCGTATAACCATTGCATTACGAATGTGTTGACAGTTATTTTAATCATTTACATTGTCAAATAGAAGACAATATAGGCAATAGTATATAAATCATCCTAGCATTAGATTTACAGCATTAAACATTTTAAATGTTGAAATGATAAATAATATCCAAACTCGTAATGCTATTCCAAGCCGACCTACCTAACATATATAATATTTCCAGGCCGGTCCGTACGAAGCGCGCTGTGGAAACTTCACGACCGGATTCTAAGTTCTGTGCGGGTGGAGGAGTGTGAGTATTCATTTTTAATTATATGTTATGATAAAACTTATATTAAATTATTTGATTATGGAGTCAAATTATGTAAATACAATAATTTTGTAGTATATTTGATATATTAATAATTTATGTGATACAAAGTAAAATGCAGTTTTCGTTGTAAATTTTTGGCCCATCAATAGAGATACTAAGTAAAGTGACGCAAATAAATGAATCTAAAACTATATTTACTAATAAAAACACTACTATCATTTTTTTAAACTCTAACAAAAAAACCATTTTTGCATATTTAACAAAAGTGCCCATTTTGTGCGACAAAGAAATTATGAAATGAATCCATGGTTCTACATTTATTATTTCTAAACGTATAAATAAAACCGTGATAGCTCAGTGGGTAGAATACCACTTATCGTGCAGACGATGAGGGTTCAAATCCCGGGTCGGGGCTACACAAATTTGTCTTTTCCAAAGTTATACGTGTGTATTTGTAGTATATCGTGATTGTTAACGGTTGTTACTTAGTCATGTGACAGTGTATTCGTACAAAACGGCGATAGGCCTGCCCCCTATCACGTGAGTACACTGTCCATGCAAAACGTGGGTACTCTGAACACCAGGTGACGATGTCACGTGATGTTCAGAAGTATTAGTACCTCTGCCACCTTCTTCAAGCATATACGCCAAATATTTGAGTCTTTATAAAAGAAAATAAAACACATTTCTCCCGCTAACCGATATATTACACTAATACATATCAGCTATCACTGTCACGTGACACTGGTCATCACTGTCACGTGACACTGGTTATCACTGTCACGTGACACTGGTGGCTCCAAACATGTTGATGTCTCGAAGTACTTCCTCTAACAAGTCGTCTCGTTCTCCGGACAGGAATCGAACCCCGCCCCATTGCTCTATCTGGAATTATGTTGGTTAAATTACATATATGGTCATACATACATATACTCACGGCTATAAATCCCTAGAAGTCAGACTAAGGTAGCCAGAGCTAAGGAATGAGAAATTCCTCAGCCACGTTTGGAAAGTTGAGTGGGGAAAAGATGGTAAAATAAATGTTGTTAGTCCCAAAGCCCCAATACCGTTAGTCGCCTCTTACGTACAACTACCGGAACAAATGGGGTAGTGCTATTCTAAGCCGACACTACACAGCAAAAAAAAATATTTTCTCAACACAAATTGCCCATTCTAAAGATCTGACCAACTATTATTGGGATTTAAAGCAGTATGTATTATTTAACTATGTAATCACGAAATTTTGGTAAATACATAGTAAGTAAGCCAGTTATACATATTACATGTTAGATTGTGTGACCGAGGAATAGTGTTTGAGAGAAGAGAGAGCATGTTTGAAAAGATTGATGGATGTAAACGAAGCTAGAGAGATTTGCCAGGATCGTACGACGTGGCGATCGATAGTCTCTGCCTACCCCAATGGGAATTAATGGCGTGAGCATATGTATGTATGTATGTACATATTATATATACACCACCCTGTCAAAGTACGACAGAGACGACGCTATATCAAAGTAGTACCGCACCTGTTTCCTATACCGCTCGTGCTCGGGCCACACCACTCTGTCAAAGTAGCCGGCTATATCTGGCGGGTCGTACACTCTACTTTGACGACGACGCTCGCATTCTATTCGGGGTAGAGTTATATAGTATCTGGAATAGATAATAAAACGGTCAAGGGCAAGTCGCATAGGTAGAGTAAAGGTTTAGTTAAGTAATATCAGGAGAAGGATCATAGGATTGATATAACAATAAATATAGACTGTAAAATTTTTAGTTAGGATAAAAACGTTTTATGATAGGTATTAATTAATGTTGTAGGATGCAAAGAGGAATACATAAGTTTAAACGCCGAAAAGAACCTAAATTACTGTCTTTTCCAAACTTGTGTAGTTATTCCTATCTAGGTTTTTAATGGCAAGTAACGGTTTAAAGAAACAAAATGAGATAATCTATTTGCAAACAGAATTAAATATTCAGTTTGGTTCTAATCTGACTGAACATTGCAACTTTTTATATGATTATTTTCAGAAGATTTGCTGAAAAGGAATGTTAGTGATGGTTAGATAGTAGAATAACTGGCTTAGTCAGCATCATACAAGCATATTTTCGAATAATCGCGGGCCAACATACATACATACAGGGCAAACACAGAACCTCCTTTTTTTTAGTCGGTAAAAGTACTAAAACCTTCTCCTAAATGTAACAAATACTTTTCTGAAAACCGAATCCAAATAGCTTAAGACAAACGCGAACTAATCGCGGACAAACATACATACATACAAACTTTTTTTGAAGTCGGATAAAAACACGCGATTTGTCACACTAAAACTAATTTCTACTACCATAAAATCAGATAAATTCAAAATTTCCTTACCTCAAATCAGCCACCTCATACAACAGCCTACAATTGAGAACAGTGAAACCTTCGACCACCAAAACCCTATGTCGGGGCACCGCTACACTCCCCACAGTGGTAGGAACGGACAAAGCTGACGTACTGTCCACAACCTTGCTAGGATTGTCCTCGTATGGACAGGATATTATGGATTTTATGTCGCTGTACATTTTGTCCATGTCCAATGCGGATAGGATGTCATAGTTGTTATGGGGCATGTCGGGGACCTAGAAAGATATATTTTTTAAATTTTCTCAGTTCTACCAAACTAGACTTTAGACCAAATGCGTTTTTGTAACGTTGACCACTTTCAAACAAACATAAATTTCACAAAATTCAAAAGTAAAAAAAAAGTCAAAAAGTTTAATTTTCAAAATTAAGTTAACAACTAACATTTTTTGAACGTCAAATTTTTTAAATTTATCATTAGTCCGTTGCTTCGGAAGGTGTTCGTAAAGAGAAGAAGCAACCCTAATACCCCTAGTTGCCTCTTATAAACTCCCACAGGAAGAATAAGAATTGTGTCATTCAAAGCATAGTACATAAATATATTTAATAGTATAGTAATAGAAATAATAAAATATGTACCTTAACATGTTTATCGCTATCGTCCGGATAGAAATATGCATCTTGTCCGAGAACGAAGCAATCTTTCAGAACACTTTGCAGTTTCTTACTGAGCCCCGTTTTGCCTCCGCAGGTCACTCCACTTATGCATAACACTAACCACTGGAATGACAATATTACTGTTACATACATACATATACTCACGGCTATAAATCACTAGAAGGGGTAGCCAGAGCTAAGTAATTAGAAATTCCTTAGCCTCTTTTGGAAAGTTGAGTGGGGAAAAGATGGTGAAATAAAGGTTGTTGGTGATGGGTCTCCGACCGCATCGCCCAAAAATCCAATTAAAAGCCTCAATAGCCTTAGTCGCCTTTTATGACACCCGTGGGTAGAAAGGGGTAGCGAGCCGTAGCCGGCACTACACGGCAATAATCACTGGAATAACAATATTACTGTTACACATACGGATATAACATACAAAAGGGGTGGACAGAACTTTTCATACATTGATTTAAAAGCGTTCTCGAAATTATGGAGCTACTTTATTGTATTGATGCCACCCTAGTCGTTATACGTAATAAATAAATATACTAAATAGGACGAAACGCCACTTATATCCTACATAGAATATATATAGTACATACAATAATAGACTTTCTGTATAATATAAACGAGATCAAAATATTGACAATTTTAAGTAAATATTATTCCATATTACACGTTGAAAACTTTTGTGAAGTTTAAATTTTTATATAGAAATATACATTCCTACTGTAAATTCGTAACACATTATTTAAGACACATGGCGAATAGACTAAGGCACTGACCTCCATTATACTATATAAGTACGCTGGACTAATTATAGGCCGGGTGACAGTGAGGCGATTTGATTTTCGCCATTTTGGCGCTTACGGCAGCAGTGAAGGAACAAGGAACTAATAAAAGAGATGGTACAGTAAGATAAAATATATCGATAAAATGTTTCTGCTTAAAGGAAAGGCTAAGTTTTATCGAAACGAAACTTTACAGCACTATTGATTTATAATTGTTTCTAAAAACCATAGATATATTATGCTTTATGGTAAAAAAACACTGGCCATTTTGCAGTTTACGTCGTATTTAGTTCCTCGTTCCTTCATTGGGGGCGCTTCAAATTGGCACAGTAAATAGCTGTCATTTTGATACGTATCGTTAGTCCAGCGTACTTATATAGTATAATGGAGGTCAGTGGACTAAGGGCTTATTTAGTGATTGTTGGGAAATGTGGCTGAAAACTACTAAAAGTGGCTGAGAAGTTTATTAGTCTTAAGGTCTGGCTACCTTCTTTGGGATTTACCGTCGTGAAATAGCTTTACAAAGTGACAAAAACACAGCTTAATAACTCACCTCGTTATGTTTGGTCGTAGCCATTTTACTTGATAATCTTCTCTGTATATTACGTAGATGATTTCTGTATGGAAATATCACTGTCTTTCTCTGAAATAACAAAAGTTACATAGAAAAATGTATGTCTAAATGGCCGATCTGGGGAACTTCGAGACAATTTAACATACATACATACATTTACTCACGGCTGTAAATCCCTAGATGGGATAGCCAGAGCTAAGGAATTAGAAATTCTTCAGCCACGTTTGGAAAGTTAAGTGGGGAAAAGATGGTGAAATTAAGGTTGTTGGTGATGGGTCTCCAACCACATTGCATAAAAATCCCTACAAAGCCCCAATACCGATAGTCGCCTCTTACGTGCACCCACCGGAAGAAATGGGGTAGAGCTATTCTAAACCGACACTACACAGCTAAATTAAAACTAATCAATATAAAACGATAATAAAGCATACCTGCGTATAGAAATATGCGGATACAAATGTACTAGAGTAACTATTCCGAGCAGTCCCACAAACACCAGGCCAAATAGAGCGCAAAACAGTAACGCTGGCTGCGGAGATATGGCGATGTCTGGAAATGGAGGAAACAATATTATTTACGGGTCTTTTTTTAAGTTATGCTGTCTAGTGCCGGCTTAGAATAGCGCTACCCCATTTCTTCCGGTGGGTGTACGTAAGAGGCGACTAACGGTATTGAGGATTTTAAGGGATTTTTGGGCGATGAGGTTGGAGACCCATCACCAACAACCTTTATTTTACTATCTTTTCCCCACTCAACTTTCCGAAAGTGGCTGGGGAATTTCTAATTCCATAGCTCTGGCTACCCCTTCTAGGGATTTACAGCCGTGAGTGTACGTATGTATGTCTTAAGTTCTGTGTGCGGTTACATACATACATACATATAGACAGATAGATAACTCGTTTATTTATGTTAACATAACACCACATACAATATAAAAAACAATACATAAAGTGAAAAAAACAATATTTTTGCATAAAATTAGTGCTATGGTGACACAAACTAGGTCCTAACTCAGCGCTTGATATTGCCAAGTGGCAAAACACTGGTTTTATACTCAAGTCAACTATACTCAAATATTTATATTTAAGTCATATACTCACGGCTATAAATCCCTAGAAAGGGTAGCCAGAGCTAAGGAACTAAGTTGAAGTGTGCGGTTAATCCTATTAATATTATAAACGTGAAAGTAATATATATTTTTGAGGCAAAAAGGCTCCTCAAGTACGTAATGTGTATGAATGAAATTCGGCAGAATGCAAGATAATGACCCAAATTTTTAGGATCATAGAGAAACATCTAGGATACTTTTATCCCGGAAAAATTTGAGTAATAAAAATATTCACGGCTGATTGAACGTTATATTGTGTTGTAATTACATACATACATACATATACTCACGGCTATAAATCCCTAGATGGTTTAGCCAGAGCTAAGGAATTAGAAATTCCTCAGCCACTTTTGGAAAGTAAGTGGGGAAAATATGGTAAAACAAAGGTTTTTGGTGATGGGTCTCCATCCGCATCGCCCAAAAATCCCTTAAAAGCCTCAATACCGTTAGTCGCCTCTTACGTACACCCACCGGAAGAATTGGGGTAGTGCTATTCTAAGCCGACACTACACTGTTGTAATTAATAATAAGCAAATTTGACAGAATGAAGTCTGTCGGGTCCGCTAGTTTATCGTATTTGTAACTCTCAGTGAGGGAAACCAAAACTTTTTCTCAGTCATGTAAATGATACAATTTCATGTGATGAATGTCAGAAGTACCTCTGCCACCCCTTCTAGTTGAATGGTTTTGTTGCTTAATATTTTCCATATTTAAACTGCTAATTTCTGAGACCGAAAAGAAGAATTCTTTATCCGCGGGTATAGGTTTAGGTAACTGAACTAGTTGTAATGATGATGATAAAACTATTAATAACTACTAATAAATAAAGGAAAGAAAAATTTCGACACCGGCGGGGATCGAACCCCCGACCTCGGGTATACGCCCCCGTCGCTTTTTTAGTAAATGAAAAAAAAAATGATATGTTCCTCACCGGGAGGTAAGAAGGGGTAGGAGTCGACCCAAACTGCAAACAATATTGGCGGCAAAAGCGACAATCGTGTCCACATCAAAACTCTGGAATAATATAAGAAACATTTATTTATTAACACTTTTACTAGAAACGTTGCCAAAAAATATATTATCTAAACGAGCTTTTTGCCCGCGACTACGTCCGCGTGGACTACATTTTTTGCATCCGGTTTACATCCAAAATACCAAAACACTATCTTAACTTCTTTTTTTTCTATATTTATATTCCCGTGGGCGTTGTAATAGATATAAAGAACATTGAGACTTTTTAAGTGATTATTGGGCGATGCAGTTGGAGACCCATTTGACTACCTTAAGGCAGGCAGTTAATATTATTTTCTATAATTATATTATTTTTTATGTTTTTGTAGTCTAACAATCTTAAAATTAAGTAAAATGTACAATTTTATTACTAATATCTCTATTTGTAAACAATTAATTAGTAAGCTTTTTTTGGTAGTTTTTGTTTTACCGATCCCTGCGATACAGGCTTCGCCTAGTGCAAGGATCATCAATTTACTATGTATCTGTAATTTTTGGTGTGTTAATAAACTGTTTCTTTTTTTTTTTTCCCATTCAACTTCCAAAAATGGATAAAGAATTACTATCTCTGGAGCTGTGGCTACCCTTCTTTGGGATTTATAGCCGTTAGTATATACTCATGATTGATTGGTGGATGGATTTCATATATTCCTTTCGAACAGAAGAAACAAATGGATTACTGCATTCCTAAGCTTACACAGCAAATATATAGCAATAGGTTTATCAGATACATTTGAGCACAAAATGATACTTACAAGTACACTTAGCTACAGAAAGGATTGTTTTCAAACTTTGTATAAGACTCTTCCGGGAAGAGAATAGATTTGATTTCTTGGTTCTTGGGTACTGGAATAAAGTCACTAAGTGGGGCTCCCTTCACAGCACGGTTCACTATCTGAAAAACATATTTTAATTGATTTATAAAACATATATCTATAGAGGACATATATAAAAATAATTACTTAGATTTCAGTCATCATTTATTTCAGACTATTTTATAAGGTCCATAGTTTGTTAGTAAGAAACTTATCACTATATTAGTAAGATCTAAAAGTAAAAATAATAAGAAACGAGACAAAAAAAACAGAGAAGTCAATATATGCTAACAAGTATAGTATTGGCCTTGCACAAAAATAACAAAATAGTAAATTACTAAAAAACATAATTGAAATGTGATTTTGCATATTATATTTACAATGGAATATGGGTTCCTAATCATATTATGCTTCTTTTGAAGAATATAAAGGCAAAAACTCAATTATTTTATGAAATCTAAATGGTATTGATAAATTTGTTTGAATCTGGTAAAACTTTGTGCCCCATTTAGGAGTTTATACCCACTCCTTCAGATTTTCAGAATCATACACTTCAGATTTTTCTAACTTTTACTTAACCTCCAAAAACTTTCCTTGTATATTCCCATTGGCGCTATGCAAATTGAAAAAATCGGAACATTCTTTTGCTTCATGTTTTATTATTAAAATCTTGCTTGCTACATCATCCATTAATCCAACAACACTACAATGAGTAATCTATACTGCATCTATACTGTACACATACTTATTCTCAAGTTTAAATCCCAAAAAGCAGTATTTTATTACCAAAACTCAGTTAAAAACTTTTCACTGCTACTTATTAAAAAAAAATTGTTATTTAACTGATGACATCATTCTTAAATGACACTGAATAACATGAATGTTGTTATAATCCCAACTGTCATAACATTGTGTATCATAATGGCAATGAGATCATTTTTATTATTACTTACATAACACAATACTTATTGCGCACCTTTGTGTATGCATGCTTGGCTATATTTATTACAAATAATAATTTGTAAAAATTATGTTGTATTTTAACAGGATAAACAATGTTAAAATACAACATAATTTTAAAAAAGTCGGTCAGTACTACATTACATTTTTGGGTGTTGTTAATATAATAACTGAAAAACACTAAATAATTACATAAATAAATGGGTGTGAGGAGGGATCTCAACCTAATTGTTTATTTATTTAAAGTATTGAGAGGTTCTACACAGAACACCATCATAATGAGCCAACTTCGGCTGAACGTACCAAGTGGTGCGCTTAGGCGGCGGCTGGGTCGTCTACTAACAATTCCTGCATCGCGCACTAACTTACTGAGTGAGAGCTCTCTTACACGCGCAATAGTTGCAGTTAACCATATTGCCGAACAAACGGACATATTTTCCTGTTCCTTGGCTCACTTCACAAGCGTAGCTTTATATTTTTTGTGTTATGGGATGTAAGATTAATTTGTGTGGGTTATGTTTTTAACTTTTTTTTTTTTTTTTTTTTGTACATATATAAATTGTTACAAATGTTGTGTACAAATATAAATTAGTTGTATTGTCATTAAGTAAAATATGTGGGTTATAAACCAGCTATAAATGTATTGTCTATAATTGTATGTTGTAAAGTAAAACTTAGCCGAATTGGATTTAAATCTGTAATGGTTATGTTTATGAATGAATAAATAAATAAATAAATAAATAAATAAATAAAAGATTTTTCACTTAAAATAATCTTCAACTCAACAGTACATATAACTTAAATTTATAAAAATATATTGAGGTTAAACCTTGATTTAATTCACACCATGTTATTTTGATGTCAAGCTTATAGATATAGAGCTTAAACCAATGTATAGTTTCTAAAGTCATTGGTGTGGGTTATGTGTAAAGATTTAAACAATGAGGATAAACATTGTGAGTAGACACACATCACTTTAATGTGATTATTCATGTAGACATAGTATTTTTACAAAGCTGCAACAGACTTACCTCTTATGCACTGTACAGACAAAAATACATACATACATATACTCAAGCCATTGGTTCTGATTGGGGTAGGCAGAGACTATTGATCGCCACTTTGTACAATCCTGACAAACCTCTCTAGCTTAAAACAAAAATAAAATGTGATAATGTATGTAATTTAAATAAGTAAATATTTAGTACATCTGAAGTTTGAGTAATCAATTGGTATGAGTTTATAGTGGATTCACTTACTTTTTGTGAAGTTTCTGTGTCAGCTACTGGTTGTGATAACTTCAGTAATTTTTGTACTGTGTCTTCTGAGGTTTCTTCACGCTTTGCCTTCTTATGATAACTGCTTTGTTGTACTGCAAATAAAAAGTCATGTACATAGTAATGTTTTCTAACAAACTTTAACAAGGAAACACTATTCCATACTAATTAAACAGGGAAACATTGTTCCAACCTCATTTAATAAACAACCAGTGCACTGCCTTAGTTTCGCAGCTAGCTATACCTTTAATTATATTTCCAATATCTATGGTTTTTTGACTTACTGCTCATCCTATAGATCTGCTCTACATCTGTAGTGTTGCTTTCCGATTATGAAAGAATTTGCATGATTGTTTCAGTATTTCTTACACAATTACAATGTTTTTTATTAATTCATGAATTATATTTTATGCTAAGGTTTCTTTAATACAGTTTGTAGAAAGCATAGGTTATTCCCTACTTATGAAATGATTTAACTCACGTTACATTCTTGGAAACAACAATACTTAGTCAAGTCCGTACTGAAAGTTCTGGAACGATACGCATAAATATCATTTCAAGATAGTCTACTTACATGCTTGTTTTTTGGACCGAGTAGACCGCCGCTTCTTTTCCTTGCCTTTATTGTTATCGTCTTTGAAACCTGAACATTAAAATATAATAAGATAAGAAACTCATTTTTATATGTCAAAAACGTAAACAATGCAATACGTACTTTCGTTATCTACGAACTCCAACGCTTGCTTGACTAAAGCAGTTGACATCTTACGAGAATGATACGGGTCATTTAAACTGAAATAAATTAACACAATTTAACGCAATTATGTGTTTCAAATTTGTAGAACTTAACCTTAAAAAATAATGTTTATTATATTGTCAGTGTCAATGTCATGGCCGAGGCTATTTTCACAGAAATATTGATATAAGTATTGGTTTACGGACCTTGTTTCTTGATCTTTTGAGCCAACCGAAAATCTATGTTAACTTTCGAACTACTCAAATATTTACTAAAAAAATTAAACTAAGCACAATTAGGAACAAAACTAAGAAGCTATATTTTCAGGAGTATTAAATTGAATTTTTACTGTACAGTAAACGGTTTCTTTTTGACACTTTTTGTTTTGCAACATAAGCTTAAGTATTCCAGTAATTTTCGGTTTTTGCTTGCGCAACTACAACAGCTCGCAAAACATAACAACATTTTATCCCACATTGGAGACAATTAAATAAAAGCGAGAATACTGAATAAAATACTATAAAAAAATCCATCAATTTCATATCCATCCGTCCATCCACGTCAATCTTCGGTGTCAATAGCCAAACATTGGCGGAAACGTCAACTAGTCATCACAGCTGATCTTCCCACCAAAGAAGATTCTTATATTTTTTTTCGGTCGAATCAGCCGCGGCGCAATGTCATGTATTTATGATGGTCTGGTCACGTCAAATAGGATGTAGAAGTTAGCACTCTGTGAGTGTTGAGTCGCATTTATATTGGTTATATTATTAGGTACTCAATTCAAAATATTAAGTTCTTATTCCGTATAATGTTCATGTTATGGTAATAAAAGTTAAGTTTATCTTTATATATAGAATAGAATAGAATAACTCTTTATTGCACATCAAACACAAATTTACAAAAATAAAAACATGATCAAACAGTTTATATTGAGGTACAATTGGCGGTCTTATCGCTAAAAGCGATCTCTTCCAGACAACCTTTGGAAGGTGAGATCGATAAATTAAAATTATTTGGGTAGACGCACAAAACAAGGCCAAAAAACATAATATGCCGTAAACACTGGAACGGGTGGTTCCAGTGTTTACGGTGAATTACTAATACTTCTGAACACCGCATAACATGCCACATGTTCTGAGTACCCCTTCAAGGGATTTATAGCCGTGAGTATATGTATGTGATGTTCTGAGTGCTCGCGTTTTTCTTGTACTGAGTACTCACGTGATAGGGGGCATATCAAATACAATATAATACAAATACAACTAAGCCTCGTGGGTTTACTTGCGATGTCTTCCTTTACCATTAACAACTATTATTGATTTACCACACATAATGTCTTTACCAATGACATATTGGTGTATTCCCGACTCAGAATTTAAACCTATTTTATAGATGGATGTAAACGAAGCTAGAGAAGTTTATCAGGATCGTACGAAGTGGCGATCAATAGTCTCTACCTACCCCAATGGGAACTAATGGCGTGAGTATATGTATGTATGTAATTTAAACCTCGGCCTCTCCTTTTATAAGGAGGTGGTTATTTCTTCTGAGTTATCTGTCACAGTTACTTCCTCTGTTTTTTTATGAACAACAAGCAAACTTGGTGAACTCCGTTTCGTTACTAGATGGCTTATTCTCGTGAGGGACACTCACGCACCACGTACTGGCGTCTTTGTAGTATATGCTATGTATCAGAGATGGCGCTGCAAAAATAATTCTTTTTTTTCCCGCCTTTTCCTAAAAATTTTCCTGATTTTTTTTTACTCCTAACCTCACAGAGCCCAAGACCTTTCCTTCGAATGCAAAACCGTGGAAATCGGTTCGTGTGTTCTGAAGTGAAATCGGATGTAAAAAAGATCCGACTTATTTTTATATGGACAATATAATTGTTGCAGTCTGTGCATGCTGTACCGCGCCATCGGCGGCGAGGCGGGCGCGGAGCGGCGGGAGGACCCCGCGCCGCCCTCCCCGCCCAGGTATGAGGTGAGTGCTTTCATTGTGTTTATACGTGTACTTGTTTTAGTAGGCGTGATTCGTGAAACGTGCGGTGTGAAAAAGGAAGTTGTAAAAACATATAAAAAGGAATGTTGAGATGGTTTGGGCACATAGAGAAGATGGATGACAGTAAATTGGTGAAAGAGATCTATAGAGCCAATGTGGAAGGTAATGTTTGTAGAGGATGACTTCAGAGGACACATCTGGACCAAATAGAGAGTGTGCTCAAAAAGGCAGGCGTCCGAAATATAAAGAATATAAGAGCATGTATGAAAAGATGGATGGATGTAGATGTTTATTATAAGCTTATGTTATGAATTTGCATGCCTGCAAAGGTTAGACATGTGACACTAAAATTATTTAATTGTGTCATCAAATGTAGCGTGTCTATGTAGCAAATAAAATGAATTTGAATTTTAATAATTTGAGTTTGTAAATGAAGCTCGAGAGGTTGATCAGGATCGTACAAAGTGGCAATCAATAGTCTCTGCCTACCCCAATGGGAAATAATAACGTGAGTTTATCTTCTTCTATATCTATACTATAATAAGACTGTACCGGGGTCAAAACTGTACAGTAAAGAAAAAAAAACCGGTGGAATATGTTTTACTTTTGATACTGAAGCCAATTTTGCTATTTTTTTAAAATAAATATCTGTCTGTCTGTCTGTCTTGCTGTCTGTATGTCCGGTCATCACGTTAATTCTACCGGAGCGATCTTGATCAAATTTGGCAAGAATGTAGGTTATTTACCTGGCCAAAATATAGGATATCATTTATCCCGGATTTTGCAAGGGTTCCTACAGGAGCATCAAAAGACCATAACCTTTTAGCGTGATGGGGTGAATAGATACGCTAAGTTTAGCAATGTGGGGTGAATAGAATCATTTCAAACCAAATCATTACTAATGTATATTGTATACTAGATGGCGCGAGTAGTTGCATTCTACATCGCGGTATGATTTCTTGTTTTTTTTGTTATAAATACTTCAGCCCGGCTAGCACGAGCGGTGTTTAAACTAATTATCGCGCGGGATAAAGCAGCCATCTCTTACGCACTTAGACTCAGATTAAAATTTTGTGACAGTTCCAAGACTATCGGGTTATCTAGTGTATTTATATTCTTTTAGTAGCAATTTCAGAAAAGATGGATGATAAGTAAATTCACTTTTTTATTTAGCCTATTCTTAAGCTTTTCCTTTACGCTGGGTATACATTATTAAAGTAAAGTGAAGTTATTTGGATAATGGAAATCTTATGACGTTTGACTTAGATATTTTTTTTATTTGAAAAGGGAAATTAGTATACGATTTCCTGATGAGCCAACTTGGATCAAATATTATGTATGTCTACTCATTTCAATGTAAACGCAGCATTACGGTTATACAATTTGGTTCTTCATATGTGTTAATTTGTTGATTTCGTCCTTTATGAGTTAATTTTGCTGCATCTTTTTTCAGTAATTTTTTACACGATTATTAACTACAGGATAAACATTTTTTTATTCCAGGGTCCCCCGACCCCGTGCCCCGCGCGCGTGGAGTACGCCACCCCCGTGTTCGCGCGCAACTACCAGGCGCTGTGGCGGTACGTCGTGCAGATACCGTACGAGGGGTACTTCACGCAGACCATTGAGGTCACTAGGTAACTATGTTGCAAATACTACATAACATAACATAAACGTTCACGCCGAATATCCCCGAAGGGATTGGCAGAGTTACTAATACTTCTAAATATCACGTGACTTTGTCACCTGGTGTTCAGAGTACCCACATTTTGCATGGACAGTGTACTCACGTGATAGGGGGCAGGCTTATCGCCGTTTTGTACGAATACACTGTCACATGACTAAGTACAACTCAGCCATGTGAGTTTCCTCACGATTTTTTCCCTCACGTTAACAACCATGATAAATTAACCACACGTATGTCTTTAGAAAAGACAAATTGGTGTAGGCCCGACCCAGGATACGAACACTAGTCGTTTGCACGATCGATAGCCGAGTGTTCTACCCACTGGGCTATCACGGTTGTTGAATACTACTCCAGTACATACATACATACATATACTCACGGCTATATTTCCCTAGAAGGGGTAGCCAGAGCTAAGGAATTATTTATTCCTCAGCCACTTTAGGAAGTTGGGTGGGGAAAAGATGGTAAAAATAAAGGTTTTTGGTGATGGGTCTCCAACCGCATCGCCCAAAAATCCAATAAAAAGCCACAATACCCTTAATCGCCTCTTACAACAACCGTGGGTAGAAAGGGGTAGCGACATTCTAAGCCGGCACTACACGGTAACTACTCCAGTATTTGAACGAAAATTTGTTTTAACCCCGGACTAATGGTATTTGCAAAAAAATTATACTTGTATTCGTTTCGTGTATTGGTGTTATAAAATTTATATTTTAATTTCCTGTCTTTTCTAGTATACTTTAATTATGTAAGAAATTAAATAGTACTTTCTATGTTTTAAATTCATACTATATAAATAACAATGTCCATACATAATTATTTATATCATATCATTGCCGAATACAATATCCTCTCTCGGCCCAATCGGTATCACTTTATTGAGCATACTAAATTTTGCTAATCATTTAAATTACAACGGAACTAATAATTGCATTGAAAGTTGCTCTACTTTGATATTAACATGAATTTAGAATAATTTTTGCTTCTAAGTGTTCTTAAAATTCCTCGTACTTTATTAATAGCGAATAATCATACCTTCTTTCTTTTTAATAGTATAAGAAGAATACATTTATTATACCACATATTACCTAGTAAATAATGTTCTCAGATGCATGCAATCCCGCTGCCACTATCTAGACGGCGGTTGTCTATCATCTCCTCGCTGGTTATCATTGTTGGTTGCCGAATTACACTACCCCCAATCGGCCCAATCTGCCCAATCGCCAACAGAGACATCGTCTCAATCGCCGATATCGCCGCAATCGCCAAATGCTGCTAACTTCGCTAGTCAGTACTCCCCGGCACAGCCTGTTGATCCTCAACAGTTTCAGGTGAGATTTTTTATTTATCTATTGAAATTAATAATAAAAATGAGCTTTACACTTAGGAACTAAAAACAAGTCCTGCAAAACTGCATAACAGTTTGACTGCAAGAATAGCGAGTTCCCTTAATTTATAAATACTAATTATTAATAAATAATCAACTCCCAAATGTGACTGAGGAGTTCCTAGCTCTGAAGCTCTGGCTACCTCTTTTCGAGATTTATGGCCGTAAGCAAATGTATGTATGTGATAAATAACACTTTTGTCTATATTTATCTTATGTTTTTATACAGACTTGATCTATATTTAATTTTATTGTTTTTTATTATTATATATTACGAGTTATATTAATATTATAGAAGTTATTTAAATAATTGTAAAATTCAGTAGCTCTAGCTAATCTATTTTGCTGTGAGTATAAGTTATTAGGTAATTCAAAAAACAAATATAGAATGTGCCCGCGCGAAGATGAAGGTATTTTATTTGGCAAAGACAGCCGTGGAACATAATAAAAAGCATAAACGATTGTTTCTTAGTCTTGGGTGTTATTTATATGTGTTTTTTATTATATAAAATATATCGGTGAGTTAGTACACTATAATACAAGTCTTACTTAGTTTGGGGCTAACTTGATCTGTATGTATTATTATATTTATTTTATTTGTATCTCTACAAACCCCTTCAGGGATATACAGCATGAACGTTTGAGTTGAATCTAAATAATTGAACTTATTGTAGGAATACCAACAGTTCAACAAGCGCGCGGGTACAGTAGCGGACACTGACAAACATTGCGACGGACACGACGAGCAGGGGTGCTTTCAGGTAATGTACTTTTATGTTTTCTACTTGGTTGGTTTGCTCGTATAGGAAATCTCTGAAAGTAAACACAAAAGACATACTTATACTCATGCCATTATTTCTCATTGGGATAGGCAAAGACTATCGATAGCCACACGATCCTGGCAAACCTCTCTGGCTTCGTTTACATCCATCAATCTTTTCATACATGCTCTTTTATCCTTCATACTTCGGACACCTGCCTGTTTGGGCACACTCTTTATTTGGGTCTAAATGTGTCCCCCGCGGTCGTCCTCTACTAACATTACCTTCCATTTTAGCTCTGTAGATCTCTTTCACGCATTTACTGTCTGTCATCCTCTCTATGTGCCCAAACCATCTTGACATTCCTTTTTTTATCTTTTTTACAATATCATATTCCACACCACACCTTTCACTATTCACGTCATTTCTCACTCGATAACGTAATCTAACATCACAATTTTTTTAGAGATCTCATCTCTACTGCATTCACTCTGCTCTCATATTTCTTCTGCCACACCCAACATTCACTGCCATACATAATCGTAGGAACAAGAACAGCATCATGCACAGCCATTCGGGCCTTTTCAGACACCGATTGACTGGTCATTAGGCTATTCATTGCTCCGCTTAATCCTTTTTCACTCTTTTTTTCAATATCTTCATGTTATTGTTCTTCTATATATATGTCCTTACTTATGGTATTATTACTTCCTTATCAGGTCCGTCTATACTACGACTGGTTCCTAGTCCCCGGCTCCTGCAAATGTTGGCGACCAGATTACTTTGCGAGGTACGTTAGGAGACACTCGCAGGAACTATAATTATTGTTATTATGTATGTATAGCTTTTTAAACATAAAATTGCACTTTTTTAAAGTATGGGAAATTTGAAAAAAAAAATTGTTGAAAAAAAAATGTTGGCGACCAGATTACTTTGCTAGATACGTTAGGAGACACTCGCAGGAACTATAAATATTGTTATTATATATGTATAGCTTTTAATATTAAAATTGCAAATCTTCTAAGTATGGGAAAATTGTTTTTTTTTTGAATTTTTTTGGAAAAAAAATATTGGGATACCATTCAATTATAATTAGAGTAAAATGTCTCTATTGTCATTGCTAAAAAATAGTGTTTTTTTTTAAAAATATAGCGATTCTGTAAAATTATTGAGAGATATAAAAATAAATTTGATGCGTAAATAAAACTATGGTTCTGTTCTGAAAATTGATATTTTTCTATAATTATTGTATTATAGCTGTTTGCTTTCATATTCTAAATATATTTAAACGGCCCGACTGAATGTTGATCGTTAAATACATATGGTATTCCATAAAAAATATAAAACGGTTTCTAAAACACTCAGTGATTTGATGCGAAATGTCTACATTGGTTTTGTATTCGTCATTTTTAAGTATTTCGTTTTAAGACTTTAGCTTTAGTTAGAACATTTAAATGTGTTTTTAATTCAATTATTTTTTCTTGACTCATAATCATAATTACATTTTTTTCCAAAATAGCTATTCCATAAAATATAAAATTTATTTAAAATATACAAACCGTAAAAGATGGTCTGTTTCGAAAGTATAATTTATAATGGAATACTGAAGTAAGTGTAAGCATTTATAAAAAAAATAATTTAGAATGTAAGTTTTGTTAGAGCAAGTATTTCTTTTGTATGTATAATTATAAAGGTGCTAATGTAAGACTGTTTGTACTCACTGAGATATTTATTTAAGATTTTACTTAAAACCAAATAGATGTATAGGATCTCTGAATTAATATGAAATAATAAGTATTTTTGTGTTAAAAATATTAAAATAAGTATCATGGCTTTCGTCAACAACGACAACTATTGCATTTATTAATTTAGATATTTATAGTGTTAAATTAAATTTTTAGTAATTTATCGTGTTTAATAAATATTAATTTAGATGAAAATATTTGGATTGCATTTTTATTTACATACACTATACATACTTCATAAAATAAGCTTATATTTGAAGAACATTTCTAAATACAAAGGATATCCCCGTGGAGTCTTTAAATAATCCTACTATCAATGACAATTGTACAACAAGGTGTACTTTTTGAAGGGTATATCTGTATTTCATGTTTACCAGAGCTGGAAAGTGTGATGAAGACATTGAAAGAAGAGTGAAAAAAAGGTAATGCGGTAAATGGAGCACTGGATTGGATATGTCTATTCAATCGGTGTCCATATTCAAAAATATAAATCTCCTTCCAAAGCAAGCGAGTAAAAGTGAGAAAATTAATTGCTTGAAAGATGTCTGACCCGCCATAACACCGACCAGAGATACAAATTACCAAATACCACTAAAACTAAAGTTATGTATATTAAAATAAAAAAAACTTTTTTGGTTTTGATGCCAATTAATCTTATTTTCGTTTATTCTGCCGAACAATCATGTAAACTTTTTGATTAACTCATCCAAACCATTATTTTGAATTTATACATATACTCACGGCTATAAATCCCAAGAAGGGGTAACCAGTGTTAAGGAATTAGAAATTCCTTAGCCACTTTTGGAAAGTTGTGTGGGGAAAAGATGGTAAAAGAAAGGTTGTTGGTGATGGGTCTCCAACCGCATCGCCCAAAAATCCCTTAAAAGCCCCAATACCGTTAGTCGCCTCTTACTTACACCCACCGGAAGAAATGGGGTAGTGCTATTCTAAGCCGTCACTACACAGATAACATATTTATATTTTTCCATTAAGTTTATTTTTAGCGAGATGGTGGTATCTCCATTTATTGCAAACGATATTTAATTCATTAATCGCGATCACATCAATTACTGTGTAGTGTCGGTTTAGAATACTTAGGCTACCCCTTCTAGGGATGTATAGCCGTGAATATATATATATATGTATGTAAAAATATAAATCCCGAGCGCTTTCTTCATTGTGAGTTAATAATCATTTTAATTTCTACACCCCACCTTTTTCTCTCACTTTTGATAAAATAATATCGAACCGATAGCGTACGTGAGATATTAATAAATAAAAAACCATGTTATTCTAAAAAGTATATTTATTATCAATGCCTAGCATTCAAAAGATTTTTATTAGTAAAAGCTGACTACATGAATCTAAAGGTTCAAATATTAAATATAAGGGTTTCTATAAAATGTTAAAAAAATCACAATTTTACATAAATCGACTTATAACTACAAAATAATTTACAAAAGCTATTATTTCTATATCAAAACGTGACAGAAGCACAAATAATTTAAACTTCTAGTGATGTCAATATAAATTATTATATGTCTTGTTTATATGATTACAAGAAATATACTTGTATGAATTATTACATTCTAATATTGCTATTTGTGCCGATCCAATTTTGATTCTATATCACTAGGATCCAATATAAGGACCATTTTAACTATTCTAAGTTAATTATATAAAATGGAAGAAACGCTAGCATTTTTAATCATTAGAAATAATATACGGATAAAAAATTCTTTATTTCATAAATCCATAGGTTTTCTTACCAATACATTTTAGTAAATAAAATCATAAAACATATTTTTTCTAAAGCAAAGGAAGACAATTCAAATAATATACTAACACAAACTACCGCTATCTATCACATGAAAAAAGATTATTATTGTGATTATGAAAATTCTTCCTCTAAACTCACAAATTGAAATCACAAAAAAACAAAAAATCAAAGTATAACACCTACAAAACCAATAAAAAACAAGTAGAGTAACATTTAATACAAAATACAATCATCATATAAAAATGCATAAGTTAAATCACAACCGCTCTATTTGGCTCCAAGCATTGGTTTCCAGAACCGTTTCGTTCAGAAAAAACTAAATTTCTTTGTTCGTTCAAAACTTCATGATTTTCTCTCGCAAAATGGCCGTCATCTTGAGTTTTAATAACGGGAATACAGTCAGAGTAGGGCGGAGGGGGTTCCTCGTATTGGAAGGGCTTGGAAAGGCTGTAAGGGGGTGGCGGCCCGAGAGAAGATGTGGATGGACTGACCGGCATATTATGGGTGGGGATTTCTGAAAAAAAAAGATTATTTTACCACTACGTCCATTTTACGACTCACGTCATGTAATGCACAATATCATTATGTATTTGCCGTGTAGTGCCGGCTAGAATGTCGCTACCCCTTTCTACCCACGGGTGTCGTAAGAGGCGACTAAGGGTTTTGGGACTTTTTATTGGGTTTTTGAGCGATGCGGTTGGAGACCCATCACCAAAAACCTTTATTTTAACGCCTTTTCCCCACTCAACTTCCAAAAGTGGCTGAGGAATTTATAATTCCTTGGCTCTGACTACCATTTCTAGGGCATTATAGACGTGAGTATATATGAGTATATATGTATGTATTATATATTTTCTTAAATAAATAGTAGAATCATAAAAGGGTACAAAAATTTCTTATGTAATAAAGTGACTACATTTTTCTAGTATCAAAACATATAGATTTTTAATCAGGCTATTGTATTAGTTCGTGACGATCTTTCGGACACGGACAAGTTGGTAAAGAGCTTTTTCCATTTGTCTGAATGAAGACGTCTGAGAGCCACAGAATCTGAATTCAGACTAGTGGAATAACGTTCAGAATGCTAGGCTTCTGAAAAGTAGACAAATTTGTGTAGTGGAATAACAAGCGTCTGCGGCAGTAACTTCGAAGGACGTCTGAATTCAGAAACGACAAAGTGTAATGGAATAAGCTCTTAAGACACCTACATTTGTTCTGAGCTATAGAAAGTTGAGAGGGAAAATCAAGTTTATACTGGCCAATTCTCTGTTTCTTATTGCGTTATCCTCGTCTTAATCTAAAAAATATATATTCACTGACCACAGATGTCACATAAAGTAAAAGTACATAATACTTTAACTGCCTCCCTGATGAAGCGGTTAGCGGTGGGCCAGGGTAAATTTAATAAGAGGGTAGGGAGGATAATCAGTTTGGTGTGGTCTTTTATCCCGGAAGGGGTTGGCAGAGGAAAGTTGGTAGGTAATACTTTTGAACATCACGTACATTGTCACCTGGTGTTCAGAGTACCCACGTTTAGCTTGGACAGTGTACTTACGTGATAAGGGGCAGGCCTATCGCCGTTTTGTACAAATACACTGTGACATAACAGGCTATTTGACTAAGTTTTGAAAACTATCTTACGGTGTTAATTTGTTCATAAGGAGCCCTAAAAAAATATTTTACTGTCTTCATTTTAGCTATTTTATTAAAAATCGAAAAAGAAAATGCAATATTCAAATGTGCCGCGAAAACGCGACTTTAAGTAATATGGCGGCTGTAGCACAAATGACGTCAATTCCGCATTAAACACCAATGAGCGAAGCGATGCACAGTCTGTTTATGCTCGATCTACGTCATTATAGAAATAACCAATCACGGTCGTTTTTAGTCACGTGACAGTTGCATCAAAATTACTTATTTTAGAAGACGGATTTTAGTGAAATAATGCAATATTTTTATCTCGCATTATTACATATTGCTCCAAAAAAGAAATATTAAGACTAATGAAATAAAAGAAATGTATATTTTTATTACAGTCAAATAGCCTATTATGAATAATAAAGATTTTCTTATTTAAGTGACCAGGACTCATTATATTAGTAATAATTATAGCTATGTTAGTTAGTTTAAAAAAAAACATACAATATATATAGCTGCAGTAATATGTAGAACTCAGCCATGTGGGTTTCCTCACGTTTTTTTCCCTCACCGTTAACCAACATAATAAATTAACCACACATATGACTTTAAAAAAGTCAAATTTGTGTAGGCCCGACCAGGATTTGAACCCTCATCGTCTGCACGATAAGCGGTGTTCTACCCACTGAGCTATCATAGTTGAATACTATATAACAATGAAATAAAATATAAAGAAAGAAAGAAAGAAAGAAAGAAAAAAGCTTTATTCAGTGCACAGGGAAATACACAACAAATAAAACGTAAAAATAAAACATACATACATACATATACTCACGGCTATAAATCCCTTAACGGGGTAGCCAGAGCTTTGAAATAAGGAATTCCTTAGCCACTTTTGGAAGTTGATTGGGGAAAAGATGGTAATAATAAATGTTTTTGTGACGGGTCTCCAACCGCATCGCCCAAAATCGGTAGAAAGGGGTAGTGTTATTCTAAGCCGACACTACACGGCATTTACGAAATAAAATATATTATAAAGATTGATACTTAAAAGGCAGGCGTGCGAAGTATGAAGAATAAAAGAGCATGTATGAAAAGATTGATGGATGTAAACGGAGCAAGAGGGGTTTGCCAGGATCGTACGAAGAGGCGATCGATAGTCTGTCTACCCCAATGGGAATTAACGGCGTGAGTATATGTATGTATGTATTGATACTTACGGCTAGTAGCAACTACTTCTGGTGTCGTCCATTCGGTGGATCGAGATCGCCCACAGACTGAAATAAATCAATGAGAAATAAACTGTAATATATTTTATATAGTAGTATTGCTAGATAGGTGAAAGAAACCTTTCCAAACTGTTATTTCATAGTTATGTTTTGAGTGGGATTGATAAGTTGAAATCCCACGAGAAGCTCCCACTAGTGAAAAGAAATACATACATACCTACATAGACTCAAGGCTTTGAAGGGGTAACCAGAGCTAGGCAATTAGAAATTCCTCAGCCACTTTTGGAAAATTGAGTGGGGAAAAGATGGTGAAATAAAGGTTGTTAATGGTGGGTCTCCAGCAGCATCGCCCAAAATCCCTTAAAAGCCCCAATATCCTTAGCCGCCTCTGACGAACATCCACGAGGGGAAGAAATGGAGTAGTGCTATTCAAAGCCGACACTATACAGCTAAAAGTAGAACAAGTTTTGAAAATGCCCGCCTAGCGTCATCGTCATTACTACAGTATATTGACAGTATTCTATTGGAAATTGAAGAGCTGATTTTTATCTCTGTCTACGGCGGTAACGAGGATCAGTGGTTGAAAACTCGACTCTATTACTGAGGCTTCGCTGTCTCTCCATTTATCTATCTTGCCCCAGGTTATCTGGTGATACTGAGTACAGTAACTTTAATACTTTACTGATGAAAGTGTCAATAATAAGTATAGAATAGACATACTCCACTGACCTCCATTATACTATATAAGTACGCTGGACTAATTTATAGGCCGGGTGACAGTGAGGCGATTTGATTTTCGCCATTTTGGCGCTTACGGCAGCAGTGAAGGAACAAGGAACTAATAAAAGAGATGGGACAGGAAGATAAAATATATCGATAAAATGTTTCTGCTTAAAGGAAAGGCTAAGTTTTATCGAAACGAAACTTTACAGCACTATTGATTTATAATTGTTTCTAAAAACCATAGATATATTATATTTAGTTCCTCGTTCCTTCATTGGGGGCGCTTCAAATTGGCACAGTAAATAGCTGTCATTTTGATACGTATCATTAGTCCAGCGTACTTATATAGTATAATGGAGGTCAGTGACATACTCACATACATATACTCACGGACATAAATCCCAAAAAGGGGTAGCCAGAGGTTCAGAGCTAGAAATGCCTCAGCCACATTTGGAAATTGATAAAGGAGAATATATATTATCGTTAGAAATAAAGTATCGTTGGCGATGGGTCTCCACCGCATCGCGCAAAAAATTAAAAAAAGCTCAACACCTTTAGTCGCCTCATACAACACCCTTGGCTAGAAAGGGGTAGTGACATTCTAAGCCAGCACCGCATGAAATGAAATGAAATGAAATAATATTTATTTGCATGGCACATGGAATTAGATCTTAAAGGTAATTATAGTACATGTTCCGTCAAGACACTTGACATACAAATCTAAAATTAATTATATTTTTTTAAAATTAAACACACACACATTAATAAAATCTATACCTAATCTTATAAAATGTCATACATTTTAAAGAAGCTAAAATTAAAACAATAGTAACCAACTCAATGACAAAAAAATAATAATAATATAAAGGACCAATTTATATCAATGTCAAGTTACTCACTTAATAAATTATAATAATATATTTTTATAAAACATCTTAAAAATTGAAATATTCATTTACGGAGTAAAAACACATTACAGTTAACCATCGTTTCAAATTTTTATGAAATAAATTATTATTCATATATTTTATGTGCTGGGGGACCTTATTATAAATTGAAATGCACATTGAATAGCAATTTTTTTTACACAGACTGGTCCTGATGAATGGTACTGCTAATCGTCCTGTATCACGAATGTTGACATTACATAAATCACATGCTTTTTTAAATTCATTTGGATATTTCCTAACAAATGAACAACTCTCATAAATATATATGCAGGCCAGAGTTAGTACATTTAGCTTTTTAAAAAGTGGTCTACAGGATTCATAAGGTCTTTTTCCGCAAATTGCACGTATACATTTCTTTTGTGCAATAAAAATGGCATTATAAATGATAGTAATATAAATAATATATATTATTTAGTTTATTATAATTATAATTTAGTTGGATTGATAAGTAATTAGGAGTATATGTTGAGGTGAGTAAGGAGATCTTTTTAAAAGTTGAAAATAGATTTGAAGTGGACTTCTTCGAGTGCTGGAGGTTTATGTAAGCTTAAATGAATTGAACCACACAAAAATCATCAATGAAAGAAACAAAATAAATACATATAGGAAATGTCAACATAAGCCGGCACTACACGGCTACACACTCACATCTCATCTTAATCCGTCCCCACCGCCACCGCGCACGGCTATCGCGAGCGCTACGATGACGAGCAGCGCCGCCGCGGGCCGCCAGCTGCGCGGGGCGGGGCGGCGCCGCGGACGGGGGCGGGGGAGGGGGGGCTGCGATACACTCACTGAAATAAAACGATTTTAATAATAATAATCGTGGTACTGCCCGGGTAGCATGAGTTGTCATCTGAGAAGTGAGAGCCATGTCAGAAAGCATCTCAGTTAGCCAACCTTTGTCATTTTTGCGAGCATGAGCGTCAATATGACAGATGGATGAGATCTGAGAGCCCTAGCCCTGTCACCGAATCGATAGAGCATTGTTGCCATCGTTGGTCTGTGAATATTTTTTTCCTATTTTATTCGGTCTTTTTGAACCGAAATAGTAACTATATCTGTCATATTTTACTTATCTTACGTCAAATATTAACATTTTGTAACCAAACAACGTAAACATAAATAATATTATATATTTAGATTTCTCAATACAAGTTCCCAACTTTCCATTTCCAATTTAAATCATAAGTTTTAAGATAACAAGTTTCGATTGTAGGGAATGTCCGACTAAACTACCATGCAATGATGGGGGAATCATAAAATATTAAGTAAGTAATAATTATACATTTTATTATTCTATATACCTATTATTTAACTACAAAGCGAGCAGCATTCTTTTAATGATTTGTATTGTCTTTTGTTTGCAGATATAGCACAGTTATATAAGTGTTTGATGAGAAAATTGGAGAAATACTGTGCAGCCTATGGCACCTTTTGCCTATAACATCTTAGTTCCATCCCACCAGTCCATTCCCAGAGGCGCAGCTGGGCATTATCTAACTTAACAACCTTCACTATATTTCAATTTCAACAATATCCTATATTCCCAATAGCTAGTGAACTCTGATGTATGGAGACAGTCTTGGTGAATGCTCCCGTTTATTCAGAATTTGAGTATGCATCCATACTTAAGAGCATTCTTATGACTGCAATATGTATAAACAAGCTGTAGTGTTTCTATAAGGAATAAGTGATGTTAATAGAATAAAAATGTGAAGTACAGATGAGTTTGTGAACAGAAACTATGATGTTAAGCAGTTGTTTAAAAGTGTTTATTCAATAAATAAAGTTAACTCCACAAAATGTGTTTTACTAGCAAATAAAGCCCATTCATAGGCAGCTTTTACTTTTACACTTGAGATGAGATTTCAGTTGTAAAATGTGCATGCATATATTCTACTTTACATTATTTCCCATTGCAGTAGGCAGAGAATATTAATTGCCTCATCAATATACTTACAACCATCATTCCCACCTATATATCTCTTGTTACTTAATTCGTATCCATCTGCTCTATTTGCCCAAAGTAAAATAACATTGCTTTTTCTATATATTCAAGGTTTGCAGTTTTAACCATGTGTAGTATTGTCTTTGAATTACAAAAATCCAATTTATCCCCAGGCGTTGTATGATTCAACACCAAACATGCCATGATTATCATTTTATTCTAAATGGTCTGAAGAGTTCTGCTATGAGTTGGGTATTAGAAAATGTTGGATTTACTTGCAATGAAGGGGATTAAAACAAGTGGTTTTCATTAATATTTAGGAAATTTTATTGATAATACATTATGATTAGCTAATTTCTTGTCTTATTTGTTGTGTCAACTGTTACAATTTGCTGATTCTTATAAATTTCATTAGACTCCTTCCAAATGACTAAATTGTTCCAGAATCTTTGTATAAACACAATAAGTTTTACTGAAAATGAGAAAACAACATGAGCATTTTATTCATATTTAGTCATTTCAATATGCTAGTAAGGTGACTACCAAATTTATTTTATAATGTTGCACAAAGTACCTGCACTTGCATTTAAACAACTTTTGTAGCATTAAGTGTGTCGGTAGATAAAGAGGTAACAAAATTATGCCATCACCATTCTTTACATTCCTAACCACACTAAGACAGCAAGCGGACTATTGTCTACTCACACTATCCAGACTTTGCCTGTGCCTGTTGATGCAAGCATATGCTATGAGCTCGGGTGCCTTTTATGATGATAATGATAATAATTTAAGACTACAAACCCTACATAACAAACAATAATGAATAGAAATCTACTTTATATGCATTATATTTGACCTCTGAAACATACCATAAGTTTAGAAACTGTTGTAGTTATTTTAAAGAAGATCAATGACATTCATTGATTTTCTCAACTGCATCAGAAAATTGGATGTATACATGGATTTAGGCTGCAGAATTTGTATCCTTATGCCTAGTGCATTGCTGGTTATAAAAGCCAAAGGTATTTTAAAGAATTTAAAACTTAATACACAAGCACTAGTTGTAGATTACACTTAATTTAATTAAAATTTACAATTCAATTGATATCATGTGAAATCATTAAATCCTGTATGTAAAACTATACCCGGAGGCTTTTCATAGGTCACAAGCTATCATAGAGGTCCTCGGAAATCGTCATGACGTACAAATATGTTTCATAGGACTTGTAGGGCAAACTTTCACCCGGATGAGTATCATATCCATTTTTCGTTTTTTTTTTTTCCATTCAAAACAAATCTAAGTGATGTAGTCGCTTTTCTATCACAATTTTACACTAAAAACTGCACAAAACAGTTAAAAAAGCTGCAAAACAGCACTTATATTTTGATAAGTAATCTTTCTCACTGGCTCTCGCGCTCAATTTTGACATCGACATAAATTTGACATAAAATGACAAACATCTCAGTTTATGTCGCTGTCACGCCGCTCATGCTCGCACATGTGACTAGGCGTTGCGATGTCAGAGGCGAGTCACTAGAGCTCTCACATCTCAGATGCCTCATGCTCGGGCGTGCGAGAAACGGTCAAATATGGCGGCCAATTCGCCCTTGAACGGTGACATAGCCCTATCTCAGAGGCTCTCACACGCCTCATGCTACCCCGGCTGGTATGGGATCGGTCGCAGTCGAGGGTATTTCTAGTGGATGTCACTATCCCTCATGACGAGGGTCTCGTGAAAGCCGACACCGAGAAGCGTCGGAAATATCTCGATCTGGCTCACGAGATCACCGACATGTGGGGTGTGACTTCGACAGCAATAATCCCAATTGTTTTGTCCGCGAATGGGTTAATTCCAACCAGCCTCGCGACCAACTTGAGGCGGTTGGATTTCTGTGGCGTGTCGGTTCCAGCACAAATGCAGAAGGCGGTGCTGCTCGATACGGCTCGGATCGTCCGTCGGTTCTTGAACCTGACTCCCTGACCCCGACCGACTGTTCTTTTGTCGGGGAGTACCGCCTCTCCCATTTAAAATTTATATTTTCTTTTTCGGCCATGGGAGAGGCGAGGAACTAAAAGTCATGCCCATAATAATAATAAAGGATTCTATTTGTCTTTAACACATACAAAAAAATGGTGACATGACAACAAACAATGAGAAATTAGTGTTAACAAAGCAAACAATAGCATAATAATAACATAAACGTTCACGCCGAATATCCCCGAAGGGGTTGGCAGAGGTACTAATACTTCTGAAAATCACGTGACTTTGTCACCTGGTGTTCAGAGTACCCACGTTTTGCATGGACAGTGTACTCACGTGATAGGGGGCAGGCCTATCGCCGTTTTGTACGAATACACTGTCACATGACTAAGTACAACTCAGCCATGTGGGTTTCCTCACGATGTTTTCCCTCACCGTTAACAACCATGATAAATTAACCACACATATGTCTTTAGAAAAGACAAATTGGTGTAGGCCCGACCCAGGATTCGAACACTAGTCGCTTGCACGATACCCAAGTGTTCTACCCACTGAGCTATCACGGTTGTCAAACAATAGCATATAACAGCAAAATCCACATCCGCATCCAAATAGCTTTAGCCAAACGCGAGATAATCGCGGACAAACAGACATACATACCAACAATCGAATTGAGCACCTCACTTTTTGAATTCGATTAAAAAGGCATAGTGCTAAACAACAACAACAAAAGAATATAAGTAAAAAAATAAAACATAATGCTTATGCAGTGAATTGAAGTGAGAACGATGCAAAGATGCCTCTTATCGCCGCATTTGTTCATTATCATGCTGGAAGATTCATAAAGAAGTGAAGAGAAGGTAGGTTGTCTTGGAGAATTTGGATTTCTTACCATATGTTTTGTATGTGAAATTATCCCTATGCTTTGGTTGATAACTTCAGTACATCTGGATCAAATAAAGAATCTGCTGCGCAAAAGAAGCGTGTGTCCGAAGTGTAAAAAATATATGAATGTAAATGAACTTCGAGAGATTTGCCAGGATTTTCCTTTTATTAATTTTATCTCCACCTACCTCAATAGCTACTTTTATCTTTGAATTAACTATAACTTATTATATAAATTGGAATAGTTATAGCTAGTTATACGTAGGTAACGCTAACACTACTTAAAAAAGTGTAAATGAAACAAAGGAATGAAGAATTTCGCACTAGTAGCCACTTGACATTATAGCTCAATTGGCAGAGAGACGGAGGCGTATACCTCACGTCACGGGTTCGATCCCTGCTAGTGTCAAAAATTTTCTTTGCTTTATTTATTAGTTAAGCTACCTGTTCCTGCGGGTAGTTGATAATTTCAATAAACTTTAACAGAACGACACATCTGGATCAAATAAAGAATATGCTGCGCAAAAAAGCGTACATTCAAAGAGTAAATCAAACTCAATCAATCCGTGTAGTGCCGGCTTAGAATGTCGCTACCCCTTTCTACCCACGGGTGTCGTAAGAGGCGACTAAGGGTATTGGGGCTTTTTTATTGGAGACCCATCACCAAAAACCTTTATTTTACCATCTTTTCCCCACTCAACTTCCAAAAGTGGCTGAGGAATTTATAATTCCTTAGCTCTGGCTACCCCTTTTAGGGAAATATAGCCGTGAGTACCCAACAAACATTTTGGTAATAAGAATTAGCCATAAAAGAGTTGTTCATGAGTGATTTTGGCAAGCCAGAGTTCTATAAAAGTTTTAGAATTAGGAGGTAAAGCACGCTCTAAACCCTTACAAACCCTCAATCAGGCCCACGTCTTATAGCGCTATAAGTAATATTATGGTTACAATGCTCACTATTTTGTAACTGAGAGTAACACAACAGTAATAGAGTGGTGTTAGTGGCAAAAATTTTCTTGTATCTATAATGGTGATATAATAAAAATCTTCCTACCTAAATCAGCTTAAAGTCGGTACTATAGTTATAATAAAAACTATAGGTAGTACAAAGTCTGCACTATGGTAATGATAAAAACTATTGGTAGTATTTAAGTTGCAAAGTCTGCTGGTGTATTTACTATAGTAATATATTAGTTCTTTTTTAAGCTCCAATGTTTCTTGTATTTGCTTTTTGTATCCTAGTTAGTATTGATGAGCAACTCAGGGTTATATCGTGTTTTCTTTTTCAAAAGATTGGCATGCACAAGCACATTTGTTTACTTCCACAAGTATTGTTTGTTATGTGATGGCGCTTAAGGAATAATAAGTGAACAATTTTACGGATTACCAATATTTCGGTATTTGGATTTCTTCGATATACGGCTTATATTTATTGCGACGATAACTTTATTGAGAATAATATATATGTTTTTCATCTCAATTTTGCTGGGCATTGAAAATAAGGGATATTTGAAGTTAAAATAATTTGCATTTTATTACACGGAGCAAACATTTAATTTACATTCAAGTAAAAACAAGGTACTGGCCCTGTCTTTAACATTCATTGTGTAATGTAGCAAATATATTGCGTTTTAAAATATGAAAATGATACAAAAACTGGGTCTAAAACTAGTTATTTACAAGATTATTTTTAGGTTATGTTTGATTTAACATGGCGTCTTTTCCATATTACTTCAGGTTCATATTATTACTATTAATTAACACCAAGTGATGGATGGTTTGTAGCTAGAACTATTGTAACACTCGTTATACCAGAATATAGTTTTAGCGGTAATAAGAGTACAAGTTGCGGGGTTTGGGATAACAACGGTTAAAATTGGATGTAAAAGTAGCGGTGTTTTAGGGTTACGCTTTTCAAACGAAAAATCCCTTTCATCGAGAAGGGGAATGTAGTAAGAGTCAAATTGTGAGTGTACCATAGTAAATCCGATCTCCTTTTATACGAAACAAAAGTACATAAATTGTACAATTCAGTACCTTTGCTCGAATAATTGCACCTCCAGATGAACGCTTTCTATATATAATCATGAGGTCTTAAAATTAAGATTATATTAAAACTTACATTAAAATTTACTTTTTGCGATCATAATAAGTTCATTATTTTCTTATGTTTAGGTATTTCAGCATTCTCGCTACTCAACTCACGCACAGCACCCGCGCGCCCCACGCGTTGTTGAGGCTGACCTGACATTTTGGTTTAGTTGGGTTCGAATCGAACCCTCTTGACGTGTGGTTGTGTTCGCGTTCTTTATAAAGCAACGGCGTGCGCTAATGCTTGGAAAAATGAATAACTGCAAAGAATGCACAATAACTTATCCGGCCAAAGAATTCAGAGGTATCCATAAATATTTGTATATTTAAGAGCTTACGAAAGATCTAAAAATAATAATTTAATGTATCCCAAATGACAAAGGCTAAAATTATATAGAAATAGTATTTAGTTAATCCACAAATATTGAATTATATATGGAACAAAAGCACTAGAAAGAAACTGTAAGAAATTAACATCGAAAAGTTACATGTCTTGGTCAGATTGTATAGAGCATGACAGAAGAGTAAAACTGTTATATATTTTTTTTATTATACGGTTGCTTGGCCATAACTGGTGCAATATAATATGAAACAGGAAAATATAAAACGGCATGTTTATTAAATGGGGTCTATGTAACAGTTAGCATACAAGATATATGTAACTTACAGGTTAAGAAGAAGAGAAATAAAATATTATAAAAATACTGTCCTTTTATTTATCTTTTTGAAATTAACGATGTTGTCTGGTACTAAACTAATATACATATCGATAGAGGCATCACTAAAGTTTTATCGATATCGACAAAAAAAGAAAAAGGTAAACATTGTTAATAATTTTTTTAAGGCAGCTTGGCTAATATTTTTCTGTGTCGCCCATACTCTTAAGTCATTTTTAAAATTTACATTTTTTGTATGTTCGCTTTCCTGCTCTTCATCTGAGCTATCAGAACTACTGATAGGATAATTCGTTATACAGGCATCTTCTGTACAGTTAAATTCTCGATGTACAGAATTTGATGTATCATCACATTCCTGACCTGTGAATTATAAAAAGGTTAGTTTCTAAAATTATTAGGTACCTACTTACTAACAAAAAAAATTGTACGGAACCTTGTTGAATTTCCTGCACTTGACCGTCATTTTCGATGGAATCGCTGCAACAGCTCGATCATTTTTCTCTTCCTGGCTGTACTGAATGAATACGTTTGTTGTAGATCTGACTGATACAGCTCACACTGGCATCTTTAATATTTCCAATACAGGAAAAAATATGATGCTCAGTTTCATCAATGGTAACTGTTTGCAATGTGGTGATTTCAGCGCAAGATGACACTTGTTGAGACAATCTAATTATTTTGTTGTATTCGTCTGATATATTTTTTAACACCTCCACATCTTTTTCTTTTTCTCCACGAACTCATGACGAAAAGGGCGAAGAACACAAAATTCTGACTATTGTTTCACTGTATTTTGCACGGCATCAGATCAGAAATCATACATTTAGACGTTAGAGATATTAAACATCTATTTAAGTAATAGTTTATATGTTTTATGATTTCAGATGAAAAAAAGAGTTACAATGTTTTAATTACATGTTAATATTGCTTAGAATAACACAAAAGTAATTTTGAACCCCATTGTAACGATTAGAGCTCTCAAAATTACTCCATAATAACAATAAAAAGTTCTTGTCTATAGAAAGAGTTATAAGAAACTTATACTGTTGTGTTACTTAAAGTGTTTTTTGTTACTTTAATTTTTAAGACCAGGTGCTATGATGGTTGCAACTATACACTGCATACTTCCTTAACTAATACTAGGTTTCCTTGCCAAGTTAGGTGGTATGAAACATGTACTTACCACTCTTTAGGAACACTCCAAAATAGTGACTTATTAGAAATCTTCTAGAAACTTTACTTTTACTTAAAGTAGTTTCTGTTACTTCAAGTAATTATCAAAGCAGGATATATGATGGTTGCGACTAAATCTTTCATACCACCCTTAGTAATGTTACGTTTCCTAGCCAAATTAGGTAGTCTAATTTACACAGCACTCTTCGAGATCACTTGGAAGTAATGAATTATAATATTACTTCAAGTATTATCTGTCACTTAATTCAAGTATTATCAGTCACTTGAATAAATAAAAACAGGTGCTATGATGGCTGCGACTACACCGTTTATACCTCTATTAGTAAAAGAGGGTTCCTAGTCAAGTTAGGTCGTAGAAACATTTACTTAGCTTATTCTTGAACACTCCAAAATAGTGACTTACTAGAAACTATACTATTACATAAAGTATTTTCGGTTACTTCAAGTAATTATAAAAACCAGGAGCTATTATGGTTGCGACTACACCGCTTATACCTCCATAAGTAAAATTATGTTTCATAGCCACGTTAGGTGGTATAAAAGATTTAAAAAGCACTGTTTTAGAACACTTGGAAATTGTGAGAAAAACCAGAAACCTTAATACTACCCTAAGTAATTATTGACACTTGAAGTTAGAGTACCTAGTGTTACTGTGGTTCAGCTCTCCGCTTTTATGCCTACTTAAGTCATATAATGTCTTCTTGTTACTGTTACTCATCTTGATGAGTTATTTAGTTATAGTCATGACCACTGAACAAATAAAAGTTTTTCTGGATGCTTTTATAGACCTGTTATACCAATACGAACGATAAGAGAGGTAGAAATTAGCGCCAAAATGTTTGTTGGGTATATGTATGTATGTAAATCAAACTGATGAATGTAAATGATCTTCGAGAGGTTTGCCAAGATTTTCCTTTTATTAATATTATCTCTGCCTATCCTAATGACACTTTTGCCTTTGACCTAACTACAACTTATTGTATTGTATAAATGACTTGTATAAAGTAGGGTAGTTATAGCTACCTGTTCCTGCGGGTAGGCGAGCGTCCAGTCCCACCGCGAGTGCCACAGCGGCAGCGCGCCGGCCGCCGCGCGCGCCCGCAGCTCGCGCTCCGAACTGGAATGTAATAAATCCTCACTAATATTATAAATCTGAAAGTGAGTTTGTTTGTTTGTTCCGCTTTTACGCCGTAACTACTAAATCGATTGCTTTGAAATTTTGCAGACGTATAGTTAAAAGTCCAGATTAAATAATAGGGTACTTTTTAATACGAAAAAATGATATTCCTGAGGGAAATCGCGGGAATGGGAAGTTTTCTAATAGTTATGCTTTATACAGCAACAAAACTAAAATCCACGCGGGCGAAGCCGTGGGCGGAAAGCTAGTAATATATAAATAAGCTGAATTAAAAAAACAATATAATCTCTAAGTTAGATGTTCAAATGCAACTAAGGAGATTTTTATTGTGAAGTTTTGGCTACTCTTCTTTGGAGTTTGTTGTGAGTACGTCAGTAGGCGTGCAAAAGCGAGCATGTGAAAGAGACAGACCGCCATTATTAATAAAAAATACATACATATACTCACGACTAATCCCAAAAAGGGGTAGCCAGTGCTTTAGAATGAGAATTTCGTCAGCCAGTTTCCGAAGCTATTGGGTAAAATATTGTAAGATAAAGGATGTTTTGTGATGGTTCTCTAGTCACCCCACCCCCACCCAGTATTAACTTACAAAGCCCCGTACTCTTAGTCGCCTCGTATGATACCCGCGGAAAGAAACGGGAGAGTGCTATTCTAAGCCAGCTGACACTGCACTGCTACCGTCATCGTACAATATTTAAATGTGACTGAGAAATAACTAATTTGAAAGCTATGGCTACTTTTTTTGGATTTGCAGTGAGTGACGCCAGCAGGTGTGTGAGAACGAATATGTCTCGTATTTTGTGAGATAAACTGCTTTTTTAAAAACATACAATATCACGACAGTAGATTTCTAATCATAGCCCTTAGTTGCCTCTTACAAAACCCTCAGAAAGAAATGTGCTATTCATATTCTAAGCTGACCCTACACAGGCCAAACAAAATCTCCTGGCAAAAAGGGGAGTACCCTGCATACTAAATTTCAATAATATCACGTGGTGTTTAAAATAATTAGAACCTACCCCACGCCTTCAGGGATTTACGGCGTGAACAATAAGTATCTATTAGTAAAGGTATTAAGGTAGTTAGGGGTGGCAGAAGAAACATGAGAGCAGAGCGAATGGAGCCGAGATGTTTGACTTCAGAAGGGTTTCTTATGTTGGATTAGTGATCGAGATAAAATAAGTTTGATTCGTGAAAGGTGCGGTGTAAAGGTGGTATTGTAAATGAACATAAAAGAGGAAAATATGATGTACGTAGAGAAGGATGGATAAAACTTAATTGATGTTAACATATATCTTAACATCAATTAAGTTTTATATAACCTGTATAGAGCCATTGTGGATGATAATGTCAGTAGATTTCGACCACGTAGGACACATTTAGATCAAATAGCGTTCTCAATAAGCAGGCGTCTGAAGTGCGAAGAATAAAATGATTAGATTAATGACTCTAAATGACGATGGAAAGCCGTGCCAAGATTTTACAAAGTGGTAATCGCCTACTCTATAATATCTGCCTACTGGGATATAATGTCCTAAGTTGGCCGTGTAGTATCTGCTTTGAATGTTACTACCCCTTTCTACCTTGCCAAACCTTTTTAGGAAATATATAATATAGATACCCATCACCAACGATACTTTATTTCTACCATCCTGTCCCCTATCAACTCCCAAATGTGACTAAGGAGTTTCTTACTCTAAAACTGTGGCTACCCCTTTTCGGGATTTATGGACGTGAGTAAATATATGTATATGTATGTATGTGTGAGCTGTAACAGAACTCACCGCAAGATCTCCTGTATGGCGTCCAGATGCTTGGCGTAGATCTCCAGCCGGTGCGCGCGGCGCCGCGCCTCCACGTTGCGCCGCCCCAGCGACAGCTCCATCTGCGAGTGCATCACATCATCATCACTATGTGTATACTAATATTTTAAACAAGTAAAGCCGTGTAGTACCGGTTTAGAATGTTACTACCCTTTCCTATCTACAGGTGTCGTAAGGGCCGATTAAGGGTATGGATTTTTTAAGTAGTTTTTGGGCGATGCGGTTGGAGACCCATCACCAACAATGATTTATTTCTACCATCGTGTATCAACTGCCTAATGTAGCTGAGAAGTTTCAAGTTCTAAAGTTTCATGAGAAGTAAGAAACGAAATTTTAAAATGAGAGCTTTTAAAGATTGAAATAAGGGTTGAAAATTTTGCTGATTTCCTTTTTAATTGGCACCAGTATGAATATAAATTCAAGACATTTAAGAACTTTTAACACGTGTTTCATGAATATTAAAATTCATCCCCAAATAAGGGATTGAAACTTTGTATGAAAGTATTCGCGGTTCCGTAGCTAGATATTATGGTATCAGGTTTTTTAAAATATATTTAAGAGCCTTGCCTTGCCTTTAGGAAATTAATAATTTAGTAAAACGAGTAGTATAGGTACAATTACAAAACAACAATAAAACAAGTTAAATCAAATAATAAATAAATAATAAAATAAATAAAAATATCTTTATTAACATAATTATTTTAACAATGTACATGAACAATGGTTCCCGCACTAGGTTAAATCCTGTATTGCGGGTAACCTTACACGATAGTTTTTTTAATTTAAACATATTATTATTATTTTTTAAATTAAGACTAAGTTTAACACTAAGAACCACACAGAAAAGCTATGTGAATATTACTACTAATTTATAAATAAAAAATAATAGAAAAGAAACTTATAGAAAAGAAACTTAATAGAAAAGAAACTTATACTAATAGAATGAATATGTCTGTGTGTGCCGTGTGTGTATGGAGTGTGTGTGCGTGTGTGGAGTGTGTGTGTGTGTGGGTGTGTGTGTGTTTGTGTGCAAGTTTATTTTTGAACGATTAGTACGTCTTCAGTTTCATCATATGTCAAACTTTTCAAACATTCTGTTATCACTTTTTTTAATTCGTATCTACTCATATTTTTTATTTGCAACATTTTATTAAATTTATTATAAATATATCCTCCAAGAAATAACATAAATCTGCCAGAAAAAAATGTTCGCAGTTTAGGAATTTGAAAAATGTTACCAAAACCTCTTAAATTGTTTGATTGGTAGTCAATATTTCGGCTCTTTTTGTGCATTGTCATTAATATTCTTAGTAAGTATATTTTTCTCACTGAAAGTACATCCGCATCGCTATATAAATTTACTGTAGGATACATATAAGGCAAATTTAATCCTACCTTTAAAACAGCTCTCTGTGCGCGTTCCAACGGCAATAAAATGGTTTTAGAGCTTCCTCCCCATGTGTCAATGCAATACGTTAATATAGAATCACACAGAGCATAATAAACTATCTTAAAAGTATGAGAATCAATGACATGTCGCAGATTTTTGAACACAGCGATAAGTTTACGAACTCTCGAGGTGAGTAGTTCTATGTGTGGTCTAAAAGTTAGGTGACAGTCTATAATAACTCCCAAATATTTTATTGTAGACGTTCTTTCGAGCTTAGGACATTTACAGAGTACTGCTTGGTTACAGTTTATTTCGTGCGCTACAATGTTAAGGTCACTGGAAGGCTGAGTATTTTTACGAATGCTGAATGTGAGATATTTGGTCTTGTCACTATTTAGGCTAAGTAAATTTGTGGCCATCCAATCAGAGACTGAATCAAGGCCTTTTTGTGCATATTGTCTCACTGTTTGCCAGTCATCACCCCAAAATACTAAAGCTGTATCATCTGCAAACGTAAAAATACGGCCGTGCTGCAGCTTCATTTCACACAGGTCATTTATATAGAGAAGAAATAGCGTCGGGCCAATTACACTTCCCTGTGGAACACCGTAAGTAACCTCAATAGGGTCGCTAAGTGTGTCACCTAACTTTACTGATTGAGTTCTTTGTGTCAAGTAATCTGCAAATAATTTTAATTGGTCTCCCCGAATACCGTAGCTTTCTAATTTTTGAAGTAGGATGTGAATAGATACGGTATCAAAGGCCTTTGCCAAGTCGATAAAGATACCGAGACACTTTTTACCTCTATCCACATCACTAACTATTAGGTTCGTGAGCTCAGCGACTGCATCTGCTGTGGAAATACCTTTGCGGAAGCCATATTGATTGGATGACAGTATATTTTTTGATTCCAGGTACTTTAGTAATCGACTATTCATTAGCTTTTCAAGTATTTTAGAAACTGTTGAAAGAAGAGATATTGGTCTATAATTTCCGTACGATCGTTTATCTCCATTTTTATAAATAGGCGTTATAAGGGCTTGTTTAAGAATTTTAGGGAAAATACCATTTGAGAAAGATAAGTTTATCAAGTGAACCAGGATTGCATTCAGTTCATGTTGGTTTTTTTTTAATATGGCGGAAGATATCATATCATGGCCTGTGGAGTATTTGTTATTGAGACTGTTGACAGTACTGGCCATTTCTGTCATATCTGTTTCAAGCAGAACGAAAGAATCAATTGTATTTCGTATAGGACACGTTTGTTTTGACGGTTTTGGGCATTTTTTTATTATATCATCTGCGAGAGATTTACCAACATTAGAAAAATATTTATTAAAATTTGTGGCTGCTGATTTTGGTGACTCATTGTTGGAAAAGTGGTCGAGTGACTTTGTTTTCTTTGGCTTATAATTAGTGAGGGTATTTATGACTTGCCAAGTTGCTTTTATATTATTAGCTCTGGCCTTTTCTAGTTCACTTTTTTCATAGATAATTTTTAATTTACGCAGTAAGGAATTGCAAAAATTTCTGTATCTATTATAGGTCGTTTTAAGAACAAGGTTACTAGTAGATTTTTTTAGTTTTTTGTGCAACATATCACGGTTTTTCATACAGCGTAGTAGTCCGGGTGTTATCCAAGGTTTTATAGGAAGTTTACGTCGTGTCAATGTTTTTGTAATTGTGTTATTTCTTACAATATCACTGAGAGTATTTACGAAACGCTCTGTGGCAGCATTACATTCGTTTTCTAACATTACTTGACTGAAATCTGTTTCTTGTATAGCTGTAGTTATCCCGGAATAGTCAATTTTCTGTATTGTGTTGCTTAATGATTTACGCGGCCTAAAGGACTCGATACACAAGTATATAGTGCTGTGATCAGTCAACGTGTTTTCTATTACCAATATATTTACGACGTAATTAGATTTTAATAAGACATGGTCTAGACACGCGTCAACTCTAGTAGGATAAGTATGTCCTGGCAAAAGTCCATGAGTAGATGTAAGATTTAAATAGTCTTCAGCGTGGTTATTTAAAGGATTATTAATTATGTTAATATTAAAGTCACCCAACAAGAAAATGTTTTTGAATCTAGTAAGTGAAGTTAGCAGAGAATCGAGTGAATTTATAAAATTATCAGTACTTAAAAAACTGGGTGAGCGATAAATTGATATAATTGCTACAGTATTATCAACAATTGTAATAAGACAATTGCCATCTTTTATCTCCGGTTCGTAAGTATAATTATTAATCCCTTTCCTTGTGTAAATAACGACACCATCATTTTGATTATTGTTACGTTTGGTAGCAAAACTGTCATATCCATTTATGATTGGTAAGTTGGAAGTTTTCGCTAACCAGCACTCAGTTAGCACAATAATGTCGGGGTCAGATTTTATTCTAGCTATCAGTATTTGTAGCCCGGACATATTGCAATTTATACTGCGTATGTTCTGCGATAATATTTTCAGTTTTTGCCGAGGGTTTACATACGTAGTAACATATTCTGGGGTGCATTTGTATGCATTTGCAACTGTCAGATTATCTAGGTCATTTGAGACTTGAATAATATTATTATCTAGCATTTCCAAATGTAAATATAAATATCATTAACATTATGTCACGATTTATTTGCAAATGCAGGACAAAACTGCAACCTAATAATTTATGGGCAACATAAATATAATTTGTATAATTATTATCTTTTATTTTAACTTCGTTTTTAAGTTTGTATATACAAAGAAAGAATTCAAAACTAAAGACATATGTATGTGTGTAATATGTAAGTGTAAAGTGTATTATTTTTGTTAGGTGTAATAAAATGCTATCAGAAGGTAATAACTGTATATGTGTGATAGTAAAATGTAGGGCACACAACAGCCAACAAGTGTAGTAAAAAATTACATTGGAAAATATTACGAGAAAATGACCTAAAAGTATTTGAGTCAAAAAAAGACTGCTCTCTAACCTAACACTAGATATTAGAGGGTCCCACTCGTTGATCCAGTTCATCCAGTGATCGTACAGAGATTGCTGGGGAGCCTTCAGATTTTCGAACAAGTATTGTACCATTGTTAGTCCACACATAATGAAAATTATTCTGCTTCGCTCTGGTCCTTGTTTCGCGAAAAATATACCTATTATCTTTGGTGAGTCTCTCATTGACATATACTCGCTTTTCCGACCCATCTACTAAGCCTTGGGTGTTCAAGTTTTTTCTGCTTCTGGCATTTTTCATGAACTCGGCTCTTTTTGCTAAATTAGAAAACTTGACGACTATAGGGCGAGGCAGTCTGTTTTCATTCGATTGGGCGTTCACTGCATTTATATGTCTCGGTCCGACGCGTGTCACTTTCTCTAACTCTTGCTCAGATAGTTCCATACCCACTTTATTTGACATCAAAAGTACCATATGTTTTAAATTTTCATTCGGTTTTTCAGGAATGCCGATTATTTCTAGATCGTTTAATAATAGTGCTTGTTCCTGGATGTTTATTTTAATTTGCATTTCTTTCACCGTCGTTTTTAACTGTTCAATTTCTGTACCTTGGATTTTTAACTGCTTTTCATAATTATCCTTATCTGTCGAGAGTGCCAACCTTAGTTCTTTTATTTCCTCACGCATCATTTTCACTTCTTCTACCAGCATCATTAAGGAATTATTTTCAGTTTCTTTCTCTAACGTGATATCCAAAATTCGATTTCCTCTAGCCATATTAACATTTTCAATATTACTGGTGTTTTTGTTGTAAGTATCATCTAATTTTGGTAAGTTCATTCTTATAGGGGTTGATGAATTATCACGTTTCGGCTCTGAACACTTGCAAGCTGGGCATACCCATTCCTTTTTATATGATTGAGGAAGGTCCTTAAAAGAATCTTTATTAATTCCAATGCATGGTAAGTCGTACAGTTTATTGCATCTAGAGCAATCCATGTACATCAATGACTGTATGAGTTTTCCACAAGCGTTACATGAAGTATTTGCCATCTCAATCGGAGAATGTTAATAAATAAATGGTAAAGTAATTACATAAATATTTAGAACTAGTGGATCGTCCCAGCTTCGCACGGGTAGCGTTGTTTTTTTAAATATGTATCGTACACAATTATTATACGCTGTTGGTCTAAAGTTGGTGAACCGTGGAACGCATTACACAACTTACATAGCAACTTGTTTGTTAAACGAGTACTAGATATATGCCCTGGATTATTTGGCCATAGTAAAAAAATACATACATACGTATACTCACAGCCATAAATCCCTAGAAGGGGTAGCCAGAGCTGAGGAATTAGATATTCATCAGCCTCTTTTGGAAGTTAAGTGGGGAAAGATGGTAAAATAAAGGTTTTTGTTGATGGGTCTCCAATCGCATCGCCCAAAATTCCCTTAAAAAATGCCTTTACCCATTGTCGCCTATTACGACACCCGTGGGTAGAAAGGGGTAGTGACATTTTAAGCCGGCACTACACGGCACACTACAATGATAGTAACAGTAATTGGAATCTCTGAAGGAACCACCCTTACTTAATGCTTTTTCTTGATGTTTCAATTTAACCGCAAAGTTAAAAATAAGTGAGGTCTTACGCTATATAATAGTCCTATTACACTGGTTTGTACGTATATAATAAAATGAAATGAGCGTAAATATATAAATTTTGAGTAAGTCTCCTTTCTTCTATCTGCCGCGAGAAATTGTTTAGCCACTTTTAAAAGTTGAGTAGGATGAAGATTGTAAAATAAAGAATTGTTGGTGTTTTTTTAGTATGTATCATGCTGAAGATGCGAGTACAAATCCTTAGTCATGCCTACACCAATGAATCTTTCTAAAACTATATGTGGAGGTAATCTATTAAGTATATTAACGATGAGGGAAAACATCGTGAGGAAACCCACAAAGCTGAGTTGAACTTAGGAATGTAACACTTTTCTCGTACAAAACGGCGATAGGCCTGCCCCTAACATGTGGATAAACTGTCCAAGCAAACTTGGATACTCCAAGCACTAGGTGTCAAATATATCACGGGATAAACTCTGCCACCCTTTTAGCAATATACGGCGTGAATGTTGAGGTTTGAGATATCGCAGTACGATTTCTCCTCCCGCAAGCGTTATTTGTTTTGTTGTTTAATTGTTTCCTTTCGCACCACGTCCGTGCTTTTTTGCCTCACCATATTAAAATACATACATATATATTATCATATACGCACGCCATTAGTTCCCATTGCGGTAGGCAGAGACTATCGATCGCCACTTTTTGTTCGATCGTGACAAACCTCTCTAACTTGGTTATTAAAATACAGTTCTTTTTAAGGTTGAGAACAGATATCTTAGTGAAATTAAAATGCGCTCACATCATTCGATGGCCACAAGAAAACAGTAATCATTTAATTTTACAATAAAGTTATTTTTCCTTAAAATAAAAAACAAGACACAAGTGTTATAACTGCAATAGATTCTAGTCAAGAGGTAAACAGACTTATGAAACAAGAAGTTTTCACATAGCATAGGAATTATCCCGAATAACCCTAAACTACCAACCAAAAATCGATTATTCTAACAAACCCACCTTACGATCAAAAAAGTCCACCACTATACCACTTAACACTGTTAACAGCGTTTCAAATACCACTATGATACCACCTACATTTGTCACTTAATAATTTTCTTATTTATAAACAAAGCCAGTGTATTCCGTGGGCGTACGAATGCAAAATGGCGGAGCATATTTATACGCATGCGCGAACTGTCGTTCAATTGACTGCGGAATATTTAAGGTTGCTGCTAAATTCATGTCTCTTTATTAACGGAGGGGGCTGTTTACACACACACACATACTCACGGCTATAAATCCCTAGAAGGGGTAGCCAGAGCCAAGGAATTATAAATTCCTCAGCCACTTTTGGAAGTTGAGTGGGGAAAAGATGGTAAAATAAAGGTTTTTGGTGATGGGTCTCCAACCGCATCGCCCAAAAATCCAATAAAAAGACCCAATACCCTTAGTCGCCTCTTACGACACCCGTGGGTAGAAAAGGGTAGCGACATTCTAAGCCGGCACTACACGGCAAAGCTGTTTACACGATGTAGATAAATATGCATGAAGGAACTAGAATTATAAATAAAATGTACTTATATCTTATTTTAAGCTTACCCTAGACAGCTGAAAATTTCTTCTCGCTGGTGTCGTAATGGGAGGCTTAGAGTGTTGGGGATTTTCAAGTAATTGTTGGCCGATGCGGATGGAGCCCCAATCACCAATAAACTTTATTTAAAAATCCTTTGCCCACTCCACTTTCAAAAGTGCCTGCTTGCCTCTGGCTGCCCCTTTTTGAGAATTATAGCCGTGAATTTATGTATGTTATTATGGGCAGCAACTAAAGCAATGATAATAGTTCATCTATTAATAAAATAAATGCATGAGACATCTAGAGTAAAATAAAAACAGATGAATTATTGATAAGATAATAAACAATGAAAATGTATTATCTGTAAGCACATCCCCATTTCTTCCACCGTGTAAGGGTATTGATGCGATGTGGTGGAGATTCATCATCACCAACGTTTATTATAACAATCTTATCCTTATTTAAATTCCTAATGTAATATGAGTAGAGGATGACCACGGAGGATACACCTCGACCAAATAGAATGTGTGCTCAAAAAGGCCGGCGTCCGAAGTATGAAGAATAAAAGAGCATGTATGAAAAGATTGATGGATGTAAACGAAGCTAGAGAGGTTTGTCAGGATCGTACAAAGTGGCGATCAATAGTCTCTGCCTACCCCAATGGGAAATAATGGCGTGAATATATGTATGTATGTATGTTAAATTCCAAATGTATCTGAGAAATTCCAAATTCTCACGCTCTTGGGGTTTATATCCCTACATATTATATGTAGAATAAATATTTCTATTTTCGTTCATACATACATACATACTCACGGCTATAATTCCTAGAAGGGGTAGCCAGAGCCAAGGAATTATAAATTCCTCAGCCACTTTTGGAAGTTGAGTGGGGAAAAGATGGTAAAATAAAGGTTTTTGGTGATGGGTCTCCAACCGCATCGCCCAAAAATCCAATAAAAAGACCCAATACCCTTAGTCGCCTCTTACGACACCCGTGGGTAGAAAAGGGTAGCGACATTCTAAGCCGGCACTACACGGCATTATTATTCAATAATGTAATATGAAATATCTGTAACTATATAAATCATGCTGTTCTAGTTTGACGACGGCCGAGGCCGAGTGGATAGGTGACTAGCTTCTCGTCCGAAGGTTGCGGGTTCGATCCCCGCTGAAAGCAACGTTTATTTGATGAGTCTTTTTATATATGTATTATATAATATTAAATATATCGTTTAGTAAGTATCCCATAATACATTACTAAGTTTGGGACTAGCTTGATCTGTGTATAATGTGTCCGCATATTTATATATTTATTTAAATTTAGTACAAGTTGTTAGAACAACTATCGTCATAGTAGCCTGGACAGATTGCTGCTCTACATGCCGTCAAAATTCATGCATAGCATTTGGTTTCAGGATAACCACTGTGATGATTCAGTTTGCAATATTCTAACAAAATTTTACATACACACATATTAACGACAATTTATTCCTAAAAAGGGGTAGTATTTAGAAAGTCTTCATTATTTGTTAATTTTAGTTAGGAAAAGATAGATCACTTCGCCCAAATCTGACAAAAAGGAACATAACCCTATGAGTCGCCTCTTACATTCCCGCTTATATATTATTTTTTGATTTCAATGCGATGGGCGATGCGGTTGGAGACCCATCACCAACAACCATTATTTTATCATCTTTTCCTCACTCAAGTTTCCAAAAGTGGCTGAGGAATTTCTAATTCCTTAGCTCTGGCAACCCCTTCTAGGGATTTATAGCTGTGAGTATATGTATGTATATTTGATTCAAATGTTGATCAATTGTAGTTCCCTTGTGGTTATGAAGTTGATAGATGTCGCTGTAGTGTCAGTACGGAGGGAGGGGGTAGTGTGAGATCGATTGTATGAGAGGCGACACTCTGGCGCCAGGGTGTAAGGACGCGGGTATAATGAAAGTGTGACGACTGCAATCTTTGTTAGATAGTTTTAGTTTTGATCTTTACATATATTTAGGCATGATATAAAGTAAAAAAATAGATTTTTTATAATACGAATAAGCCTTCATTGCAGCATGGGTGACGATGTCTACAAAAAAATCATATACGCTTGAATTTCAGCATTGATTGAATGAATTATTTTATCAAATTACGCTAACTTTAAAATCTGGTCTTTTTGGCTGTGTAGTGTCGGCTTAGAATAGCACTACCCCATTTCTTCCGATGGGTGTACGTAAAAGGCGACTAACGGTGTTGGGGCTTATTAAGGGAGTTTTGGGCGATGCGGTTCGAGACCCATCATCAACAACCTTTATTTTATCATCTATTCCCCACGCAATTTCCAAAAGTGTCTGAGATATATCTAATTACTTAGCTCTGGCTACCCCTTCCAGGGATTTATAGCCGTGAGTATATATATGTGTATGTGTTTAAAATCTGGATATTTTAAGTGTATTTTTTGTAAATGAATACTAGTAAATTCTTTCAGTGGTATTCAAACCCAAGTCCTCCGAACATAGAAGCTAGCCATATACCAAATACGCCACGGACGTCGTCAAACTTTAAATGTCGATTATTACTTAATGGTACAAATTGTAAACTATCACCTCATTCTCCATCGTGTCATTGGTCCGCATCACTTGAACTGTGTTGAAATACAAGATACCATATCTCTTACTAGGTTGGAACTTGCGCTTATCATGCAAAGAGGCGTCGGTTCGATCCCCGAGTCGGGCCTACACCAATGTGTCTTTTTTAAAGTCATATGTGTGGTTAATTTTTATTGTTTGTTAACGGTGAGGAAAACCACATGACTAAGTAGTACTTATAGTCATGTGATAGCGTATTCGTACAAAACGGCGATAGGCCTGCCCCTATCACGTGAGTACTCCAAGCAAAAAGTGGGAACTCTACACAACAGGTGGCAATGTCACGTGATGTTCAGAAATATTAGTACCTCTGCCTAACCCTGCGGGGATATTCGGCGTGAACGTTAGAGTTTGAGTTGCCTTAAGTAAATACATAAACATAAACATAAACGTTCACGCCGTTTATCCCCGAAGGGGTTGGCAGAGGTACCAATACTTCTGAAAACTCACATGGCAGCGCCATCTAGTGTCCAGAGAAGGTACCCACGTTTTGCTTAGACAGTGTACTCACGTGATAGGGGGCAGGCCTATCGCCGTTTTGTACGAATACACTGTCACATGACTAAGTACAACTCAGCCATGTGGGTTTCCTCACGATGTTTTCTCTCACCGTTAACAACCATGATAAATTAACCACACATATGACTTTAGAAAAGACAAATTGGTGTAGGCCCGACCCAGGATTGGAACTCACGCCCTTCTGTTTTCGGGCGGGTGTGCTACCCACTGGACTATCATGTCGCTTAAGTAAATACTCTTACTATTTCTAGTACTATTGTTGACAATAGTATAGTTTTACGAGTGTTGTGAACACACCCTTTTTGCTCCAGTCAGATAGTGAGATCAGTCGCGAGAGAAACTCTAAACATTTTCAAACTGCTCAGCAAAACTTTTATTTTACGTAAAGTGAATATTTTTCAATTTACGGTAAGTGCTCATGAACATATTTTTCGCGTATATGATATAATTTCTCCTTTAACATTACTTAAGAATAATAAATGAATTAAAAAAAATATATGTTAAAAATAGTTTGATCCCAACAACAGCCTTTAATTTTGCGTGTCGCTAATAATATATATTTTTTAAAACTTAATAACAATTTGTATTATCTTTACAATTTAAAGCTCTATTATAAATATTATAATCTATGCAATAAATTTCGATTCAATCCATACTCGTTCCGTAGTAAAATGTATACGTGTATTTTATTACTTCCTTTTACATAAATTAATTATTATTATTTTTATTTTCAAATTCGTTTATATGGTCTACTCAATAAAAAAAACCTGCATTACGAGTATAACACCGTAAATGAAGTCAAATATTGAATTAACACTTATGTAGCCGTGTAGTGTCGGCTTAGAATAACACTACCCCATTTCTACCCGTGGGTGATCGTAAGAGGCGACTAAGGGTATAGGGGCTTTTTAAGTGATTTTTGGGCGATGTGGTTGGAGACCCGTCACCAAAAACATTTATTATTACCATCTTTTCCCCAATCAACTTCCAAAAGTGGCTGAAGAATTTCTTATTCCAAAGCTCTGGCTACCCCGTTAAGGGATTTATAGCCGTGAGTATATGTATGTATGTAGCGTTTTATATCGGGCGAAAATGTAATATGCACAATGTTGCGTTGTAACCTTTTTACATCTTACTAGTTCACCCGCGCAACGTCTCGTTTAGGTATTATAAGATCTACTTATAATAAATTTAATTCTTTAAATAAACATACATACATACATATACTCACGGCTATAAATCCCGTAACGGGGTAGCCAGAGCTTTGGAATGAAAAATTCCTAAGCCACTTTTGGAAGTTGATTGGGATGAGATGGTAATAATAAATATTTTTGGTGACGGGTCTCCAACCACATCGCCCAAAAATCACTTTAAAAGCCCCTATGCCCTTAGTCGCCTCTTACGACCACCCACGGGTAGAAATGGGGTAGTGTTATTCTAAGCCGACACTACACGGCTACACAGTATTTGAATAAAATACACACAAATAATAATAATAGTAATAAACATTGTATATCCAAAAAAACTTCCCTCTATTTGATCCTTTTGGGGAAGAATTTTGTCATTATTATCTACATAATATCATTTGAAATTGTAATCGAAAACATGCATACCTATTTTCATACTACTAAATAAAGAATTGAGAAAAGTAATAACAAATTTTAAACCCCAATCATCCCTCTTAGAACAGAATTTTAGAAATTCCTATTTAATTGCATACATATCATAAATTGAATACCTACATCAAATTTCAGGTTTCTAGGTACCTATAGTAATTAGAAAATTTTCATATAAACTTTGTTCCATAGTTTAACCTTTTAGGAAAAAAGTATGTTCATTTTCTCAACACAATTTATTCAATAAAAAGAATAGGAAACATATACAACATTTTTTATACGCTGTGTAGTGTCGGCTTAGAATAGCACTACCCCATTTCTTCCGGTGGGTGTACTTAAGAGGCGACTAACGGTATTGAGGTTTTTAAGGGATTTTTGGGCGATGTGGTTGGAGACCCATCACCAATAACATTTATTTTACCATCTTTTCCCCACTCAACTTTCCAAAAGTTTCTAGGGATTTATAGTCGTGAGTATATGTATGTGAGTATGTAATTTTTATACCTCTTAGCTCTGAATTTAATCAATTCAATTCAAGAAGGTACATATTAACTTAACTACCCAGTTTCACCCCCTATATGGTAGAATTTTTAAAATTCCCTACTTATTGCACACTTACATAACATAGATGTTTAATGTTAACCTATATTTTATAGTAAAAGCAATGTCTAAATAGATATTCCAAAATAAATATAAATATACTTTAATGTAGTGAGAAGTAGCGTGGTTCGTGATAGATGCGATGTGAAAGATTGTGTTTTAATTAGGAAACAACAGGGAATGTTAAGATGTTTGTGGCACATGGAGAGGATGGATGAGAGTAACTAGTGAAAGAGATAATTAGAGGCAATGTAGATGGTAATTTCAGAAGAGGACAACCACGGGTGGACACATTTAGATTGTATATGAAATATGCTCAAAAAGGCAGGCGTTGGAAATGAGAACAAAATAATATTTATAAATAAAATAAATCTCGAAAACTTTGCAAGGATTGTACAAAGTGGCAATCGTTAGTTTCTGTCTACCCCACTGGTAACTGCCAGTGTGAGTATATGTTCGTATGTTTAATTTAACTTGTTATTGTCCGGATGATAGTATGTTGGTGAAAGAGATTTATAGAGCTAGTATGAAAGGTAATGTGAGTAAAGGGAACAAATTTAAAGATTGCTGGATGTAAACCAAGCTAGAGAGATTTCCCAGGATCGTACAAAGTGGCGATCGATAGTCTCTGCCTACCCCAATGGTAGCTAAAATCATGAGTATATATGTATTAATGAGATATTATCATATGTAAACCGATTTTGCAAATAAAGGAGGTAAATGTCACATGGTCGGTGTTTGCAGCGAATGCGCGTACTTCATTGGAGAGGAGATGGGGCCGCCGGGAGCGCGTCGCGTGCTGTGTGGTCTGTGCTGCCAGCCGCGCAGCCCCACCGGTATGCTTTCATCACCATGTTTTTATTACACATACATACATATTTTCACGGTTATAATTCCCTAGAAGGGGTAGCCAGAGCCAAGCAATTATAAATTCCACAGCCACTTTTGGAAGTTGAGTGGGGAAAAGGCGGTAAAATGAAGGTTTTTGTTGGGTTGGTGATGGGTCTGAAACCGCATCGCCCAAAAATCCAATTAAAAGTCCAGAAACCCTTAGTCGCCTCCTACGACACCCGTGCGTGGGTAGAAACGGGTAGCGACATTCTAAGCCGGCACTACGCGGCTACACTACTACACTACACTATACTACACTAGTACATAAACATAAAACATAAACGCCCAAGTAACATTTTTGGTTTTAAAAAGGTATTGAAAAGGTTCTAAAACCTTTGTATGGAAATCTCAATGTAAGTCTTAAAAGGCTCAATGACGTTATGTTAACCTTATATTAACCTCCTTAGTGCAAAAAGGGCCCACGTTTAAGAACCTATCTGAGAGCTACAGCAAAACCTATAGCTCAAATCGATAACCTTTTGAACTAACTACGCAGAACCTAAATATAACCTTCACAACCTTAATTTAACATTATTATAACCTTGGATGGCAGCTTTTTAGTTCTAAATTTGTCCTGTATCTAACTCTATTATAACTTGAAAGATATTTGATGGATATGGATAATGCATTTCGAAGACTTTTAGTTTTAAAATCATTGGTATATAATAATATAATAATGGCGTCATTACCTGTCACTTTACAAGTTTCAAAATGGCTAACTTGTAAGTGTTGTATTCATATAAAGTAATAAGTAAGTAGTTTTGCTGGAGTCAGTAAAATGAAAAGATAGTGCAACTGGCACTTTATCGTGATACTTTAGGATCATAGTGCTGTATACTTGACGGGCCTTACATAAATTATAAATTTAAATATATTTTAATTAAAAAATATATATAAAATTTTATGTTTGGTAGGAAATAAAATTAGAAATAAAAGTACTTGATTTTATAATAAAACATATATTTGGAATAGTATAGCGCACGCCACTGAATTTGGCTGTAATGAATTAAAATTTATCTATTTGCTTATTTTTATTTTTTTTCAGTGAATAAATATGGCGGGTTTAGAAAATTACTTAAAACCATTAAAATTTACCTATTCAGAACTACATAAAAACTAAAGGTTATGTTGCGGAGCTACTTAAAACTACAAGGCTGTTTTCGTAGCCATAAGGTTACCGCCAGGAGTAGTTTAAGACTCAACAGTCGCGAAAACAACCGCTGAGCACAGTTACTTGCTTTTAACTCCTGGTTGTAGGAGGACGTGCGTTTGACGGTTTGACAAGAGTGCGGAACTGACAGCAACAGGCTGCTCTTAACCTCCTGAGACCCAGACAAATTTATTTACAAAATGTTAAAATAAATTACTATATTCTGAAAAGTTGTTAATCTGTGGTCCAAAAAAAATTTAAAAAAAAATTTCCCCTTCCCCCCTTCCCACTTATGGTATGTACTCATATGAGGACGCCAGGCGTCGGGTCCCATATGAGGACATAAATAGTTCTCCTAAAGTTATGAAAATTTGGACTTGAGTCAAATAAAACACTATGATTAGCATCAAATTGCTCTTATTTCGTAAATTAGAGTTATTTACCACAAAAATAAACCTTAAAAAACTAATATTTTTACCTTATAACTAAATCACATAAATCAGTCATTTTTGTACGATTAAATACTTCGTAGAAAATCGTATTGAGATCACGAAAAAATAAACAAATGTACATTCAAATAATTGGCTCTGAAACACAAAACAAATTCTATAAAATAATAGGAACTTTACTTATGAAATATTTGGAAGCAATTGCGATTCAAAGTGTTATACTCATCTATACTCATATCAACGGTACGTTCTTGTTTATGACACCCTTCTAGTACACGATCCAAAAGTGGGCGAAACTTTCAGATTTTAGAATTTTTCTTCTCTTCAGAGCTCAAATCATCATCGTAAACTACCTTCAATGAAGATCGGATTTTAAAAAATCTATCTCTATTCATTGCCTTCACGATAATTGGAATGCGCAATTTGTTACTCCAATACATGCGTATTTTAAATTATCGCAGACATGACATGATGAAATTCAAACCAATAAATATTTTGAGCTCTTTCAAAGTAAGGTCGAGTGTATATCCGGTACGTGACAAAGCGGTTCTGTTGTTGCAGTGACCATTTTATCCAGAATGTCGTCGTCTATATATTCTTTTATAAAATCAACTGGTTTCCATTTTGACCGATCACAAGGCAGATATGCTGGTTGCTGTATACCTTTATTATTTGGCTTGAATGAGACTCCTGACCAGTTTTTCTGATGTAAAATACCAATTCGCCTGGACTGCTGGACACCACGACCACGTTGGCGCACACATCTTATGGGAGCATGCCCTCGACCTCGAGATATGGCTACCGATACGGAACTTCCCCGCCCCCCTCCGCGTCCTCTTCCTCTCCCCCGTCCTCTTCCTCTTAAAATTACTCTTCCTCGGCCTCCAACAGTAGCTCCAGGTATATGCGAAGGAGTACTTGAGCTTGCTGTTTCTTCGTCACTGGAAGAAACAACAAGCTCTTGAATTGGTATAGTGTCGCTTCTATTTTCATCGCCGTCCAAACTGGAATCTCCACTAGAATGTGTTGGTGGAACCAGTTCATCTTCGCTGTCTGATAATGGTTCACCGTCAGATTCATTCAGCCAATTTATAATTTCATCTTCTTTCAACCCTAAAAAAATATAAGTTTTTAGAACGAGTGTCATCGTATGAGGACGTAAATATACACCGAGAATTGTAGTTAAGAACGAGAGTGATCATATAAGGACATAGAAAAAAAAAGTTATCCCAAAAAGCTAAATTTGATTATTTATGCGAAATATTGGTATACAAATTTAGTTACATATTACCTCTAGCTGTTTTGTACAAAAAAACAACAAAATAATATAAAATTGTAAGGATTTTTTAAGATAAAAAACATGAAAACTCACCGCGCGGCATGATGGCTCCTTTCGTCTATAGTCTAAACGTCGCCATTACAAAATGGCGTTCAGAAAACATATAAAATACATATATTCAAGTATGGCAACACTTCGTTCGTGCACCAGACAGCGCGAAATTCAAATATGTGCATAGGGGTTGGTTCTGCTTTTTTTCAAAGTCTATGTCATCGTGTGAGGTCACAGGGTCTCAGGAGGTTAAAATAATAATCTCCAGATAAACCGCCATCATCGCAATTATCTGATTTACTGTTTTGTTGTTCCTTAAATACTTCAGACGATGATGTGTGATCTGTGTTTGAAACTGAAGGGATTTCAGGAATTTGTGCATCTTTAACGGTGTCAATAATCTGTAAAAAATAGTTAAAATTTAACATCCGAACAGCTTATTTTCAATCCATAAAGCCCCATGTTAAGATGAGCCAAATTTCTTCGTCTTTGTATATTTATAAGTGCTTTTACAGATCTGTGACCCCACGGTTGCTGATAGCGATTGCCGACGGTCGCCAACCTGTAAGAGCCCTAAGTACTTCAGTAGTCTTTACCAGTCACCGTTTACAGTTGTTCTTCTCAGAATAACATTTTATTTAATACCCGTATAGTAAAGGAAGATAATTAAAATAAACACTTTTAAAAGAATAAAAACTTACCGATGTTTCCATTATTGGCAAAAAAAAAATACGCACTTTACGTTTTAAATTTCCACTTCGTCTTTTTGACATCACCCTGTTTCAGTTCATCTTGCTAGACAATGTAATGCTTTTAACATACATACATACATACATATGCTCACGGCTATATTTCCCTAGAAGGGGTAACCAGAGCTAAGGAATTATAAATTCCTCAGTCACTTTTGGAAGTTGCGTGGGGAAAAGATGGTAAAAATAAAGGTTTTTGGTGATGGGTCTCCAACCGCATCGCCCAAAAATCCAATAAAAAGCCCCAATACCCTTAGTCGCCTCTTACGACACCCGTGAGTATAAAGGGGTAGCGACATTCTAAGCCGGCACTACACGGCAATGCTTTTAAGTTGCAGAAATAACTGATCTCTTTTGAGTATGCCTCTAAAGCTTAAAAAAAATCTAAAAGGACTTAAATCATGCCTTTAGCTCATAGTCAGTGACTTAATGGTTTAAGTTCCAACCGCGCAGTCCTTATTTGTTTGCCAAGACAACTCTCATACAACCTAAAGGTTACAGATAGGTATTAAAAATTACTTATAAGTTATTTCAACATTCCATAACTTTAAGGTTATATCAAAGTAAAAAATTCAACCTTATGCTCTCACTTTAGCATAATGCAAGCTTGTTTAGAACTTAATCAGGAGTCTACGATAACTTTATGATCCTAGGACTATATGCTCTTGAATTAAAAGTTAAAATAACGTTAATTTAAACTCTTATAAGCGGCTCCAAGGTTGTATTGATAAACAATTAGTTTTAGGACTTATTAATCATTCTCAAGTACTCAATATGACTAGATAGCAAAGAATTAATTAACTTTTTACGACCCTTTTAAAACCTTAAGGATTTTTTTACAACCTAGGCCCGAAAAAAATGTTACTTGGGCGTTCACGCTGTTTATCCCCGAAGGGGTTGGCAGAGGAACCAATACTTCTGAATTCGCATGACAACGCCTTCTAGTGTCCAGAAAAGGTACCCACGTTTTGCTAGGACAGTGTACTCACGTGATAGGGGGCAGGCCTGTCGCCGTTTTGTACGAATACAATGTCACATCCTCACCCTGCCTCAAGATGCTTTCCCTCACCGTTAACAAACATGATAAATTAACCACCAAATGAACCCAACTGGTGTAAGCCCGACCCGGGATTTGAACTCACGCCCTAATTTTTCGGATGGGTGTTCTACCCATTGGACTTGGTTTTCATAAAGATTCAGGATTAGTAGCAGCTGGTCCTGTGGCCTGTGCGGCTTCACCATGACTTCATGTGTGCCGGCAGCTGAGGGCCGCCCTAGCGGGACAAACGGGTGTACCAAAGCTAAATCAGATAGAGAGAGAAAGGAGCCCTAACAAGGTGACCAAGTGGGAGCTTATGACAGTGCGCTCTATCGACTTCAGGAGGCCTATGCCAGTGGTAGGCCAAGAAGATCCTAATTAAGGGTTTTTAGACCTCTTAGTTGGACAGTGACGTCGATATCTAGAGTGGCCTTTGAGGCATTTAAAGCGTGGGTGATAGGTAGTGGATTGGGGTGATCGGGAATCCTATCAAAGTATTTTCGTGAGATTTCTCTGAAGTGATCCTTGATTTTCGCAAGTTCTTGGTCTCTGTGGAGATCACAGTTCCTAACATACCAAGGCGCCCCTACCGCCTTGCGCATGAACCTATTTTGTATCACCTGGAGGCGGTGAATCAGATCTTCTCTGGCTAGTGCGAACGGAACACTGCCGTAATAGAGGACTGGCCATATACATAGTTTGTTTAGTGTGTGTATCGTTGAAATAACTTCCTCTTCACAGCCCATATACGTCCCCACCAAGGGTCTCAAGTCTACCATATAAAGGGTGATTTGGCCTTAGTCCACCATGCTGGGAAATAAATCCCTACGAGCAAAAATCATTGATGAGAGCCCATTCACGCCTATTCTATTGCGTATGTAATTGATGTGGTGGTGCCATGTGAGCTGGGTATCAAGGGCAATATTATTAAACATCATTAAGTTTAAAGCGTTAGAGGATTTTATTAAGACACATATATTTTTAAATATATTCTGTTTCAGATCTGACTCCGGGCTACGAGCCGTCGCATCCCCGCTCCAAGCACACTTTAGTAGCCAAACGTAAGTTGGCATATTTAAGTAGACATCAAAATACTTTATTATAAAACTGGTAAAAAGTATCTACTTTAACAATGAGTGCAAATAAGGACAGGTGTTGTTCAAAAACTTTTGTCACTTTTTCGAGAATATTTAGTGTAGATAATATGTATTTATACATGTAAGGTCAATCAACGTGACCCTCAGAAACACATTAACTTTTTAAGCGAAAAAGCGTTAAATAAGAAGAGTGTAATATAAAATCAAAAAATGTATTAGGCACCTTAGGGTTTTTTGGAGCTTTCTACGTTGAGCGGTGCACCAGGAGACTCATCACCAACCATTCTTAATTTTACCATCTTTTCCCCACTCAGTTTCTGCGGAAACACATTTATGATTTCAGTGTCAGGCAGTGGCGGCGGCGGGGTGCTGCAGGGCCGGGGCCGGCGCGGCGCCTCTCTGCGGTTGTACGCCAAACTAGGTAACACTTTTAAATTTATATTTTTTAAATCATTAAGAATAGAATAGAATCATCATTTATTTGCCAGAATAAGAGTAAATAGAGATATCAGCAGTTATAAAAGTGTCCTTGCTTATTCTACTAACAAGATTTGCGTGCAAATATTTACATCAAAATTTTCTTCATATAGAAAGATAATTTGAAAAAAATAATACATTATAGCACCATAGACCATTTCCATATTATTATTCACAGTCTTAGTTTTATTTTATATTTTATATGTCAAATTTTTATTATAAAACAACGTAAAACAAAGCGACATGATAGTCCAGTGGGTAGAACACCCGCCCGAAAAACAGAAGGGCGTGAGTTCCAATCCTGGGACGGGCCTACACCAATTTGTCTTTTCTAAAGTCATATGTGTGGTTAATTTATCATGGTTGCTAACGGTGAGGGAAAACATCGTGAGGAAACCCACATGGCTGAGTTGTACTTAGTCATGTGACAGTGTATTCGTACAAAACGGCGATAGGCTTGCCCCCTATCACGTGAGTACACTGTCTAAGCAAAACGTGGGTACCTTCTCTGGAAACTAGATGGCGCTTGCCATGTGAGTTCAGGAGTATTGGTACCTCTGCCAACCCCTTCGGGGATAAACGGCGTGAACGTTTATGTTATGTTATGTTTATGTTTTTATGTAAAACAAACATTATTTTTTATTCATTAATTAATAATGTCAAAGTTTATAATATAATTCAGTCAATCCCTTTCAATCCATGAATACATTTTATTGTTGATATAATATTTTATTATTATTTGTACATTTTATTAACTAAGAAATTGTGTAAAGATAATTTAAATTTTGTAACTTATTAAATATTGTGATTGCCATAGAATAGCAATAGCGGGAAAATACTACTAGTCGCCTTTTTGGAATTTACCTTCGTGCCTTTTACTATAGGTAACGACTGCATCTGAGTGTTTAACAAACAAATTTGGATGTTTTTTTACAAACAGGCACATTAAAATATGTATAAACACGGTACGTGTAAAATGTCAAAAGATTTAAACAAAGGTTTACACGAATCATCATAATTTCCTTCAGCTATAGCTCTCATGCATTTTTTTTGTGCTATTAGTATTCTGTTTACATCTACTGAATTGATCGATAGTATTATTCCGTACCGGATAATACTTGATACGCAGCCATGGTATGCAAGCAGAGCACTTTTTTCTGATGTTCTTTGCTTTAGTCGTTTAAGGACATATATGAAGCTATCTATTTTACCCAACAACTTTTCAATGTGCGGTTTCCAACTGCACAATTTATCTTAAGTAAAACCTAGGAGAACCGTTTCATTTACCTCAATTATTTTAATGTTGTCACATTCTATATTGATATGTATTGGATCTTTATTTCGAGTATGGAATTGTATGTAAATCGTTTTATTCATGTTGAGCTTCAAATTTTTACACGTTAAAGAATTATTTACGAGTCTTAAATTATTGTTTGCTTCATCGTCTAGTTCGATGGGATGAGTTTAAAACAAGTGCGGTATCATCTGCATATGATATGCTTTTACAATCATTAATATAAATTTAAGAACGAAAGCGGTCCCAATATGCTGCCTTGGGGCACACCATATGGATTCATTCTTTCTACATGTCTATTAAACTTTTTAGTTAAACAAGCATATTATTTAATTATTTTGTTTAAGGTCATCTTGCTTTTGATACCAATACCCAATCAATTTAAAAATAAATATCATTTATGAAATACTGCCCAAACCAGAGCAGAGTTCACGGTGTTAAGAGAAACATCATTACCATAACATAAAACATATCAACACAGTATCCTTACTCTAAAAAACGGTATTGAGAATACTATCGCTCGATTTCTGAATAGCGAATTCAAGTTGAGAACAACTTAAGTATCGTTTTGTCTCATTCAGTTGTTAAGATTTTAATGCGACAGAACGATACTTAAGTTGTTCTCAGCTGGAATTATCAATTCAGAAATCGGGCGTAAGAAATCGCAGTCACTTCTCAATAATTACTATTTTTCGTTTTATAATTTCAAGAGAAAGCTGACCTGTTAAATTATAAATGATGAATAAATTACCTTTCCGAACAGATCGTTCAGAGCCCCTATCTGCCCACCGCAGCCACGAAGAGATACGGCACGACGTGAGGTCGTTGGCGAGCGCGGGCGTGGAGGAGGGCGCTCGCGTGCTGTCCGCGCCCAGCGTCATCGAGGAGGTGCTGCATCGCAGAGATTGGGAGAGGTCTAGCAAAGATCTCACTGTGCGATCGCCGCTTTGTAGTAAGTCTTTCAAATTATAGGCCATTACGAATTTTTGGATAGTTTTTGGAATGACAATAACTATCTGAGGTGTGTGCTGTGTAGTGTCGACTTAGAGTAGCACTACCCTATTTCTTCCGGGACTATTATCTCTTTTGGGCGATGCGGTTGGAGACCCATTACCAACAATCTTTATTTTACCATCTTTTCCCCACTCCACTTTCCAAAGGTGGCTGAGGAATTTCTAATTCTCTGGCTACCCCTTCTAGGGATTTGTAGCCGTGAGTATATGTATGTATCTGAGGTGTAGGCTTCAGATAGCATTGCTCTATCGATTAGCATGGCTTTCAACTTAATTGTTAAGCAATTGGTGCCACCTCGTTACAAATTAGTTTTACCTTAGTACTTTTACTTTTCTAGTACCAAAATATTGATGTTGGGGTTACACCCATTAGTTCAAATATTTAATTTATCTGTATAAAATAAATGAAAGATCTAATTAAAAAAAACTTGAAGTTAATTGCTATGGATAGTGTATTTAAATGTTGCTAAACACATAACTGACCCGCAAATTTATCTAATAGGTCAATGCATTATATGACAAATTAGAATAGATACAAAAAGGACTTTTGTTTTTTAATGGTTGAGAGCCCTGGCTGTTTATTGAGAATAGTAGTTAGATTGCGTGTAGTATACTTAATTCACCTGAGTTAATTCACCTAGTCGAATTACATATACTATTCATAAATTTTATTCACCTAGGTGCATTAAGTATACAAGAAATAAACTTTATTCACCTAATTCACCTAGGTGCTTTAAATGCACTTATAGTAAACTTTATTCACCCAATGATATTTAAACTGTCATCGCACGAATAATTATGTTGAAGGGTGGCATACAACACTGAGCAAATATATAAAAAAATACAATCGCAATCTATTAGACGTGATTGTTGCGTTCAAAAAGGATGCGAATTCAAAACGTAAAGCAAGACAACGCAAATCTGACACGAAAATTAATGACTAGATAATTTGCGAATATCAGTTACGCCTTTTAGATGGCCAAATAACAGTGGGTCATTTTTTAGAGATGGTTCGTTAAATAATTTCATTTATAATATAATTTTTCAATTCTAGAAAACGATTGTGTTACGGTATGGTTTTTTTTATTTAACAAATAACTCACTTGGAGCCAATGTGGAAGGTAATGTGAGTAGAGGACGACCACGGAGGACACACCTGGACCAAATAGAGAGTGTGCTCAAAAAGGCCGGCGTCCGAAGTATGCAGAATATCATAACATAATGTATGAAAAGATTGATGAATGTAAACGAAGCTAGAGAGATTTGCCAGGATCGTACAAAGTGGCGATCAATAGTCTCTGCCTACCCCAATGTATGTAAATTACTCACTTCGCTTCTTCTTTGAAATTTTGTTAACATTATGAATCACAATCACATCACATACCTTACAACGTGAGCCTGCGTTAGGGATATTTCTTATGATCCTATGAAATCCTAGTACTTGCCTAGTAATAAGAATTTTGATTAAAATTAGCAACATTTTGCATAACTAATCTAAGTGTTTTTACCTCTTGATGATTTTAACCACGCGAAAATTTTGCAAGTCCAAATACGGTATATGATTCCACGATATGTCCCGTCTATTATAATATATAATATTGTATACTTAATGTACCTAGGTGAATAAAATTTATGAATAGTATATATAATTCACCTAGGTGAATTAACTCAGGTGAATTAAGTATACTACACGTTAGATTGCAATCTTATTGAAGCGAAGCGAGCGAAGCGAGCGTACTCCTCCCAAACGGCTCAACTCAGAACCCTGAAATTTTGCATGGTTGTCAAGGACTATGTATAGATGGTTTATGTCAATTTTGATAAAAATCGGAGGAATAATCACCATTAAAAAAATATAATGTTAGTATATGGAAAAATTACGTAAACAATGCCAGCGCGTGAAAATAGAATCTATATTAATAATTTCGTCACGGGTTACGGTAGACTCGATCGAAACCTTACCTGAATAATAATACATAAAAAAATAATGATTTTGAGTCGACAACATCTACCCGCAAAATTCGGATTGTCGAGTATTTTGCTAAATTTTAATGGTGCTGATTGCTGACAAACAAATCTTAGTCGCCATATTGACTGTCAACCGATGACATAAACGTTCCGTTTCATAATGTTTTTCAATCGTTTTGCTAACGACAAGGAGGTTTCGATTGAGTCTACAATACTCCTTAACGAAATTATTATTATACTTCACGCGTTGATGTTTCTCGATAATATTGTTTTTGCCACTTTTGTATCCGCTGTAGTGCATCACCAAATTGTAGTGTAGACTTCCAAACTACAATAAGCCTATAGCAAGCAGGAACTTAGAACACGTTTGTTCGAATTCATGACTTATATCTATTCCAGTCAGTAATGACAGTTTCTGCCTCTCTATTTGTATTAATTTGTTCTGATTGTACTCATTATGCCGAAAATCGTATTGAAGTAGTCGAAGTATTTCATAAAATCTTTCATTGGTCGTGTATTTGTTTGTTGTTTCTCCTTGCATTTGGTAAATATTGTCACAATTCTGGCAAGTGGATGCAGCGAAGGGCTCTTCGTAACGATGGCAAATTTAGTATGTATGTCGGTATTCAGCCATACGCTAGGATACCCCTTATTGTTCGATAGGCCCCCTTAGGCCGCGCGCAGTAAGAGCTACCATGGGGTATCCTAGACTGTTGCCGTCTACCTAGGCAGTTTGTGCTGACTGAAGAAAAGAGTATCTATAATAATTATTAATAGATAAAATCAATGAACGAATCTAGACGAATCTATGCCTTGCTTACCTTTAATATTCCTTGAGAACAGATGACTACAAAAGTATACTTACTTACTTACTCACTTATACTCACTGCTTTAAATCCCTAGAAGGGGTAGCCAGAGCTAAGGATTTAGAAATTCCTCGGCCACTTTTGGAAAATTGAGTGGGGAAAAGATTGTGAAGTGATGGTTGTTGGTAATGGGTCTTTAAACGCATCGCCCAAAAATCCCTTGAAAGCCCTAATACCGTTAGTCGCCTCTTACGTACACCCATCGGTAGAAACGGGGTAGTGCTATTCTAAACCGACACTACACGGCGATCTACCTATTTTTGTACCTATATATATATATAGCTTCGCTCCTTTTATTGGCATCCGACGGTCCCATGCCAACCTAGTTTTAAACAACATTTTTAATCATAGTTGGCATCCATACATAGTTTCACATTTAATTTTCAGGTCAACATAATGTTCAAAACGCAACTAAAGCCAAGAAAAGCGACCTCGAACTTAAAACAGAAGTAACAGATTCCGACGCACCTAATACTATATCAGGTACTACTGAAACCCAGTTCTACATCGGCGACGGCACCAAACAAGATAAACACAGTTTGAACGAGACTCTCCGCAGTCACAGGAATGAGAATATGGTTCCTCGAACGAGCATGTCTCGAGGGGAACATCATGACTGCTCTGAAGATTTCAGAATGGTGTATCCAGCTTTATCCGTAGGTGAGTGCACTTAGTATCATTAAGTACATTTTTTTATAACTCTTGGGATATTTACAAATCAATTAAGGAAAGAAACCGGGGCATATACTCGTTGGTGTCGAAATCTTTCTTTCCTTAAATGATTAGTAAATAATCCCCTCATAAGGTATCATGCACAAACAAGTCTGATATTGGGATACTTCTTAAGTACATAATACATTTAAGGAGCATATCACAGATTTTATAATGTATCATCGTACAATTAAGTTGTCAAGTTATTTTCATTTGAGTGTTATCTGTATTGTGTATCTATGAAATATAGTAAAGTCGTATTGGTTTGTAAATAAAATTTCAATGCTCAGTTGATCCCAGTCCAATGGGTGCCTCACTGGGTGCTATTACTAGAATAACGGCTACATACATACATATACTCTCGGCTCATCACGGCTACGAGCTACATAAAAAGAAAAAGAAAAGAAAATATTTATTCGTTGCATACAAACTTAAAACACTTAAACACAAAAACAAACAACAATCACAGTAAATCCAGATAAAAATTAAAAAGTCTTGCAACGAAAGGGTTGCTAACTCAGCGTATTGTTGTGAGTGTAACCTCACAACACTGATTTTCAGTTAGCACCTGACAATAAAATGACATACGGTCTCATTCATAATACATAAACCCAAAACAAAATACTAATATAATAAACAGGAATTAATAAAATATAAGCATATAATTAGTCAAAATAAAGCATAGTATATTATAAAGATATAAATAAACCATAGACGAGACTGTATTCGCTATACCTACTCAGCTTAGGGGATAGGCGGTATTTAAGGTATAGGCAGTATTTGAAGGATAGGTGGTACTTAAGGCATAGGCGGTATTTAAGGGAAAGGCGGTTCTTTAGGGATATGCGGTACTTGAATTAAGGATCCAGAGCTGGAGAAAATAAAGCAAGGATTTTGTTGGACAAGCAGAAAACTTTTAAAACCTAAAACTGCCTCGAAACGCTGCAGAACGATGCGTCGGCAGAATCGCCCTGACTTTAAACTGGTAGCCACTTTTTGACCATTGCAGTTTTTATACAAGTAGTCAGGCATTTCATGCCAAACCACACCGAAAAGCAAAGTAGCGAGATGTAGTTGCCTACGTGCCTGCATTTTCAATAGCTTAGCATCGTCCAGGTACGGAGTGATATGGGAACAGGGAGGGACGCGGAAACAAAAACGTGCACATGCGTTTTGTACACGTTTGAACGACCAAGAATGCAGCTACCATGAACAACATCACAGTAATTCAACTTTGACAGTATCAACGATTCGCATAGTTGGACATTTGCGTGTCCAACTATCACACACACACACACACATCACTAAGATAATCGCGGATACTGTATAGGATCTTAAGGCGATAGAAACAATTGCTAACCACAGAAATAACATGGTTCTCGAATCGAAGTTCCTCACCCATAAGGAGGCCAAGATTTTTTGCTTCTACCACCTTTTCTATGGGTTGTCCACTAATAACTACACAATTGGTCGAAAGAACATCAATAGTTTTATGAATTTGACATTTAGTCCTAAGCACCATGTACTTGGACTTGCTGGGATTCAAGACAAGACAGTTTCTCTCAGACCATGCAACCACCTGCTCTTAATCCGAGTTAAGAGCATCAATCGTCTCCAAAGCCTTATTGGGATGTCCAGATGCGTATATTTGCAGATCATCCGCGTATATATGATATCTGCAGTTTTTGATGGTCTTTATTATGTCAGATGTATACATAATAAAAAGTATTGGTCCCAAAATAGACCCTTGAGGCACTCCTCTAGACAGCTGGGTTGTTGAAGAAGTTTTAATGCTGCCGTTTCTGTTACGCAACTCTACAAACTGCAACCTGTCTGAGAGATAACTATCAAACCAACGAATCACAGCAGTGCCAAATCCATAATAAGCCATCTTAGATAACAGAAGGGGCTTATGCAATCACTCAAATGCTCTGGAAAAGTCCAGCAAAGTTAAGATTGTACTTCTTCCTTTATTTTAGTCGATGAGAATATTGTCAACAACATCAAGTAAAGCTGATGCCGTTGACCGACCTTTGCGAAAACCAGATTGAAATTCGGGCAAAATCTGGGGGCACGGCAGTGCCCCTGCCAAGTCTCGAGCAAAACGGGCACGGCCGTACCATCTTTTCTCGAAGCGGTTCGCGGCTGTTTCGCCCCCCCTATATCTTCGACGTGGACAAAGCTAGGAGTTTAGGTTTTCGGTGAATAATAGTAGGCATTAGAACAAGCTTAAGTTCTAAATTACACGCCAAATGAATTAATAGTATAGGAGTTACGGTCGATCAAAGTTACACCATTTTGTCACTCACTGACTCACTGACAGATCATCAAAAATCTAAGGTACTTCTAGCAGACTTAGAAACTTCAAATTTTGCACCAAGATAGGTCATTAGCCACATATAAAGGAAAAATTATAAAAACATTAAAAAATTATATGCCATAGAAAACAATTTTATATTTGCGGTTTGGCAAGAACATTATGTATGGATTTTGACTGCATTGTTAACTTTGTTCGTTGTTCAAGTACCTATTCAATTGGATGAATACATACATAGAATAGAAAAGAATAATATAAATGTAATACATAGACTATCATTAATACAAATTAATACATAAAGTTCATTAAATTAATAAAGCTAAAACTCCATTGTATTGCGATAAATATTGTATGAGCGCTCGATAGATGGCGTTGTACCTGTCTGAATCGCTCTATGGTGTAAGTAGTACTTCAAAATAATTCGATAATATTCATTTGATACATCTGTCAATGAAAACCCATTTCGAAACTAAAAAAGATTGTAGTGATAATTGATATTCGGAGAACTTTACGTGTTATTTAGTTTAGTTTAGTTATAGTTTGTAAGTTAGTAGATATATATTTATTTAGTTAGTTTAGTTCTATTTAGTTTGCATATATATATATATAAGTTTAAGCCCTATTGTTATAGAAGTAATTGTAAATATAGTGTAATGGAACGTGAAATATTGTACATAAATGGCGACCTTTGTCCACACAGAGTCATCTCTATTCCTGGAGATGGGTCGTGTTTATTTCATTCGTTGTCATACAGCATGTATGGGAGTTTTCAGTCGTCAAACGATAAGGGAATTTTAGTAGTATCAAAGCTCAGGAGACAGCAATAGCTGAATATAATCGACTCCGAAGTATATATCGCCCAGACTTGTCTACCTTAGAAGTAACGAAGCCTCAGAGAAGAAACAAAAGAGATAGAGACAGAGAATGGGTTCTAAGCAAAGCAGTAGCTGACGTCCAAGAAATTGTGAGGTCACCTAAAAGTAAAAGAAAGAAATACACTTACAAGAAATAAATGAGATCCCACCAAAAACATTAAATGTAAAAAAATGCCAAGTCTCTCGATGCAGTCTTTCCATCGTAAAAAGTTTTGAGATCTCATAGAAGCCAAGTCCTATTCAAAATATTTCGTAGTTATAAATCAACATTTAGTAATTGTATCAATAGTTTTCTTTATATTATAATTATAGTGACTTGGCAATGAGCACAAATTAAAAGCTGCTTGCTGCCTGGAATTATGTGCAAATGTTACTGACGAGACCAGTGATCAGATTATTTGTTATGTGTGAATCATGATGGTCACTACCGACTACATTCTCCAATACAATAATTAAGAATACCTTACGGGCCATCGCTTTATGAAAGTAAATGAATCGAGAGTGCACTAAGACTGACTGCCGTTGCCGAAATTCGGTTGGGACGACACGGATAAACCAACAGAAAATTAATTTTGTGATATTAATGTTTACGCATGCGGTGTGTGTAACTTTAAACTCCTCCAAATATGCCGTTTTATTTGTTTCTTCTTGTGCTCATTGCCAAGTCACTATAATTATAATATAAAGAAAACTATTGATACAATTACTAAATGTTGATTTATAACTACGAAATATTTTGAATAGGACTTGGCTTCTATGAGATCTCAAAACTTTTTACGATGGAAAGACTGCATCGAGAGACTTGGCATTTTTTTACATTTAATGTTTTTGGTGGGATATCATTTTCTTCCAAGTACTGAGTGAGTTGTTCGCACACACCCCGTTCTTTTATCGTTCAATTCTATTATCTTGGAAGTGCAAGGAAGGATACTTATAGCACGAAGGTCGGAAACATGCATGGGATTCGGCTTTTTAGGTAATGGTGCTATCTTTGCAATTTTCCAGATTGATGGAAACGCATTGGTCGTTATACTTTTGTTCACAATGGCAGTCAGGGCGTCTAAAGAAGTCGGTAATATTAAAAGTAACATTTCAATGTCAGGGTGTCTAAAGAAGTCGGTAATGTTAAAAGTAACATTTCAATGTTAATGTTGTCCAGTCCTTTAGCCTTTGTTTTGATGCTAGTAAGAACTTTAATTATTTTGTCACTAGTAACCGTGTTTAGGCTAAAAGTGGCCTTGCCATAGCGGTGAAACTCAAAGAAAGTCAAGTCCGATAGACTAACTTCATTTGTACCAGGTATATTACTAAAATGTTTATTAATATCTTCTGGGTTATTAAAATGTTGTTGTAGATCTGGACGCTTGTCTGGAAGGACAATTTGCCTCTTTTTCCAAAGAGACCTAGAATCATCTGCATTGTTGTTTATTGCATGTTTAAAATATGCATTTTTTTCGTTATAAATAGCACTAACAGATACATACATACATACACTCACGGCTATAAATCCCTAGAAGGGGTAGCCAGAGCTAGGGAATTAGAAATTCCTCAGCCACTTTTGGAAGTTGCGTGGGGAAAAGATGGTAAAATAAAGGTTGTCGGTGATGGGTCTCCAACCGCACCGCCCGACCAATTAATTTAAAACCCCAATGCTCTTAGCCACCTTTTACGAACACCTATATTCCGAGGTATTCCAAGCCGCACAAACAACACAGCTAAGAGCTAAAACTACAATAATCCTTAGAGCCGGCCGACTACGAGAGCAGCGCGTGCTACCTGTCTGAGGGCGAGCGCGGGGGCGACGTTGTCCGCGGGGCGGGCGCGGCGGGGCGGGGCCGGCTGGCCAGCGACGGGGACATACTGGGCAGCGCGCACAGACCCGAGTCCGGCGCGTTCTCAGGTTTTATATGCACAAACTATTACTATCATCATTATATACTACACCTGGCGCTGACTGAAAATCAGTAGGTAAAACTCACAACGATAATGCTGAGTCAGACGCCATTTTGTTGCATTCGCTCATAGTTTAATTTTCATTGTTTTTATGGTTCATTGTTTAATTTTTAATTGTGATGTATTTAATGTTGTTTTAATGCAATTTGTTTACATATACGTGTGTGATTAACAACAAATTAACTTTTTTCTTTCTTCTTTAAATCCTATTAATATTATAAATGTAAAAAAAATTGATGTTTAGATGTTTGTGTGATTGAGGTAAAAAGGCTTCTCAACTACATAATGTATATATAAATGAAATTTGGCAGAAAGCTAGATAATAATCCAAATTATAACAAAGGATACTTTTTCTCCTGGTTTTTTTTACCAATAAATATTTACGCTTACTTTACTGCTTTACCAATAAAATACTACGTGTGTACTTAGAAGACTGTAGTTTATTATGTAGCCCAAATCATAAACAAGTAATCTCATTTTTCTACGTATGTGAAAATTAATGTAGAGAAAGTGCATAATTACTGGTGAACGAAATAAAGCCGTGGGTTTTTGGGCAATGTGCCACAGGACCCATAACTGACAATTTATTTAACTTTCTCTCTTTAATCAACTTTCAGCAGTGGCTTAATTCGAATGAAGTGCCTACTAAAATATTTTCCATCATATTTTTCCAGAGAGCGCAATCGAGTTAGAAGCACGTCCCCTGACGGTCGGAAGAGAGACCGCCATATGAAGAGCACGTGCCTCTTCCAGAAAGCGATTGAGAGTTGATGGGACCCATCGCGTCGCTTCAAAATTAACATCGTCTAAAATTAAATAAAGGTGCTCCTTCACCGGGAGCATTCGCGTGTAATGTAACGTTACAGATTTGAGCATTTGAGCATTAGTGAAGGAGGAGAACCGAGCATTACAATGCGCACCTTGTAATGATAGATATATGATTACATTACACGTGAATGCTTCTCAGTCAGAGGGTATTATTGTAATGTAATGTAATGCTCAAAAACAAATTTATAATGTTACAGTACACCTGAATGCTCCTGGTGAGGGAGCACCTTAACAATAGACATTTACTGTTGAATATACTCCAATATTTTCATAATGAGAGAATAACCTGAACCTTGATCGTCTGAGCATCTTGTGTGTGACTCATCACCTTCTTAAAACTTGCATGAGATTAACTACGGCTTTTTTCCTAAATATGCAATGCTGAAAGTTAAATCTAGTATTGTTTAGTCAATTTTAATGTCTATTAAATTATTATGCGTTGAACTATTTGTTGTGCGAATTAAATTAAAGATTACAAAATTATGTTGCTTTTATTTATACATACATCCATATTCTCACGGCTATAAATCTCAAAAAGGGGTAGCCAGAGCTTTAGAGCTAGAAGCTCCTCAGCCACATTTGGAAATTGCGCAGGGACAAGATGGTAGAAATAAAGTATATTTAGTGATGGGTCTCCAACCGCATCACCCAAAAACCACATAAAAAAGCCCCCTACCCTTAGTTGCCTCTTTCGACACCCGTGGGTAGAAAGAGGTAGTGACATGCTAAGCCGGCACTACACGAATCTTATTTATGTTTTATTTAATTACTAGAACATTTGATCGTCTATGCAATACGAGAAAAGCTACAAAAAAATCCCGGATTATTAGTAATGGATCGGCCATTACTAACAACTTTGCATGACTTCGCAACCACATGACGCCGAGACGCGAGAGCGACGTCCTCGTAGCGTTCTCTCGGATCCCGACGACCCGGTCACCAATGAGCTTAACGTCCGATTTTGAATTGAGTATTCCAGATGAGAACAACTTAAGAATCGTTCTGTCGCATTGAAATCTTTACAACTGAATGAGACAAAACGATACTTAAGTTGTTCTCAGCTTGAATACTCAATTCAGAAATCGGGCGTAAGTCTTCAGAGGCCACTCGCTGGCAAAGAACATTCAACTCCAGACATTGAACTCGCCAGTGAGGACCCAGAACCCCAAATTAGTACTGCCCTTGCCAGCCAACGCTTGTTGCATAGGTATCCAGAGAGTCATTAGCGCAAATCAAGCAATCATAATTCAAGCTGAAACTCAAAAGTTCACGCAGTATATACTCGAAGGGGTTGGCAAAGTTACTAATACTTCTGAACATCACCTGACATTGTCACCTGGTGTTCAGAGTACCTACGTTTTGCTTGGACAGTGTAATCACGTGATAGGAGGTAGGCCTATCGCCGTTTTGGTTACATGACTCACGATGTTTTCCCTCACCGTTAACAACCACCATAAATTAGTGTTGGTGCGACCCGGAACCCTTATCGTCTGCACATTATGCGGTGTTCTACCCACTGAGATATCAGATAGATAGGACCAGCAGCAAGCCATCAGGTAAAAAAAATAATATAAAAAAACTTCTTCGCCAGGACTATGACAGATCGTAAAAACTGTGATAATTTCTTAACACGATTACTGTTTACCCCTACCTTCAGTTACTGTTGATCAAGCTATTTCCCATCAGGGTACGAAGGTGGTATCATGTATTATTTGGATGTTAGTTTTAATGAAACAACACAGTCTACACAACACTTATTTATTTATTTTTATTGTATCCATATTGGTACACCTAAAGACAACACAAATATATTTAATATTTTATAATAACGCAAATTGCAAAGTACGTATTAAGTTCAGATAACTTCTGCGTTTTACACGATTATGCACTATTCGATATAAAACTTAAATCTGACTGCACATGTCTCATCTAAGTATATTGTTAAAAATATTATAATTTTATTAGAGTTACGGTAGTAAAGTTGTATACTCTTGGTAGACATACACATACATACATATACTCACGGCTATAAATCCCTAGAAGGGGTAGCCAGAACTAAGGAATTCGAAATTCCTCAGCCACGTTTGGAAAGTTGAGTGGGGTAAAGATAGTAAAATAAAGGTTTTTGGTGATGGGTCTCCAACCGCATCGCCCAAAAATCCCTTAAAAGCCCCAACACCGTTAGTCGCCTCTTACGTACACCCACCGGAAGAAATGGCGTAGTGCTATTCTAAGCCGATACTACACAGCAAACACACTTCTTTGTAGAATATTACAATTATACTATAACATGCTGTCGAATGCTTTGTTCTTTGATCAGCTCAATTTACGTTAAATAAGATTTAACTGGTCACGTTTAGAAAAATGGTAATAGATGGACATGGACAGCCATTTGCTAAGTATAATATTTTAAGACAGCAGTCAGATTGAATAAGTTATGTTGCTAATATAATATATATGAACTGACCAGTTTTGCTGATTTTTCTAAACCTACAAATATGGAAAGCTGATATTTTGGACCAAAATCATCTTCAGCCAATTGACGTTCACTGCTGGACATATTCCTCTTTTAAAGATTTCCACAACGACCGGTCCTGTGCTGCCCTCAACGATAGGCTTTCCAAAGCTACATTTTCTCTTTAGAACTCAATCATAATCATTGCGGATTTTAATAAAGTCAGAATATAAAACTCTAAGCAATAAGAAACTCGTTTTTACATTTTCTCTAATATAAAATCATACAATTTTGCGCTTTAATTGTTTTTCCACTTGTTAATATTATTATCTATTCTAACCCATGGCAGGATAAGATTATTCGTCACAAAAACAATAACTTTAGGTAGGATTAATATGCAAGAAACGATGATTTCTAGTTTAATACAGAATTCTACACATTCAGGCACATTTTTGGCATATTTTCGTAAAAAGCTACATACAACTAGTAACGTAGATATAATATAAATTTATCGTTGTGAGATATATACTGATATTTATTTCATGTTTATTTTTTAAAAGTGTAAAATGCATATTCAATATCTCTTAATATTAATATATTTAAGGTAGTAATATCTTTACAATTTATATTATAACAATATTTTCTTAATTTCGGCAGTAATTTCAAGTTGGACCATGAATGAGGTTTTATAGTTCTTATTACTTTGGATATAAAATAATATTTATTTATTTACTCTAAGACATTCAAGAAAATAAATTAACGCGGGTAGTACCATTTATATTATTACAAGAAAGATGCAATATCATAAACTGTGAATTATAGGGCAAATAGTCTCTGAATAGAATAAATTATTTCATTTCAAAATTCTATCAGTAAAAGACAGATAAAAAATAAAAGGTAGGCTTCAGTGTATACAGTGTTCGTACATCCGTGTGCATAGTACTACTGTTAGAATAAATCTTAAAAAAATATTACACCTATCAAATATGAATTACTTAATAATAATATATTATTTAATATTCATAAAAAGTTCTGTTACTGTTTTATAAACAGACCCTTGAAGTTTTCAATTAAGTAGGAAATGAGGACTAAGAAGAAGCTTCTTTAAGCTAGTAAGATATTATATGTGAAGATTTTAAATGACTAAAAGTTAACATGAAGTAAGTATTAAAAGGTTTTAATGCTGTAAAAATTCTGAATAAGTTAAAATAAAATAAACATAAAACCTTTGATTTGGTTTAATGATAAGTAAATAAAATTTTCTTATCCTTCACACCAAAAGCGGAAACTAAATTCCACAAAGCATATCTGATTGAAATATTTTTTCTAGTAACTTTTTATTTATAAATGCCTTATAAAATTCTTATAGTTTTTTTTTATTAAGGAAAAATTTTAGAAAACCTTTGTCGTCCTTTACTGTCTATTATGTACCTATAATCAATATAATCATAGTTTGGTACAGTTTTATAAATAGTATATATTCAGTAAAAGCAAGTCCTAAGTACATTTAGTAATACCCCTAATATGTTAAGTTAAAAACTTATATCATATATCATATCATACACCGATTATAAAATTTACACGATATTAAAAAATTGTTTTCACTTTGCTAAATCATCTTGGTTACTTTTCTAGACGATTTTTCCTAAGTAGTGTATTCTTCACTCTCATTTCAAAGCAGTAAGAGGTTGTACAGGAGTAGCAATTATTCGAGGTTTGCTTAGCGGCGGCGGCGGCGGCGGCGAGGTCAACGACCGGGAGCCCGGCGAGCTCAGCGGCGCCACCTGCTGGCAGAGACGAGCCATCGCGCTCGCTTGCACGCGGACCGCTGAAATATGGCATATGTAATGTATGACACTTTGAGTAGTTATGATGACAATATTTGGAAGGAAGATTTTAAATTTCCATATTATTACTTACATACATATACTCACGGCTATAAGTCCCTTGAAGGGGTAGCCAGAGCTAGGGAATTAGAAATTCTTCAGCAACTTTTGAAAGTTGAATTGGGAAAATATTGTAAAATAAAGGTTGTTGGTGATACGTCTCCAACTGCATCGGCAAAAAATTCCTTAATAGCGCCAATAGCATTAGTCGCCTCTTACATCATATATGTATGTGTGGATATAAATTGTAATCTCACCCTGTTGCACGGGGTACTCCGGCGCGGTGCTGGCGGTGACGAGCTGCGTGGCGGCGGCGGCGGCGGGCGGGGGGCGGCGGGGGACCGACCGCGGACACTCCTCGGGGTCGGAGTAATCTGAAATGTCGCGGAACAATGGACAGTTTAGACCATCATAGAGGTGTTAAGGTAATTGGTTGTCGTCGGTAAATTTCACTAGTAGTATAGGCAAATTCTTTCAATTGCTATTCAGTCAGCAATATTTTAATATGACTACTATTTAAATGCTCACCAAAAAAGCTTGAATACCCTAAAACTAAATTCCAAGTAAAATTAATTACATACATGCATATTCTCACGCCGCTAGTTCCCATTGGGGTAGGCAGAGACTATCGATCACCTCTTTGTATGATCCTGGCAAACCTCTCTAGCTTCATTCGCATCCATCAATCTTTTCATACATGCTCTTTTATCCTTCGTACTTTGGACACCTGCCTTTTGAGCACATTTTATATTTGATCCAAATGTGTCCTCCGAGGTCGTCCTCTACTAACATTACCTTCCACATTGGCTCTATAGATCTCTTTTACCAATTTACTGTCATCCATCCTCTCTATATGCCCAAACCATCTCAACATTCCTTTTTCTAGCTTTCTTACAATATCATCTTTTACACCACACCTTTCACGAATTAGGTCATTTCTCACACGATCACATAACCTCACATTACAAACTTTTCTGAGGGACCTACTTCTACTGCATTCACTCTGCTTCTTCTGCCACACCCAACATTCACTGCCATACATAAGTTTTTTCTTTATGTAAACCAGGAGCAAGTATTAAAGAAATATTAAAACCCTTAGAAAACTGGAAAATGGAATACAATAAAGATGACTACATAATAATAATTGGAGGCAAGCATGATTCAAACCCGTATCTTTTATTGTCATATTTGAATTTCCATCTTCAAACATTACAAAAAACAAATACAATTGTTTGCGAAACAATGTACAATAACTATCTTAATTGTAAGAAATTAAAGTATGAAATGAAATTCCTGTGTTCCAATTTCCCAAAAGCTCTTTATCTGGATATGTTTTATTATGAAAATGGATTGCCTTCACTATTTAAAATGAATCTGGCCCAAAATTTATTACAAGAGGTACTCAGAATTGATTATAAAAACAAATATGAAAATTACATACAGAAAGAAAAATCAATATCAAGATTTAAAAATTCTAAAATACAATTAACGAACCAATATACGCAAACAGAAAACGATATCGAAAATGTACATTGTTGTGATAAGAGCAGTACTTCAAACCAAAGTTCTTTTTTAGGGCAGTAAGTTCAGAAGCAGTGGCCGAAACTAATTACTTTACGGTCTTTCATCAGAACATAGAAGGATTATTGAATAAACAGGAGAACGTCGTTATAGCTATTTACTGATCTCAACTCTCAGGGTTTAGATATTGACGCCTTATGTTTCACAGAACATTTCATCAAAACGGGACACGAGACCAATCTTTCAGCAATAACTGGGTATACTCTCGCTACAGCATACCAGAGGCCAGACCAGAACAGGGGCGGATCCTGCATATTACTACGAGAGGGTATAAAATTTGAAACATTAGATATCGCATTACAATTGTCACAGCCATTTAATTTTGAGTGTTGCGCTATAAAGATTACTGTATTGAATTTAGTTATAGTTTGTGTATATAGAATACCTTCTGGTAAAATAAATATATTTTTTGAAAGTTTCCATAAGCTTTTGTCCAAGATATGTATGAAAAAAAATAAAGTAATAGTTTGTGGTGACTTTAACATAGATATTTTACAAAAAGAAAACAAAGTTACAAAATTGTTTCTAAACTTAATCTATGATTTTAAATTGGAACCGCAAATAAAAACATATACTCACTCTACTTATACTTCAAAAACTTGCATCGATAATATCTTACAGATCCACAATCATAACTTGGCCGACGGCGACTCTGGTACTACTGTCGCCATTTTGAAATTTCGGCCTGTCATTGTCAGTTAGTTCTTAACTAAATAAAAATTATAGGGTGACCTACGTATATACTAAATTATCACTTTCATTAATATTTTTTGTAGTGGAAACTTTTTTTCAAAGACAATTATTTTTATGATGTATCTTTGCTTATTGATAAACGCTTTTATTTCCAGTATTCAATATAAAAATTCATGAAAATTATTATTTATATTGTTAAATTTTATCTAAGTAGGCTAACACAGGCCGAAAAGTTGTGCGCGCATCGATAGTCATGCGGTGCGGGTTACGGGAAGTGGGGAAATGCTCCTGAATAAGATTTCACTTCGTATACACTGATGCGTGGGTTCTAATCCTAATGCGGGGATGTAACAATGTGTCATTTCTTAAGTCATAACTGTCTGACATATAAAAATACAAGGCAAATACGACGTGATAGCTATGACGAGATGATAGTAATGGGTAGAACACCGGTTAACGTGCAAGCGACTAGTGTTCAAATCCCGAATCGGGCCTACACCAATTTGTCTTTTCTAAAGTCATATGTGTGGTTAATTTATCACGGTTGTTAACGGTGAGGGAAAAATCGTGAGGAAACCCACATGGCTGAGTTGTACTTAGTCGTGTGACAGTGTATTCGTGGAAAATGGCGATAGGCCTGCCCCCTATCACGTGAGTATACTGTTCATGCAAAGCGTGGGTACTCTGAACACCAGGTGACAAAGTCACGTGATGTTCAGAAGTATTAGTACTTCTGCCAAACCCCTTCGGGGGTATTCGGCGTAAACGTTTATGTTATGTTATGTTATATGTAACAAGGTTGTTAACAGCAATAAAAAAGTGCCCATAAATTCACTGACCCAGCAAAATGAATGACCCAAACGATATCTGATGTTTAGAATTATTTATTCTGTGCCACCTTTTTGGGGGATCTATGTGTGAATATGAAATGTAAAAGACAGTACACAAGGTAAGCCTCTGATTTACAGGATTAAAAAAATGATTTTATGTAGTTACCTACTTATTAACTCTGAGTGTCACAAGTAACAAATCCTTGAGTATAAAATAATCAGTTTGCAGAGAAGAACCATTGGCAGTGTTATCGAATAAAAGCGATCTCTTCTAGACAACATTTTGGAGGTAAGATAAGCAACACAGTAATTCGGGTAGACATACCAGACAAGGGCAAAAATAAAATACATTAAAACGAACTTGCTTACTTACAATAATAGTTATTACATACATACATACATATACTCACGGCTGTAAATCCCTAGAAGGGGTAGCCAGAGCTAAGGAGTTAGAAACTCCTCAGCCACTTTTGGAAAGTTGAGTGGGGTAAAGATGGTAAAATAAAGGTTATTGGTGATGGGTCTTCAACCGCATCGCCCAAAAATCTCTTAAAAGCCCCAATACCGTTAGTCGCCTCTTACGTACACCCACCGGCAGAAATGGGGTAGTGCTAATATAAGCCGACACTACATAGCAGCTAGTTATTAATGAAATGAATATTATATAATTTGTTTTATTAAGACATTTCAATACTGTACTACATAAATTAGCCTGTATGATGTGAAATTATTTCCCTTATAATGGTTAATTTTTATTTACTGGCAATACTAATATCGATGACAGCGACGCCCTTACCGGCCAAGATAAGATTGTGGATCTGTATCCAATTTTCCAGGTAAGTTTCATAAGTTAGGGCTATCACGACATTTTGCTCAAACGTTTCAATATGCACAAAAGAGAGCCGATTTTTATACGAACTTTTACTTTAAATATTGTTATGATTATTCAAATGAAAATTTACATAAGTTTTATAATGTAATCTCTAGTTTAACATTTAACGATGTTTTAAATAACAATGATTTTCAACATTCTTTTCATACTTTTTATGACAATTTAAAATTATTTAGAGACCTTTGTTTTCCTAAAATTAGAATAAAAATAAACAATGAACCACATCTAAGGTGGTTGACTAAAGGTATAAAATATTCTAGTCGTTTTAAAATAACCATGTATTATAAAACTAAGAAAACCCGTTGTAATATAAATGTATCGAAGTATATGAGGTACTCGAAAATACTTAGTAAGTGCATAATAATGGCTAAAAAATCATGTAAACAAGACTTTATAATGAAATCTGAAAATAAATGTAGAGCAACTTGGAAAATTATAAATGGTGGGAAATCAAAACCATCAAATGTTATATCGGAAATTATATATAGAGATTCGCTTGTAGTATGTCCACAAAAATATCACAAATATTTAACGATAATTTCATCGATATGATATCTTCAAAATGTATCCTAAACGCAAGGGGTAGTAAAGACAATATGTCTACTAAAAACTCTTTATTTCTCATGCCAATTTCAGAGCAAGAAACAGTAAACATTATAAAGTCGTTGAAAAACACTAATTCTGTTGGAATAGACAAAATAACAACAAAATTAATAAAAATGTGTTGTGCTGAATTAGCTGTTCCTCTAACGCATCTTATTAATCTTTTTTTCCAACAGGGACTTTTTCCGGATGGACTAAAAATGACAATTATTAAACCCTTGCACAAAAAGGGCTGTAAAAAAAATATGGATAATTATAGACCTATAGCGTTAATATCAATTTTGTCAAAAATATTTGAGAAGGCAATGTCTAAAAGATTGTGGGAATTTATAGGCAAGGAGAAAATACTAGCGGCCGAACAGTTCGGATTTCGTGAAAATAGATCGACTGTAATGGCAGTTACTTTGCTAGTAAAAAGCATTGTAGAAAGTATGGATAGTGGTAAACCTATAGATGTATTTTTTATGGACATGATGAAAGGTTTTGATTTGGTAGACCATAATATTATAGTTAAAAAATTAGAAGCTAATGGAATTCGCGGTAATACGCTTAATTGGTTAATCTCATATCTAAGTCATAGGTCGCAATGTACATGTATACAAAGCCACTCAAGAAATAAAAAAACAATAACAATTAAAGAGTACTATTCCAATTTCCGTATAAATAAATATGGAGTCCCACAGGGAAGTATATTAGGACCCCTTTTGTTTATCCATACTAATATTATAAATCGGAAAGTGAGTTTGTTTGTTTGTTTATTTGTGCTTCTTTCACGCCGCAACTACCGAACCGATTGCTTTGAAATTTTGCAGACATATAGTTAGAAGTCCAGATTAAATTATAGAGTACTTTTATACCGGAATCACTAATGGATTTTAGCAGCGAAATCTTCAACCTTTCAACTGAAACCTTATAAAAGAGCGCGGCGTTGTTTGCATATTTACCAATAGATGGCGCTGTCGGTACTTTCTACATCGCGGTATGATTTCTTCTTTATTGGAGTATATAAACCCAAAATATATTACGTCAACTTTAAAAAAAAATCTTAGTGATACGGTTTACAGCATTGCCTTCCGACATATTTTGGTAATTGTAACTTGAAATTATTTTTCTCAGATTTTTCCATGGTAATGAGAAGATTTATTCTTTATACTGCAATACAACCGAATTCCACGCGGGTGAAGTTGTGGGCGGAAAGTATGTAATAAAAACATGCCACCGCCGGTATCGTCCCCGTGGCGTAGCGGTACAACTAAGGGCCGGCGCTCACTGCCGGCATGGCATGGCAAAGCATTTTGGTACAGATATAGCATTTTTAATCTTATTACCATGAGTATAGAATTCATTTTACTTTATTTTGACACAACGATGCCGACGTTCTGTCCTACCGCGGCCTCCCTCGGCATCGTTGTGTCAAAATGAATTCTATACGCATGGGAATAAGATTAAAAATGCTATATCTGTACCGAAATGCTTTGCCATGCCATGCCGGCAGTGAGCGCCGGCCCTAACTACTATGAATATCTAATTAGAACTATTATTAATCAATCGTTCCGGGTTCGTATCTCAGGTGATTCAAGCTTTTTGTATTATTATTTTTGTATTGTTATTGTTAGTTTTGAATAGCAGTATATATAATAATAGCAAGCCCTAACCCTTCACTTCAGCGATTATTTTGGATGGAGATCCACCACTAACCATCCCCATATTCCCGAGCAATCGCTGCAAGCTCTCCCACTATCATCAACGGTCAGTGTAAGAGGCAGCACCGGGCCGCCGCCGAAGCGCCAAACTACTATTCGTATTTGTACTTACTAAGATATTCTCATTTTGAACATAGAAACTTAATTTAATGTTTTTTGACATGAATTCCTCATGTGGGGATTATTACTCATAAATAAAAGATGTTATTAAAGGAAAGAAAAATTTCGACACTGCGGGGTTCGAACCCGCGACCTTCAGGTATACGCCCCCGTCGCTCTGCCAACTGAGCTACAGTGTCAGTTGGCATCCAGCGCGAAATTTCTCTATCCTTTGTTTCTTTTTTACACGTTCAAGTAGTGTTTGCGTTTCCTACCTCCGAATTTTAACTAATTCGGACGGCCACTTGTCTACCTTTTCAGATAGAATGCAAATGTTGGAAACGCCTAACTATTACATAATTTAATGTTTTTTGACATGAATTCCTCATGTGGGGATTATTACTCATAAATAAAAGATGTTATTAAAGGAAAGAAAAATTTCGACACTGGCGGGGTTCGAACCCGCGACCTTCGGGTATACGCCCCCGTCGCTCTGCCAACTGAGCTACAGTGTCAGTTGGCATCCACTTAACTTGGCATAAACTTAGTACAAAATGGTTTGGTTCATGATTCTTATGAAAAATTAAAAAGGTTTTTTTTGGAACTCAACCCCTAAGGGATTGATATAGCAAATGAAAGTTAATATAGAGATTTATGTCATTTTAGTATCTAGAAACATAAAACTTGGTGCGATTGAATTTATGATATTCATCTATCAATCAATTATCTGAATTCTATAAAAGGGTAGCCATAGCTTCACAAATAGTAATTCTTCATCCACTTTTGGAAATAGATTAGGGAAAAGGTAGTTAAATAAAGATTTTAGTGATGGCTCACCAACTTCATCGCCCAACAATCACTTCAAAAGGGTCAATGTCCTTTATATCCTTTACAACGCCCGCGGGAATATAAATGTATATAAAAAATAGAAGTTAAGATAGTGTTTTGGAATTTTGAATGTAAACCGGATGCAAAAAATGAAGTCCACGCGGACGAAGTCGCGGGCAAAAAGCTAGTACTGTATATTAATGACCTCCCAAAATCAGTTGACGATGAAATTATACTTTATGCAGATGACAGCGTTGCAGTTATTAAAGATAATAGTTTTACATCACTAGAACAACATGCGACCGCGACTCTTTGTAAAATAGGTAACTGGATGGAAGTAAATAATTTACGACTAAACAGCGATAAAACTAAGCATATGCAATTTTCCCACCCGAATAAAATAGTTCCCAATTTGAATATAGCATACAAAGAACAAACAATACAAAAAGTTTATTCATTTCTGTTTTTAGGCATATCAATTGATCAGCACCTCAACTGGAAATCACATTGTGATATTCTCTGCAAAAAAATAAACAAGTATGTGTATGCACTAGGTCGCATTGTAAGATTATCCTCAGAACAAGCTGGCAAATTGGCATACCATGGCTACGTAGGTTCCTTATTACGTTATGGAGTGATACTGTGGGGAAACTCCACTGATATGCATTCAGTTTTCATATCTCAGACAAAATGTATAAGGTCACTCTGTTCTATCAGCGACCAGACAGTATCGTGCCGACCACTTTTTAAAAAATTAAAAATTGTCCCTTTGGCCTGTATTTACATTTACGAAGCAACATTATACGTTATAAAGAATTTTCAGACTTTCGAACCAGCTCATATGGGTTATCATTCGCAACGGTTACAGATGAAAAACGAAAATAAACTTACAGTACCTAATTTTAAACTATCATCAAGCAGAAAATCATTTTGTGTAGTCTCTGTTAGGGTATATAATTCTGTACCTGATGAAATAAAGTTTTTACCCATAAATAAATTAAAAAGACGTTTATTTAATTGGTTGCTGGAAAATTGTTTTTACTCCATAAATGAATTTTTTGATAGGAATAAGAATATTAATATAATGTAATTAATGATATTTGACATGTATTTCATATTTTTTTCTATTGTGCTGTTATTATGTGTTTGTTGATATGCATGACATAGTATTTTAAAATTGTTTCAATTTATAATTATTTTTTTATTGATATTAGTTTTTTTTTTAAATATCTTTTGACATCACTGTGTGTTTTTTATAATACATTTTAATTAATTTAGATAAAATATATTTTTTTAAATAATGCTTATCTGTAGATATCATATAATTGTCAAAAATGTTTTTAAATATAGTCCTATTTTCAATATTTAAAGTTGTATACCCGCAAGGGTCAAATGTGTATGGATACAATTGTACAATAGAAGATCTATGTAAACTGCACCCACATTTACGACTAAATAAATGGTTTTAATGGTTTTAATGGTTTAAGCGTAGGAACGAGGACAGCACCATGCACAGCCATTCGGGCTTTTTCGGACACCGATTGACTAGACATGAGACTATCCAGTGCTCCATTTCCCGCATTACCCTTTTTTACTCTTCTGTCAATGTCTTCATCACACTTTCCATCCCTAGTAAACAAACTTCCCAGATATACGAACTCTTTCACTTGTTCCACTTTCTTACTATTGATCTCAATCACGCATTCAGTCATATTCTCCTCTCTCTCAAAAACCATGGTTTTGATTTTATCCACATTCACTCTCATTCCTTTTCTTTCAAACGACGTACATGCAATATTCATCATCTCTTGCAACTCTTCAACCGGCGTTGCAAGTAACACTTGATCATCAGCATATAAGAGGCATTTGATGACGAATCCACCCATTCTCAGTCCATAATCACTTTCACGCAACTTTATCAGACAGTCATCCATGAACAAATTGGAGAGCCACGGAGAAGCTACACAACCCTGCCGGACACCCCTAGAGATACCAAACCAGTCTGTGTTTTCCCCGTTTATTCTTATACATGCACTAGAATCCTCATAGAGTGATACCAGGGCCAAGCCGAACTTGGATAACACCTCCCACAAATACTTCCTTACCACCCTATCATACGCCTTCTCTAAATCTATGAAGGAGCAATACACCTTTCGATTCTTGACTAAGAACTTTTCAGTGATGCTCCTTAAAGAGAAGATTTGATCCATACATCCCATTCCCTTTCTAAATCCTGCTTGCACATCCCAAATTTTGTCATCTGTTTCATTCATCACTTTTTCAATCAATACCTTTGCATACAATTTACCGACAACACTGAGTAGGCTGATTCCGCGAAAATTAATTACCTCCATATAAAATTAACCTACTCAATACAGAGCTCCCTAAACTAAATAATTTTATATTCCAAAATAAATAAACACACTTCAGAATGATATTTACATTGAGTCTCTATATCTTTTTGCTTCCCAAAATGGACGTTTTGCTCACCAAGTATTGTTTTCATAGAACGTAAACATTAATACCAAAAACTGCAGTCTAATTTGCTTAGGTGTAATCAAAATATGTAACGTTTAATCAATATATATTATTATCAATTTAAAATTACAATCGCTTCCCTTTATTTCTTCACCCCGCACGCCGCCCCTGACCCCATTAGGCGACGCACAGGCCGCGATCCACAACCCCGCGCTCCGCTACGTACAAATTAATCCTAGTTTTTAGATTTTAAAGTGTCATTGATTATTTATAACTTTAAAATATTATAATTACTTACTATACATCGCTGCTTTCATATTATAGGGGCGCATCTATAAAAATTGAGATTTCGAGTTTGAATAATATATGGACATTTCCTGCTTAATGGACATACACTTATAAAGTTATATGATTTTGTGAAAATACAGAGGCTCAAAACTCTTTAAACGCATTTTCCCAACAATCATGTTTTTTGAATTGTGCCCCTATAATATGAAAGCAGCGACATATGTATAAAATTAAATTGAACTGTTGTCTTTTATTTTCTTACCAGGACGTTTTGTTACTTAAATTATACTCCGGTCAGGATGTTGCATAAAGGTAACCATTAAATATTCCTCTCTTTTAATTAAACGTTAAAGCATGCAAAATCACAGAACCTTTTTTGGCAAATAATAAAAAATAATCTCGACTTGTGGGGCAAGATTAGAAACGCTGTGGGGCAAATCGAGTACGCTTTTTAATCGGTTTGACAAAGTTCGCAAATGTGTGCCTCTTCGTCTTCCTCACCTACTCCTGCACATGAACTATGCGCCCAACCGTGGCACACGCCGCATTTGACCCAACCAATAGCAAGGAATTTAAGCCCGAGATCAAAATTTTACTCTATAATTCTCTTGTGGAATTTTCTTCTGCTGCTTGGATTCCATCTTATTCCGTACACTCACAACGAATCGAAAGCATACAAAGATCTTTTACTCGTTACCTAGCCTTCATTTCCCGTAATACTTCACACAGATCTCCTTATAAGCACCGCCTTAAAATTTTTAATATGTCTTCCTTACGTAATAGACGAGAAACACATGATTTAATATTTTTGTACAAAACTTTAAATAATTTATTGGATTTTCCTGTCATTCTCGAATGTATCTCTTTCCCTATCCCATACCATCTTCCTCGACATCCCATTAAGAAACTATTTTCTGGCCCTCAATCTCGCACAAACCTAGGAACCCATTCTCCAATTAATAGGATATGCGACCTTTATAACATATACAATCACAAATTAGACATTGACATCTTTCATGACTCCTTCAGTTTGTTTAAGAAAAAAATATGTCAGAAATAGTAATAATTGTTAATTGTGTTAATTCTGTTTTGCGTCGTGTTATTTCAACTATGTTATATATTATTTTTTGTTTAAATATTGTTGCAATAAAATTATATGTTTAGATACTTTAGTTTTAAGTTAGTGTTGTTGTAAAGATAATATTATTTGACAATGTCGCGTACGCCTCTAATGGTTTTCACAACTAAATTTTTATTAATGTAAAATAACCAACAATTATAACTGTTGTCCTTACTAAACCTTCTTCGGTTGAAGCAGAATATAAATACCCACAATAGATTCAAGCACAGTCATCATCCTCTTCTTGGGTGAACTATTCTCCGATTCAGCAGGTTATTCTGCAGGTTTTCTTTGTCAGTTGTCTTTTTTCCAAGTTTTTTTATTGGTTTTTTACATTTTTACAGTCACTTGATTATCAGTCTTTTTCTTAGTTTTACCTTCTTTAATATTTATATCATTCATGAGTTCGTTTCTGTAAGGTGATTCGGTTAGTAGTTAGTTGTCCAAGGTGAGCTAAAGGGGATGGCCGCGATAGATTTTATTTAGTAATTGCTGGTTCGGATGTTAGAGTTAATGGAGCATTTTCCACATTTAGCTCTTCTCTTGCCAGGTTTTCTGTATTGTTGTTGTTGTTGTCGTCCTGACGGCACCCGACTGGTGCACAGGGCCTGCACAAGCTCCCGCCACGCCTCCCTGTCTGCCGCGACTTCCCTGGCCGCACTCCAGCTCAGTCCCGCCGCTCGCAGCTCGCTCTCCACGCTCCGGCGCCAAGTGTGTACGGGACGGCCGCGGGCTCTTCGAAATGTGTGCCCCATCCACCTCCATTTTCTCAGTGCGATGTCAGTCAGAACTGGAGTCTGCTGGCATTGGTTCCACAGGTCCACGTTCCGGATTGTCATTGGCCAGTAAATGCGGAGGATTTACCTTAGGGGCTTGTTGACGAAGACTTGGAGCTTATTCGTCAGCCCCTTTGTCACTCTCCACGTTTCACAGCCAAAGAGCAGAACGGATTTCACCACGGAAGAGGGAGATCTTTACTCGACGGGAAAGGACATTTGACTCCCAGACAGGTCTCAGTTGGGCAAAGGCCGCGTTTGCCTTCCGTATCCTGCTTTCAACATCCTCGTCTGCACCTCCTTGATACGTAATAACACTACCGAGGTAAACAAACTTACGAGCGGATTCTAGGGGGGAATCTTGAAGCTTCAATTGTTCCGTCGTTGAAGGATTTATCCGCATGTCGACTGTTTTGCGTTTATTAATTCGCAGGCCCATGACTTCTGCTTGCTTTCTAAGGCTCTCAAGTTTAGCTTCTAAATGGGCTAGAGTTGGCGAGATTACCACAATGTCGTCCGCGTAGTCCAAGTCTTCTAAGACAGAAGCACCCCACTTCACACCTCGAGGTGTTTGGGTGACCGCTCTCATGACGTCGTCCAACAGAATAATGAAGAGAAGCGGCGATAAGAGGCATCCTTGCTTGACGCCCGCAGAAATGCATATTGGTGTTCCCAGCTCTTTTTCATGAATCACCGTGCATGTGCTACCTTCGTACAGGGCGCGGATTATATCAATAATACACTGCGGGATGCTCCTGCGACTAAGGCTGGACCACAACGCGCCCCAGTTCACAGTGTCGAAGGCTTTTTCGAAATCGACGAATGCCAGCAGTAGTTCCGACTGCCATTCGACACACTGCTCGATCAGTATGCGCAAGGTGTTAGTGTGGTTTGTGCAGGAGCGTCCGGAGCGGAAACCGGCTTGTTCTTCCCTCAGCGTCTCAGGTACTGCTGGTGCGATGCGGTTGAGCAGAATCTTCGCTAGAACTTTTGCGGCGGAAGGTAGTAGTGTAATGCCAGCCAGTTATCGCATCGCGTTAAATCACCCTTCTTAGGAACTTTCGCCAGAAGGCTTTGTTTCCATTCATCGGGAACTTGTCCAGTCTCCCAAATGCGGGTAAGAAGGGGATACATCAGTGAAGCAGATGTAGCAGCATCGGCTCTCAGCATATCCACGTGCACATTGTCGACTCCTGGCGCTTTCCCTGGTTTCAGAGACTTCACTGCTAATAAAGTTTCATCAAATGAGGGAGGTGCTGTCGCAATGTCTAATACAGTGTCTGGTAAGCTAGTGCTGGTTTCATGAGAGTCTGGCGTCTGGGTTTGCTTTAGCAGACTCGTGAAGTGTTCAGTCCATCTTTTCAACTGTTCGTCTGAGGTACATAGGAGGCTACCGTCACTACCTTTAAGCGGTTTTTTGGTCATACGTGCTTTGTCGGCGCTTCATGTCATCCAACTGGAGCATGTCTTTGCGGCCGCGTTGTTCGTTCCGCTACGTTTTTCTGTATTATTAAAACCAAAAAGCCGTGCTTCCATAGATTTCACATACTCCACCAGCTCATTTTCTTGCTCGGCTGTGAAAACAGTTTTGAATCTTCCCAAATGGTTTTTCCCGCAGCCTTCATTAGAATCAGTGTCGGCATTAACAGTTTCACGAGCTTTTCTTACTCGTCGTTCTAAGGTTGACTTTGGAACATCGTTGGAAGACGAGGCTCGAATAAATCCCATGCTATCATATCAGTAAGAACAGCATTTACTGCCCTTTTCATATCTTCTTTGTTCCATTTGCCACGATCTGTTTTTCGTTTATAGTTACGTACCATTTCATCTGTAGACAAATAAATAAATAAATATATATTTTTTAGAATTTACAAATATTACCAGCACATAGAAAATGTCATTTTAATCACAAGGGCGGGGCAAAACGGGATGGTATCCCATTATGCCCCGATCATCTTGCCCCGATCCACACGTGGGTAAAAAAGATGACACAATTCTAACCGCAAACTATACCGGCGAGAAAATCTAGTTTGAATTTAATGTTTGGGACTACTATAATAAGCTCGGGATTAAAATATTACATTAACATAGATACTTACATGTCTGTACATCAGTTTTCGAATCAAGTTCTAACCTATTCGCTCAGCTTGGACGCACTAGCGGAGAGTAAAATTCGTGCAAATGGCGCTGTCGTCGCTCCAAATACGATTACTATTCACGCAAACAAGCCTACTTCCCGTCCTGCCCCGAATTTCATTTTGCCCCGGTCTCCCCTAATTGAGACCTTTTAATATTTTAATTTATTTATAAGTCTTAGGGTATAAAAGCCATTTTGGTGAGCATTTAAATAGTAGCAAATATTCATTGAATACATATCATATATTATTTGAATGCATAAAGCGATAAAAAAGTTACTTGTGTTTGGGGTGAGTAGTAATATATTTGACACACAAAAAAAAAATGCGGTCAACACAAAGACTTTAAATTTATATATACATAGACAGGACATATTACACTTAGTTTGTACGCTAAGACTTGTTACATTTAGGTAACAAGTCGTTTAGTCTGTGGTAAGTCGTCCGCGGGGAAGTACTTCTTATAGAGTAAGATCCCGGTGGCCCCAGACGTTACTTATTTTCTCATAAGAAATATAAATGGGATAAAGTAGTGTTAGTACGTACTTTGAGTGTGTGCATACCTGCTACCTTGGGTCGACGGCCAATTCATAGGTACCAGGTGCTAAAGGTAGATAAATACAGTGCTGATTTTTCTTAAATTCTCAATGCTGATTTTTACATATATTTTAGATATTGTTGTTAAAAATTAATAATCATTATTGCCAGACACTTTCCATCGGCGCTTACCCTTACCAGACGCTTTAAAGCTTTAAAAAAAATAACATATTCTTACTTACAATCTCACTCTTAATTTTTATGTATGATCCTTGGGGAACTATTTGAACACCCCTGGTCAGCAGCCAGACCAATTGGAGGGGTCAAACATCCCCCCAGACACACATAAAGTGTCGCTATGTGTATAAGCGCGAGGTCATTATTTGTACGCTTGAGTGTGAGAGAGATATCTATTTATGGATATCTTTCTTATACTTAGGCTACTATACGTGTTCTATCTTTGGTGGATAGACGGTGTAAATTAAATGCTTACAATGCTTTACAAATTAATATATTTTAAAAGGTTGTTAATGGTACAACGGTCGTAGGTTAAGTGACATGAGTAGACAGATTTGTATATAGTATCTTTAAGCGCCTGACGTACGGGTGACGGCAATTGTTTTCTTGATTGTATTCTTGCGTAATATTTTGTTCAGGCGTTAAGTCTGAACAAGAGATTGTAAGTAAGAATGTGTTATTTTTTTTGAAGCTTTAAAGCGTCTGGTAAGGGTAAGCGCCGATGGAAAGTGTCTGGCAAAAATGATTATTAATTTTTAACAACAATATCTAAAACATATGTAAAAATCAGCACTGAGAATTTAAGAAAAATCAGCACTGTATTTATCTACCTTTAGCACCTGGTACCTATGAATTGGCCGTCGACCCAAGGTAGCAGGTATGCACACACTCAAAGTACGTACTAACACTACTTTATCCCATTTATATTTCTTATGAGAAAATAAGTAACGTCTGGGGGCACCGGGATCTTGGACTATTAGGTAACATCAATTGAATTTTCGAAAGAAAAACGAATATGCCGAAGTGCGCGTTACGTCGTTGTAAATCTAAATATGGAGTGCAAGCAGAAGAAAAAAATAGTTTATTGTCATAACTATTTATATCTTTATTTATTTATTTTATGTGTTTAATTTTATATTTCTAAGAAATGTCTAGAATGTATTGTAATTTAGAACAGCGGCATCTATTGTTCAGTAGATTCACTAATTCATTGAAGTTAGTTCAGAGGTGCCAAACCTTTAGCTACTGTGGTCCAGCGATAGTCGAGCGAGCGAGGCCCAGCTAACACTTTTTTGTACTCAAACAAAAATCCTGTGAGTGTGACAATGTTAAACTTGTTCAGTTTTCGTCAATATCTAACTTAACATCTTTTTTCCCGTAAATGTAACAAAAGTAAGTTGTTACAAAATCCGTTTTTTTTAAATAAACTATGTATTAATGTAGCGGTATTTACAGCGTGTCGTTTGGTTGAATCCGTTTTTTAGAGCAACGGAATTTCGAATGACTGATAAACACTAGGATCGTTTTAAAAACTGAACGAACCGCGTAGTTTGTTGCGCGTGACGCAATTCGGTATGCAAAGTTTTTTTTTGTATTTATTAAATATTTTTATTCGATAGCAAACACGAAAATAAAAAACCGATTTGAATATTTTTCATTTAAAATGAGTAATTGCAAAGTTATGATTTTTTAAAGATTGTTCAACTTTTGTACTTGATGACGTCATCGATTGAAAATATCGCGTAGCGACATGCAAATAAAGCGAAATGTTTAGTAAAAATGTTGCTAATTGCAAAATATTTCACGAATTTGTGGTCCCAAAAAAAATTCTTACGATATTATACTAAACAAACCTATGAGTTTCGATATTTTATTAATAAACTGCAAGAACGAATGTCTTTGACATAACGCTGAAGGTCAAATACTGTTACAGTTTTTTGCTAAAATAACGGTCATCTTAGCTCTGTTTGATTTAATTTCAAGAAAATATGTTTTAAAATAAATAATAAAATAATAGTAAAAATTTATTCAGTTTTCAAAAGTACATAATATTCGTCTTAACCTAGTAAGTTATTTAAAGTACAAAATATAACATTTTCCTGTTCCTGAGCTAGGTAATTTACCTGTATTTCAGGCAACAATAAACGAAAAAGGCTTAAACTATCAGTTTTCATATAATGGTATTGGTAAGTAGTGTATAAATTATTATCAGACTCGATTGTATCTAACTAATTGTATTATTATGATAAAAAAATAAAAACATCTTATATTAACTTATCATATTAAGCAATTCCTCTGATTCCGTGTATGTAAGATTTAATAGCCACGATTGAAGTTTTTTCTTGCATTCAAAGTTGTTTAAGTTATTATAATACTAGTAATCTATTAATTTTATTATATAAGTATGGTCCTAAAAATATAAAGAATTATTTGTAATGGAAAATTTTGCACTATAAGTATTCAAACATACTATATCCTTTCGGCTCCTGTTTAGTGTATCAGGGTTGAAGTATAAGCTAGCATGCTGTTTTAGAACAGTGAATAGAATAAAGAGCTGGCGCACAGTTAGCACTTTGCATTGTTTATATTATAGTTCGGTAGTAGGGAAATAGAAAGGGCGCGCTGTAGCTACTTTAAGTAGCGCTCTTTGAGCTCGTTCCAGTTATAACATAGTGGTTATGCCAGCACCTCCCCAAGATTTTATGCAATAAGTCAGTAAGGATTGACCAAGCGCTTGATAGATTTGTTTTATTAAAGCGTAGTCACATATGTGTCTCAACTTTTTAAATATTACTATAAGTTTTCTAATTCATAAAAACATAATATACCGAAATGGTTTCGCAATCAGCACCACTTTTGCAAAACTTTGCATACCGAATTCTTAAAAAGCTAATTATTGTGGGTTTCATAAAGAAATTTCTTTAATATGGTAGTATAGATGTATTTGGTATACCTACTTGCATTTTGATGAACCAGCCAAATGTTTACTACCACACTGCTTAGCAGTGTAAGAATAGGGATGGGAATATTATTTAATTTGGGTTGTTCTATTTGTACTGTATTTTAAAATACGCATATAGGTATAAGTTTAAATATCTGAATTGATGTTTTAATGAAAAATTATAACGTTTTTTATTTAAATATTGTTTGATTTTTCTGCTGTCTATACAGAAAATAAGACTATGACGCATTTACAATAACTAAAATAATGAATGAAAAAAATCACTCCTTAAAGTATAAATGACGAATTTACATAAACTAATTTTATTTCAAGTGACCTGACTGCATTGAATCAAGTCCCTCAAAAAAGGTCAAGATCACAAATTGCTAATATTTTTGAAAATCATTTTATAAATACCCCCACTCAGACAACAGAAAAATTAAATTCATGTCCCCAAAAAGCTCTTAAGTTGTTGGGACAAAACGTTACCAAAACCTCAGCACAGTTTTCTTTTAAGAACGTTGACAGTAACGAAATAAATAAAAACTTTAAAACCATCAACCTTAAAAAAACCGAAGACATAACAGGAATGTCAGTTTTCGTTATAAACAGAATAATAAATATAATCGCTCCCCATTTAACGATACTTTTTAATAAATGTATAGAAATACGAGAATTTCCAGACTGTATGAAGTTAAGTAGGCTCATCCCACTACATAAATCAGGAGATAGTCAGGAGCAAATAGAAAATGTACTCAAAAAAGCAGGTGTCCGTAGTACGAAGAATAAAAGAGCATGTATGAAAAGACTGATGGATGTGAATGAAGCTAGAGAGGTTTGCCAGGATCGTACAAAGTGGCGATCGATAGTCTCTGCCTACCCCAATGGGAACTAACGGCGTGAGAATATGTATGTATGTATGTATAGTCAGGACTTTACCAACTATAGGCCTATTTCTATTTTACCAGTTCTCAGTAAAGTTTTTGAGAAAATCATGTCCAACCAAATGCTTTCATATTTCAAGAAAAATAATATATTCCATGACGAGTAATATGATTTTACTAAAGGTAGGTCTACTGTAGATGCAGGAGTGTCACTAATGAAACTTTTTTTTAATTCATGGGAAAACTCCCGGGATGCGTTAGGTATATTTTGTGACCTCACAAAAGCTTTTGATTGTGTAAAAAAAGGAAATAGCGTTGACTAAACTTAAATATTACGGTTTTGACGAGCGAGCACTGAAATTAATGGCATCATATCTTAATAAAAGAACTTTAAACGTAGCTATTAATGGAACCACGTCGGAAGGATCGGAAATAGATATGGGCGTTCCTCAAGGTTCCATACTTGGCCCATTACTGTTTCTGATTTATGTTAATGATTTACCATTTATGGTACAAAAGTATTCTGAGATAGTTATGTTTGCAGATGACACATCTTTAATATTTAATGTAGCGAGATCCTCTACATCTCTTGACGACGTAAATAAAGCTATCTCACTGGTATTGCATTGGTTTACTGTAAATAACCTGGTTCTGAATGCCAAAAAAACTAAATGTATTAAATTTACTTTACCGAATGTTAGGCAAGTTGACGCCAATATTATAATATTAATATATTGACAGTGAAAAAGTAGAAATAGTGAAAGAGACAAAATTCCTAGGGATAATAATCGATTCTAAGTTGCAATGGGGACCCCATATACTAACACTTTCTAAAAGACTGAGCTCAGCAGCGTATGCCGTGCGTAAGATTAGAGAAATAGCAGACATAGAAACAGCTCGCATTGTTTATTTCAGTTATTTTCATAGTATTATGTCGTGCGGTATTTTATTATGGGGTAAAGCGGCTGATGTTCATAAAGTTTTTGTCTTACAAAAGCGAGCTATCCGATCTATTTACATGTTAAGTAAAAACATGTTTATAAACTGAAATTGTACAAACCATATTTTGAAAAAATGTGAATGTAAAGAGTTTCTTTGTTGCTTCTTCTCTTTACGAACACCTTCCGAAGCAACGGATTAACGATTAATTTAAAACTTTGACGTTAAAAAAATGATAGTATTTAACTTTATTTTGAAAAATAAACTTTTTGACTTTTTTTTTGAGCTTTGGGTTAACAGTTATTTTTTTGCTTCAGCAAAAATGACTAAAATAGAACGGTACGGTAGACTCGATCGAAACCTTAACTGAATAATAAGACATAAAAGAATAATGATTTTGAATCGACAACATATATCCGGAAAATTCGGATTGTCGAGTATTTTGCTAAATTCTAATGGTGCTCACCTTGTGCCTTTGACTATGAACACTATAGACAAAGCGATGTTACGTCATCCATTTTAAAAAGAGAAGCCCTTATTTAAGTTCTTATATGTTAAAAAGAGACACAAAACTTTATTGTCATCTCTATCGCGTAACCCGTTTTGTTGATGTCACACTTTTAAAGCGTGACAAACAAAGCGTCGACTTGTGAGCGATTTTAGTTTTCTTTTGATTTTGAGAAAGATTTTATTCATTTGTATATTGTTATTGTGACAAAAGAGACTCCATTAATTAAGTTATTGTTTAGTGAGGTATGGTTGGGTGTAGCGTGCTTGGCTGCGGAAGCCACAGCGAAAAACACATCGAAGGATTGACTTTCCACAAGTGAGTGAGTTTTTTAATGTTTTTCTACAGATAAATACATTGTGCGATCAGAAAAAAAGTGATTCAAATGTTAATTACGTTGAACTAGATTACTAGCATTTTCTTTAGTTATTTTGAGCATTTTTTTAATAGCATAACCTAAAAATATGCAGTATCTCAGTGTTCCCATAATTCACGTTTTCATCCTACCCTGTCGTTAGGGTAAAATTTTCAAATTAGTAAACTGATGTTAATGAGTGAGTATATTATGAATTTCGTCGCCCTATAGCGACGCTGAATGATTTCCAATTGTTATCTACGGAATTAGTAAGTAATAAATTTGTTATATTTATTTAATTTCTTCGTATTCATTACAGTTTTCCTAAAGACCCGAATCTACGAGAAAAATGGATTGCGGCCACTGGAAGATGCAATTGGAAATCAACCAAATATAAAATACTTAGATGTACGAATACATCATCTTTTGAAAAATGTGACTGAAATAGACGAATGAAACTGATTTTGTTTAAAGGTCAATAGTAAATAATGCAATAAAACTCATGTACAAAATAGTGCTGTCTTTTATTTTTCAAAATACAAACATAGACCCCACTATACCCATGATGACCCGTATGATATTTACATAACTTGCACTTATGGAACAGCTGTTTTTTTTTGTCCAGTAACAAAGTTAGTCCCGTACAAAAATTTATTCGTAATCATGGGAAGATTCATCCCTGATAGTTAGTACAATGCTTTAGATTTCACGGTGTATTAAACATCAGTATAAATGGTAAAATTAAACAAAAAAGATTGTATAATACTAGGAGCAAGTATGTATAATTATATGATTGCAGGAAATAATATAGTAAACAGTAAACCTTTACAATAAATAAAACGACGTAACAATAAATTAACGTAATCAATTTTAAATTAAAAAGTAGCTTTTAGAATGGTGATTATAGTATTTTGGGGTAATTGTTTTCTAGTGATCGCAACATTACAGGGAAAAATATTGCTATCTAAAAGAGGTACTCTCCCGTTGCATTATGACTCTGTCTATATAGTCTAAGCCTTGTGCTGACAAATTTCAGTCGCCATAGTGACTGACAACCGATGACATTTATTTTCCGTTTCATAATATTTTTCAATCGTTTCGCAAAGGACACTCTTTTAAAGGAGGTTTCGATCGAGTCTACCGTACTCCTTGATAAAATTATTATTATAGATACTCTTTTCTTCAGTCGTTGACGTTTCGCGAAAATCCTGTTTTTACCTTACCCCTTTTTTATCTATTTGTATTAATTTGTTCTGATTATATACATAATGCCGAAAGTCATAAGTATTTCGTAAAATCTTTCATTGGTCATGTCTTTGTCTTTGTTTGTTGTTTGATGATACCTACTATATCATTTTGTTAACAGCTTAATCTCCCTGAATTAGGTAAACATTGTCACTATTGTAGAAATTTGATGCAGCGAAGGGCTCTTCCTAAAGATGGAAAATTTAGTAGTAGTCAGCCACACGTCAGGATACCCCTTTTTGTTTGATAAGCCCCCTAACCCCGCGCGCGGTAAGAGCAACCTTGGGGTATCCTAAACTGTGGCCATTGCTGACATTTGCATTTACATAGACTGTGTTGACTGAAGAAAAGAGTATCTATAATAATAATTCATAGATAAAATCAATAAACGAAGCACTTCTGCTTCCTACATACATTTTGTACCTAGATGTGTATTATGAGTCATATTTCACCCGAGCGAAGCCGGGTTTTCATCTAGTAATATAAATAATTGGTGACATCTAATTAACAACAATATAGATTATTTGATCTGATATTGACTATAATTGTGTTCAGATATATTAATAGTATGAAAGACAAATAAATATTGGCTTCATTTATAAAATAGTTTGTGATGCACCATTTTGTGAGCATTCATCCTCATATTTATTCCTTCTATTCTTCATACTTCAGGATTTAAAGTTGGTTGTATTTATATAGCTGTGTAGTGTCAGCTTAGAATAGCACTACCCCATTTCTCCCGGTGGGTGTACGTAGGTAATGGGGTTTTTAAGGGTTTTTTGGGCGATGCGGTGGGAGACCCATCACCTAAAACCTTTATTTCACCATCTTTTCCCCACGCAACTTCCAAAAGCGGCCGACAAGTTTCTAATTCCTAAGCACTGGCTACCCCTTCTAGGGATTTATAGCCGTGAGTATATGTATGTATGTATGTTATATTATTAGTTTAAAGTTGGTTGTATTGAATAATAGTCCTCACCCATAATCTTGTGCGCGCAGAAGTAGAGCAGGTAGAGCAGCAGTAGCGCCAGCAGCAGCAGCACGCCGGCCAGCGCCACGTAGTAGGCGGCGTGCGACGGGGGGCGCCCGCCCGCCACGCCGCCGCCCATCGCCAGCCCCCGAGCTGCCATTTTTTACGGAAATATATGAAATGGGGGTATAAATTGGTACAGACATACATATAGTCACGGCTGTAAATCCCTAGATGGGGTAGCCAGAGCTAAGAAACTAGATATTCCTCAGCCACTTTTGGAAAGTTGAATGGCGAAAAGAAGGTAAAATAAAGGTTGTTGTTGTTGGTGATGGGTCTCCAACCGCATCGCCCAAATATCCCTTAAAAGCCCTAATACCGTTAGTCGCCTCTTACGTACACCCACCGGAAGAAATGGGGTAGTGCTATTCTAAGCCGACACTACACAGCAATTTAAAACAGGTGTTTTATTTTATAAAAAAATGAAAGATTATGCCAAGAAAATTAACAACCATTAGGTGAACCTGTATCGCAGATTTAGAGAGCGTTCTTTTTTATTTTGTTGATATAATTTATAGTGCAGTTATTGGAGAAGAATAATAAATAACTACACTTGCTTATAAAATTATTATTTGCACTACGTTAAGGTATGTTAAGCAGGTTATTACAAAAGTGCTGTGTAGTGTCGGCTTAGAATAGCACTACCCCATTTATTCCGGTGGGTGTACGTAAGAGGCGACTAACGGTATTGGGGCTTTTAAGGGATCCTTGGGCGATGCGGTTTGAGACCCATCACCAACAACCTTTATTTCACCATCTTTTCCCCACGCAACTTCCAAAGGTGGCTGAGGAATGTCTCATTCCCTAGCTCTGGCTACCCCTTCAAGGGATTTATAGCCGTGAGTATATGTTATGTTATGTTATTACAAAACTGTGACAAATTATTTACCATTAATACGCACTAGTGCAAGAATGTATTGTTTGTTTCATAAGAACAGTTTATTTACTGTGATTTATGCCTTCATTTTTTTATCATCAACAGCAAATTTTTCCGAACAACATTTTTGCTACTAAAATTGTTACAAATTAATTTATTTCGAAATGTGTTTCTTAGCTTTTTGCGATTTCAGTAAAAGCAAAAAAGTAAAGGAATGTTTTTTTTTTCAAGTCCTGAAGATGCCGTGATTGCCTAATGCCTCTGAAGCAGCAATTTCTGACATGTTATCATTCATAACTGGCTAAGTATTTCCAAAGTTCGTTTAGGCGAATGTAACATTGTGTAGAAAAAAAATATACTTACATAATAGTTTTTTATGTCGCAACTTATCCAGTAACCCACGTATTAAAAATTATATTTATGAAATAAGTAGTTTAAAAACAGCAAACCCTAATTACAGTGGTTCGTTCTTTTACGAAAGGACCTGAGTTACTGTCGAATGACTAACTTAGCTTAACATAAACGTTTACGCAATTTACCCCCGAAGGGGTTGGCAGAGGTACCAATACTTCTGAACAACAAGTGACAGCGCTACCTAGTGTCCAAAGTAGGTACCCACGTTGTTTTGCTTAGACAGAGTAATTACGTCATAAGGAGCAGGCCTATCGCCGTTTTGTACGAATACACTGCCACATGGCTAAGTACAACTCGGCCATGTAGGTTTCCTCACGATGTTTTCCCTCACCGTTAACAACCATGATAAATTAACCACACATATGACTTTAGAAAAGACAAATTGGTTTAGGCCCAACCCGGGATTTGAACTCACGCCTGTCTGTTAACGGGCGGTTGTTCTACCCATTGGACTATCATGTCGACTTACTTGTATCATAAAGGGGGTCATACATTTTACACATCTCAAACAGCGATAATTTGACTTTTAAAATGGATCTTATGATGCCATTTACACGTTTAGTTACTTATAATTAGTTTATGTAAAAGCCTTATCAGGTGATGCGGTTGAAATTGAAACACATGACCTACGACCATTTAAATTTCTTCCATCTTTTACCATCTCAACTTCTAGAAGGGAATTAGGAATCGTTGGTTTTGAATCGCTGGCTTATTTATTTGGGATTATACCCGTGAGCTTAGACCAAGTAATTAAAAATTAAAAACGAAGTGTACAAACCTGTTTTCACACTTTCAAATTCAACCTAGGCCTATACGCACATTTTATAAAACACACCAGCCAGCAAGATCTATCAAATATGTGCTTGCGGCTCTTCAAAGCATCCAAATGTGCCATTTTTAAATTGGCGTCCTGTAACTGCTCCTCGTTATTGGTCTGGGGTTCTGACTAAGTCTTTGCGCTATGTGCTTAGTGAAATTTTCTTTCCTTTATTTATTAGCCGTGTAGTGCCGGCTTAGAATGTCGCTAGCCCTTTCTACCCACGGGTGTCGTAAGAGGCGACTAAGGGTATTGGGGCTTTTTATTGGATTTTTGGCGATGCGGTTGGAGACCCATCACCAAAAACCTTTATTTTACCGCCTTTTCCCCACTCAACTTCCAAAAGTGGCTGAGGAATTTATAATTCCTTGGCTCTGGCTACCCCTTCTAGGGAATTATAGCCGTGAGTATATGCATGTATTTATTTATTAGTAATTATCCCCACATGAGATTTTCATGAACAAAAACATTCCAATTCTTTGACTAAACTTAACTTAGGTGGGTAAGTCTTAATATATTACTACACGGGAAGTTAAAACTTTTTTCTTTGATGTTCTGTGTTTTACAAAGAGGCGCCCTCTTTTAATCATGCTTTTCATAAGGATACATTACGCCTATCGCTGTCCGAAATCGACCATTTGGAAGCACTACATACTGTCATTATTCTTTTATATCATTCACGCGATGATAATATGTAATCCTATTCTTAACCGACACATATATTTTAGATGTTAATTTTACACTACTAAAATCATGCTACGAAACTCACCTCACCGCTATTTGATTTTAAAATCCATAACTGTTTTTCTTCTAAACACTTTTGTAAAACAAAGATAATGTTACAATTTCTTTCAATATCACACTCTTTTTGCGACCATTTGTAATCTACAACTGCTTTCGAGGAGAGATGTATAATCTGATTGCGAGTACATGGTGTTTGTCTCTTTCTAACTAATCGGAAAATTAGAAAGTGCGAGCGAATAGGGGATATTCTTATTAGATGTTTTGCTAATATTAGTATTCGGATGGAGAAAAGGACAATAGGGCGCGCAGGATCTGAATTACCACGGTGATGAACTCGACTTTCGAGAAAAAATCGATATGACAACACATGAAATATTATTGCGAATTATATGTTGGAACACAAAGTTTTATAGGTAACATCTTGATAGCTCAATGGGAAGACTAACGCTTCTAATGCAACAAAGATGCCTCATGATATTCAGAAGTATTTTGTACCACTGCCACCCTTTGTACCCGCTCTGTATCAAACGGTTTCCCCGCTTTGCTCGCAGCTCGCAAATGTAACTGACTTATTTAAAAGAAAACTGCTAGTGTTAGTGAACGGGAAGAAATGGTTTACATTTATTCAATTAGAAGAACAGTTAACAAATAAAATAGTGCATTTATAACACCATGGCCTGCCCCTGCAACTACACAGCATATTTTAGCAACCGTGATAGCCCAGTGGGTAGAACACTCGGTTATCGTGCAAACGACTAGTGTTCAAATCCTGAGTCGGGCCTACACCAATTTGTCTTTTCTAAAGACATATGTGTGGTTAATTTATCATAGTTGTTAGCGGTGAGGGAAAACATCGTGAGGAAACCCACATGTCTGAGTTGTACTTAGTCATGTGACAGTGTATTCGTACAAAACGGCGATAGGCCTGCCCCCTATCACGTGAGTACACTGTCCATGCAAAACGTGGGTACTCTGAACACCAGGTGATAAAGTCACGTGATGTTCAGAAGTATTAGTACCTCTGCCAACCCCTTCGGGAATATTCGGCGTGAACGTTTATGTTATGTTATGTTATATTGAGACCGAGATCAGGGTTTTACTATTATTGCTACATATCATGTCAAAAAGAAATAAAATAAAATTAATAGACTGGGCATGTATGAAAAGATTGTCAGGATTGTATGGATCAGACAAAGTGTCAATTTGGAGTCTCTGCCTACCCCAATGGGAACTAATAGCTCGAGTATATGTAAGTAAATTGATGTCATCGCAATCGAGATCGCATGGTAGGGGAGCAGCCGGTAGGCGCGACAGTGCGGCGCCAGAGACGATATGGGGTATTCAACTGTGGTCGGGGAAAATGATTCATCTAGGAGTAATATCACGACCTTAGGGGTAGGCAAATAAGTAGGTAGGTTAATTTCTCATCGTACGAGTAAGTTATCGTTGTTAATTAGTTTAATCTTTACGGGTGAAAGAAAATATGGTGGCGAAACTAACATGGGTAAAAAAGGCCAGTATCATTTATTCTTTACAAATGAAAATACCAGGTTTTCACGCATTTCCTTATATTTTATGACGGCTTGATGATAACTTTGAAATAAAATAGATAAATAGCTCAGGGTATATAGATAAATATAACAGGGGTCATTTGAAAAGTTTTGAGCCCAATGCCATCAATGAATTAATTTGATTTTATTTTTATTCGATTTCTTTACGTATTTTCCCTCGTATCCAATCACTTTTCCCATCGACTCAGTAAGGCTTCGATGAAAGTTATTTGTTTATATACTGTACAACCCTTCAGAATAAATATCCATGTCCACTCCGACCTTTTTTGTGGAAAATGATTTGCCTCCTACAATGTTTTAAATTTCAGGAAGAGGAGATGCTGCGACTATTGGAGATGAGATTTCAATGCAATGCCGCTCTGGTGGATTTACATACATAATAATACATACATATATATACTCACGGCTATAAATCCCTTAACGGGGTAGCCAGAGCTTTGGAATGAGAAACTCCTAAGCCACTTTTGAAAGTTGAGCGGGGAAAAGATGGTAATAATAAATAATTGTTGGTGACGGGTCTCCAACCACATCGCCCAAAAATTACTTCAAAAGCCCCTATACCCTTAGTCGCCTTTTACGATCACCCACTGGTAGAAATGGGGTAGTGTTATTCTAAGCCGACACTACACAGCTAATACACACATAATAATAATAATAAATAAATCTTTATTTCCAAATACATCAGTATCAGTACAAATAGGATATTACACTAAGATGTTGCTTTGTACATTTAATACAAATACTCACGGCTATAAATCCCTTTGGAAGATAAGTGGGGAAAATATTGCAAAATATAGGTTGTTGGTGATGGGTCTGAAGTCAACTCCACCACTCAACATTCACTTAAAATACCCCAATATCCTTAGTCACCTCTTACTAACACCCATGGGGGAAAATAGGGTAGTGGTATTCTAATCCGACACTACACAGTTAAACTACACTGCAGAGCTAAAAACATAGGATATCTAATTACACCGAAGTAGTACCCCACTCTGTCATGTGGATTAGTGAAATTATATAGAAAATTTTAAGAAGTATGGCGTTCGTTTCATAAACATCTCAATTCTCCCAAACTCAGAGCGAAAACTCTCTGTTTCGATAGTATATACTGCAAAAGTAGCTCCCGAAAAATATTTATTACTACCAAACTAAAAGCTATACAAGTTGTGTTTAAATACTTATTAAATACTTGGGCCGCAGACGGAGGGTGCAAAAGGAAACTAGAATATCTTATAATGCATTTATTAATTAAAGATTACATTTTTAAGATCTAAACCTAACTAATCTGAGCGCGAACACGTTCGATGCTAGAACAACACTGCTTTTTTCTTACTTGTATATTTACCTATATTTAAGCCTTATGATCTAGGTCACAGTTTAGGTGGCGTGATAATGTGATGAGAAATACTTTCTAACGGTAAATTAAAAAGGCATGTATTTAACGCGGCGACAAATTGATACCATTTCGGATCGTAAAAAAACTGAAAATGGATAGTAAATAATCTACTTTGGCGACTAATTAGAGGTAGCATCTTAACTAGAAAGCGGCGGCTTTTTAATGGGTTTTGAGGTTTTATTTAAATTTTATCTGGCAGTGATTTTCTTTTGTGGCAATTGAATTTCTTCTAAGGCGACAAACTATTGGCGGAAAAAAAGTTAAAATAGGCTTTCATAAATTCTAAAATGTAGTTGTCTATAAACATGACCAAGGTCTGAAATAAATACAAACAAGATCTTAAAAAAATACTTTTGGCTATATTTGTAGGGATATAAATTAACCAAATTGTGACAAGCTAACCCTAACCTAACCTAGAACAAATACAATTGTGGTGATTAATTGTTTTTTAATGCAGGGGGCTTCGCCCCACCTTCCTCCCTCTGTTTTCCTTCCCTAACTTAATTGCATCTGCCCATTAGGCTGGGTGAAGCAACTTTTAACCTAAACCAATTTATTTTATTTTTACTTCAATACACATATTATGTATTTTACTTAATAATAATATTATGGTCACATAAATAAAAAAGCGCATTTGCCGCCTTTTCAAGAATTTACGAATCTGCTAACAATATTCTAATATGCAAATACATTATTATAATATCCATTTTCAGTTTTAAAGCTACCTAAAAATCGCTACCAGATGTGTATTTTTATAATGAAATCCAATAGTTGCCAATGAAGAATGTATGATATCCCCTCGGAAAAATTAGTCGCCACATTAGGTTTTATAATACCTCAACCATTTTACACTGATCCCGCTTGATATATTTGATACCTTACAGTAGCAGCCGTATTTTTAGTTTTTTGATCCCAGCATTTTGTTGCTTGTATAGTTTAATAGTTGCTAAGATATTTAATCACTGCAAAGTTAGTTTTTCTGTGACTTAATAGAAAGTTGCCCAAAAAGGATTTCAGTTGCCGTGTTAAATATTTGCCAATTAAAAAATGGTTACGAACATACATACATACACTCACGGCCATAAAACCCAAAAAGGGCCAGAGCTAGAAACTCCTCAGCCACATTTGGACTTTGGTAGGTGAGATGATGGTAGAAATAAGGCATCGTTGGTGATGGGTCTCCAAGCGCAACGCCCAAAAACCATTTTATAAATAAAACCCCATACCCTCAGTCGCCTCTTATGACACCCGTGGGTAAAAAGGGTTAGTGACATTCTACACGGTTAGGAAAGGCGGAAATATTGGCTATAAAGAAAACAAAAGGAAATGACTGGAACATTTATTAAATTGTTGACTCAACTTATCAACTAAATACACAATATTTACCTATTCTTAATTATTATGACTTTTACATCAGACATTGGTTTCCTTCGTTTTATCTACGAGTATAGCTATTTCACAAAATTTTGCTCAGAAATTCGTAATATAACGTCTTTTTGTATATAACATGTTTACAATTCAATATATATAAAATACTGAACAAAAATTATCATACCTTCTTGCTAATTATATACTAATATACGAATACCAAAAAGGAAGTTTTTCTTAAGGAGATAATAATAATAAACTTTATTGAACACCAAAACGATAAACGGACAAATACAGAATGAAAATTGGAGATTTGTACAAAGTTCAACACAAATCAATAAGTAGAAAAATTCACAACTCTTGTCCAGTTATAAATAATAATTACTATTGTATCTAACGGAATTCACATGAATGGAGCACCCAATACATAAATTAATTGTGATATCGTAAAGAGCAAATCAAATATATAAATACATTTTAATTATACGAGGGCTGCTATTTATGTATCCGGAATAAAAAAAAGAAACAAACATATATCAATTAATATGGTTTTATTGCTTCTCAAAATATTCGCCGCTCAGATCTATACACTTTTGCATGCGTTGAAACCAATTTTCATAGCACTTTTTCCACTCAGACTGAGGTATCTCCAAAACGTGCATTTTGAACGCATCGACTGCCTCTTCGCGGCTCGAAAAACGTTGACCACGTAATTTTTTCTTCACATTTGGAAATAAATAAAAATCATTGGGTGCCAAATCAGGGCTGTACGGCGGATGACCTGTCAATTCGATCTTTTGAGCTTCTAAAAACTGAGTTGTGACGGCCGACCTGTGACAGCTAGCATTGTCGTGATGCAGAATGATTCTACGTTGTCGGTTAGTCTTTCTTATTTGTTCAAAGACTTCCGGCAAACAAATGGTCGTATACCACTCCGAATTAACAGTTTTACGATTCTCTAAAGGCACTGTAGCTACATGGCCATTTATACCAAAAAAACAAGCGACCATTTGCTTCAATGTGCTTTTTGCACGAATAACTTTTGTTGGGTTCGGCTCATCTTGGAACACCCACACCGTGGACTGCTGCTTAGTTTCGGGGTCGTAAGCGTAGATCCAAGATTCGTCACCTGTGTAGATATTATAGGGTAGATCAATCGGGTAGATTGGTAATCTTAACAAACATCTCGGTCTGTGAAAAATATTAATTAATCTTTTAAAAGCTAGTGATCATTGGTTTTTTTTGGTTTATTCGTGTGTTATTACTTTTCGCTTTATTGTGAAAGTGTTTTTATGGTGAAAAACTTATTAAATTGACATTGAAATAGGAAAACTGTGAATGTTCAAAGTTTCGGTTTATCAGTTGAAATAATCACCTACAGAGCAAAAGTAATTTGTGAAAAGTGATGGACGCTGTAATTTCTATAATTTAAAGTGCAAATAACTAATAAATATTGGAAAATTTATCATATCAAAACTACTTGGCTACGAGATAGAATACAATTAACGCCCTCTGTTGATTACTCTGGGAACTACAACAATCAAATTCACTATCTGTATTGATTAATTTCACAACTCAAACAGTTTATTAAGATGTCGAAGTGTGGCGCTTGCGGTAAATACCTATCTTTACAAGGTGTTGCTAATTGTATTAAATGTGATGTCGCGTATCATAAACAATGTGTTGGGCTTAAAGTGGCTAAGGAAACTCCTAAAAATTGGATATGCCCCTGTTGCGAGGTAAAAGCGCCTAAACAGGATAACACACCTGTTAAAGGATTAGAGGAATCCCAACACTCCCTAGACATACCAAGTAGGGGAAATTCCAATAGTGGTGCAACCGAAGAACTTCCATCTTGGTTAAAACTGTTTGAAACTAAATTGATGAACAATATACGAAGCCTAGTTAAGAAGGAAATAGAAGACCTAAAAATTTGTCAGACTGAAGTTCTTGATAGTATTGGCTTCATGGATAAAAAATATGAAGAATTCATGCAAAAAATTGAAGAACAAAAGGAGGAAATATCAAAAGTGAGAAAGGATAACGAATCGCTTAACTTAAAAGTCAAAGAGCTCACTACGAAACTGGAATGTACAAACAATTCAATCCAAAAGTTAATCTCTGAAAATAACAAACGGGACCAATATTCCAGGTTACCTAATGTTGAAATTTCAGGGCTTCCATTAAAGAGTGGTGAGAATCTTTATAATATTGCCCACGACATTTACTCAAAAGTGGGATTATCATTCAATGAAAGTGATGTTATGTCCATTCACCGCGTTCGGCGATTCACGAATGAGGAGCAGTCCAATCGCGAGCCCGCGGTCATCATACGTTTCTCTCGTCAACGCAGTAAGGATGAGTTGTTGGCGGCGGTCCGAGCGCGGCGGGGTATCACCACTGCGGACATTGGACTGTCGGGTCCGGCTACTAACATCTACGTGAACGATCATCTGACTCCAACCAATAAATTACTCCTGAAACGAGCCCGAGATTTAAAAAGGCAAAATGGCTACATGTACCTGTGGGTACGGGATTGCAAGATTCTTATGAGGAAATCGGCAACTTCAAAAATTGTGAACATTGCCAGTGACGATGATTTGTATAAGCTAAAATGACTATTTCTCAGTTTAAATTTACATAGTTTGTATTACATGCCTTCAATGACTTTCATATTTCAAATTGTCTTAAATGTAATCTTTGCATTACTGGTATTAAAATTAAAATTAAGAACAAATTGGTTAAAACATTGTCGCCTAATTACACACATATTATTACTAGTCACTGTCAATCATAATTATACCCTTAATACAAATATACGAGAGCCTTGCTTGGTACCTATTATACTATTATTGCGAATAAAAATTTACCATCACCTAAATTCTAACCCCAATTATTCCCTTTCGTATTCATTTTCGATAATATAACTTTCTCTATATACTACCAAAACGTAAGGGGTCTACGTACAAAATCACATGAATTTCTTCGACAAACTCTTATTAATAATTTTGACATATTATGTATAACTGAGACATGGCTTAATTCTGAATTTCATAATACGGAGTACTTCGATGATAGGTATGACGTTTTTCGTCGAGACAGGGACTCCAGTGCAGCGGGGGCAACGCGGGGCGGCGGCGTGGCGGTGGCCGCGCGAGCAGTGGGCCG